>JARQOD010000001.1:5997003-6181249 GCA_033576555.1 Oophaga sylvatica | reverse complement strand
TACATACAGTGAGTACAGAAAGTATTCAGACCCCTTTAAATTTTTTCACTCATTTCATTGCAGCCATTGGGTAAATGCAAAAAAGTTCATTTTTTTCTCATTAATGTACACTCTGCACGACATCTTCTCTGAAAAAAAAAACAGAAATGTAGAAATTTTTGGAAATTTTAAAAAAAAGAAAAACTGAAATATCACATGGTCATAAGTATTCAGACCCTTTGCTCAGACACTCATTTAAGTCACATGCTGTCCATTTCCTTGTGATCCTCCTTGAGATGGTTCTACTCCTTCATTGGAGTACAGCTGTGATTAATTAAACTGATAGGACTTGATTTGTAAAGTCACACACCTGTCTATATAAGACCTCACAGCTCACAGTGCATGTCAGACCAAATGAGAATCATGAGGTCAAAGGAACTGGCCAAGGAGCTCAGAGACAGAATTGTGGCAAGGCACAGATCTGGCCAAGGTTACAAAAGAATTTCTGCAGAACTCAAGGTTCCTAAGAGCACAGTGGCCTCCATAATCCTTAAATGGAAGAAGTTTGCGACCACCAGAAGTCTTACTAAACCTGGCTGTCCAGCCAAACTGAGCAATCGTGGGAGAAGAGCCTTGGTGAGAGAGGTAAAGAAGAACCCCAAGATCACTGTGGCTGAGCTCCACAGATGCTGTAGGGAGATGGGAGAAAGTTCCACAAAGTCAACTATCACTGCAGCCCTTCACCAGTCCGGCCTTTATGGCAGAGTGGCCAGACGGAAGCCTCTCCTCAGTGCAAGACGTATGAGAGCCCGCATAGAGTTTGCTAAAAAACACATGAAGGACTCCCAGACTATGAGAAATAAGATTCTCTGGTCTGATGAGATGAAGATAGAACTTTTTGTTGATAATTCTAAGCGGTATGTGTGGAGAAAACCAGGCACTGCTCATCAACTGCCCAATACAATCCCAACAGTGAAACATGGTGGTGGCAGCATCATGCTATGGGGGTGTTTTTCAGCTGCAGGACAGGACGACTGGTTGCAATTGAAGGAAACATGAACTGGCCAAGTACAGAGATAACCTGGATGAAAACCTCTTCCAGAGTGCTCTGGACCTCAGACTTGGCCGAAGGTTCACCTTCCAACAAGACAATGACCCCAAGCACATAGCTAAAAAAACAAAGGAGTGGCTTCAGAACAACTCTGTGACCATTCTTGACTGACCCAGCCAGAGCCCTGACCTAAACCCAACTGAGCATCTCTAGAGAGACATGACAATGGCTGTCCACCAACATTCACCATCCAACCTGACGGAACTGGAGAGGATCTGCAAGGAAGAATGGCAGAGGATCCCCAAATCCAGGTGTGAAAAACTTGTTGCATCATTCCCAAGAAGACTCAAGGCTGTACTGGCTCAAAGGGTGCTTCTACTCAATTCTGAGCAAAGGGTCTGAATACTTATGATCATGTGATATTTCAGTTTGTCTTTTTTAATAAATTTGCAAAAATTTCTACATTTCTGTTTTTTTCAGTTAACATGGGGTGCAGAGTGTACATTAATGAGAAAAAGGGAACGTTTGAATTTACCAAATGGCTGCAATGAAACAAAGAGTGAAAAATTTAAAGGGGTCTGAATACTTTCCATACCCACTTTATATAATTATATATAGGAGATGCTCAGGTTATACCGGCTGTACATATATAATTACATACAGAAGATACCCAGGTTATACCAACTCTGCATATAATATATATAGAAGATACCCAGGTTATACCAGCTGTACATATATAATTATATACAGGAGATGCCCAGGTTATACCAGCTTGACATATACAATTATATACAAGAGATGCCCAGGTTATACCAGCTGTACATATATAATTATATACAGGAGATGCCCAGGTTATACCAGCTGTACATATATAATTATATACTGGAGATACCCAGGTTATACCAGCTGTACATATATAACTATATACAGGAGATACCCAGGTTATACCAGCTGTACATATATAATTATATAGAGGAATTGCCCAGGCTATACCAGCTGTACGTATATTGTTATATACAGAAAATACCCAGGCTATACCAGCTGTCTGTGCTCCCTGTCTCAGTGCTCCCTTGTGTTTGTTCTCTCTGTGCCTGTGCACCTGTGTCTGTGGTGCTTATTAGAGATGGGCAAACACAGACTTCACCAGGAAGTCCGTGTTACTGTTTGGATTCGGCTGCCCGAACACCGGGTGTTTGTCACTCTGTCATGTGCATGACAGCGCAGCAAACACTGATTTTGATCGGCTGTAAAATCATCTGTCAAAAGACAACGTGAGCACGCAGCTATGATTGGAGGTGTAAAGTTTACTTCCCGTCACTGGAGTCAGCTGATAGGACTAACCGCTCCCATCAGCCGATGCCTGCTGCCGCTAATGACAATATGACAATGAGAGCAGGTTGCGGTTGATGGGAGTATTCATCAGCCGCTCCTGTGCTGTAAATAAATAATATTTTTAGAAAACGGCATGGTTTACCCTGTATTTTTTGATAACCAGCCAGGCAAAACGCACAGTTGGGGGCTGCAACCCTTAGCTGTCAGCTTCATCAAGACTGGTTATCAAAAATAGAGGGGTCCCCATGCCGTATTTTTTTATTTAAATAATTTTAAAAAAATCAGTGTGGGGTCCCCCCCATTTTTGACAACCAGCCTTGCTAAAACAGACAGCTGTCAGTGGTATTCTCAGGCTGCTAAGAGGCCATGGATATTGCCCCCCTAGCCTAAAAATAGCAGCCCGCAGCCGCCCAGAAAAGGCACATCTATTAGATGCGCCAATTCTGGCGCTTTGCCCAGCTCTTCCCATTTTCTCTGTAGCAGTGGCAAGTGGGGTTCATATTTGTGGGGTCACAGTTTTACTTTTTTATTTAAAAATAACAAACACAGTTATACTCACCAAACGCCTATTCCTCATCTCCTATAATAAAACAAAAATATAAGAACACGTTATCCCTCACATGTCCAACATTCTGTCACATGTCGTAATCCAAGTCTGGGGATAAATAATTTTCAATCTGGATGGTGCCAAGATGCGACCGTCCAGGCTGAGAAATGCTGGGGAATGAGCTGCTGTGAGTGCAACATCAGTGTCTAGTGGTGACGTCATCGAGGTTACCGCCGATCACTGAGGTTGCGTCCCCAGCCGGGCTGAACTGCGGTGACCTCAGTGAAATCCCCGCTAGCACCGTGAGAAAGTCTAACGTGCAGAGGAGAGTTCACCGCACTTCAAATTCACTGCAGTGGAATTCTCATTGTGCTACCAGTGATCTCAGCAAAGTCACCGTAGTTCATTTGGGATCACAGCCTCAGTGACTGGCAGTAACCTCAAAGATGTCACCGCCGGTCAGTGACGCTGCGCTCACAGCAGCTCATTCACCAGTGGCTCTCAGCCTGGACGGTCACATCTTGGCACCGTCCAGGTTGAAAACTGTTTATCCCCCAGACATAGATTACGGCATGGGACAGAACGATGGATAGGTTAGCGATATTGTTGTTTTTTATTTTTGTTTTATTACAGGTAACGAGGGCTTCAATGGAATGGGCGTTAGATGAGTATAACTAAGTTTGTTATTTTTAAGTAAAAAAGGAAAACTGTTTTTTTTATTTCAAATAAAGGACTTTATTCTGACTGTGTGTTTATTTACTATATAACTATAAGATTAGTAATGGATGGGTGTCTTATAGACACCTCTCCATTACTAATCCGAGGACTTGATGTTACCTGACAATACAAAGGTGACATCAACCCTACAAATATGAACTCCACTTGCCATCACTACAGGGCAAATGGGAAGAGCCGAGCAAAGCACCAGAATTGGTGCCTTTTCTGGGTGGCTGTGGGCTGCTATTTTTAGGCTGGGGGGCAATATCCATGGCCTCTTACCAGCCTGAGAATACCAGCTGTCTGCTTTAGCAGGGCTGGTTGTCAAAAATGGGGGGCCCACACTTTTTTTAAATTATTTATTAAAATAATTAAAAAATATGGCTTGGGACCCCCTCTGTTCTAGATAACCAGCCTTGCTGAAGCTGACAGCTGAGGGTTGCAGCCGCCAGCTGTGAGTTTTGCCTGGCTGGTTATCAAAAAATACCGGGTAAACCACGCCATTTTCTAAAAATATTATTTATTTACAGCACAGGAGCTGGCTAATGCATACTCTCATCAGCCGCTCCAGCTCTCACTGTTATTAGCGGAAGCAGGCGGTAGCTGATGGGAGCAGTAGTCCCATCAGCTGACATCAGTGACCAGAGGTAAACTTTATACCTCCAATTACAGCTGCGCGATCACGCCGTCTTTTGACAGCATGGGAACTGCGGTGCTCTGACTGGCGGTGATGATTTTACCGTAGATCAGAAGCGAACAAGGGCAAACACTGGATGTTCAGGCCCCCCATTCGAGTGAATGGGGTCTGGGTTCAGGTTGGGGTCCGGGTATAGTTCTGGTACCCGAATCCAAACTTTTTGAAACTGTTCGGCTGAACTCACCAGACCCGAATATCCAGGTGTCTGCCCATCTCTACTCCCTATGTCTGTGCCCCTTGTTTCTGTGCCCCTTGTGTCTGTGCCCCCTGTGTCTGTGCTCCCTGTATCTATGCTCCCTGTCTCTGTGCTCCCCTGTATTTGTACTCTTTGTGCCTGTGCCCTGGTGTCTATGCTCTGTAAGTCTGTGCCCCCTGTGTCTGTGCTCACTGTGTTGTTGTGTCATGCTGCGATAGTCTTAAGTAAGGAAGAGGGGCTTAAAACTGTCCCTGGAGCTGGGACCCTAACTATCCCTGTCCCAGGGGTACTCTTAAAGGTAGAGAGGCCTGAGTCTTCAACTTTACTATGCTACTGAAAAAAAAAACCTAATCTATCCCCACCTCATGAGGCATGGGGCAGAAACGCAAGGTAAACCAGGCACAAAGACAAGACAGGGATAGCAGAAAAACTCATGCGAAAGAACTAACCAACAATATTGAGATGGATAGGGGCAGGGAGTAATTGAATGTGAAAAGGATACAGGAGATAAACACACAGGTACAACAGCAAAATACAGAACACCACAATTCCAACTCCAAACTAGTATTTAGCTTTAACACAACCGCACAGGAAGATGAATCTTTCACCGGCAGCTTACTAAACTCCCAGAGCATGTATACGTAAAGGGACTAAAAGGTAAGCAGTTGCAGCTGAGAACAACCAGGCTGTATGGTCTTAGCCAGCATGAAAAGAGTCCTTAACCCTCTCAGCACTGAAGGAAAGGGAAATCCATTTAAATTAGGACATGAATCACACAATCTCTAAAGAGGACTGCGATTCACTAACACTCGTGACCGTCTAACTCCAAGTCTTCCAGGGGGATGTGACACCCTCGTGACACTGTGTCACTGCATCTGTGCTCCCTGTGTCTGTGCCCCCCATGTCTATGCCCCCTGTTCCAGTGCTCCCTGTATCTGTGGCCCCGTGTCTGTGCCACCTGACTATACCCCTTGTGTCTGTGCACCGTGTCTCTGTGCCTGTGCCCGTTTCTATGCCCCCTGTGTTTGTACACTGTGCCATTGTGTCTGTGCTCCCTGTGTCTATGCCCTGTGTCTGTGATCACCGTGTCTGTGCTCCCCGTGTTTGTGCTCCCTGTATCTGTGCCTCCTGTGTCTGTGCCCCTGTGTCTGTGCTTCTTGTAACTGTGCTCTCTTTCTGTGTCTGTGCTTCCTGTGTCTGTGTCTCCTGTGTCTGTGCCCCCTGTGTCTGTGCTTCTTGTAACTGTGCTCTCTGTGTCTGTGCTTCCTGTGTCTGTGCCTCCTGTGTCTGTGCCCCCTGTGTCTGTGCTTCCTGTGTCTGTGCTTCCTGTGACTGTGCTCCTTGTGTCTGTTGCTCCTGTGTCTGTGCTCCTGTTCTGTGCTCCTGTGTCTGTTCCCCCGTGTCTGACCCTTGTACTGTGTGCTCCCTTTCTGTGTCTGTGCTCCCTGTGTCTGTGCTCCTTCTGTGTCTGTGCCCTGTGTCTGTGCTCCCTTCGTCTGTGCTCCCTGTGTCTGTGCCCCTGTGTCGTGCTCCCTTTTCTGTGCCCTTTCGTGTCTGTGCTCCCTGTATCTGTGCTCCTTGTGTCTGTGCTCCTTTCTGTGTCTGTGCTCCTGTGTCTGTGCTGTGTCTGTGCTCCTGTGTCTGCTGCCCTTTCTGTGTCTGTGCTCCTTGTGTCTGTGCTCCTTCTGTGTCTGTGCTCCCTGTGTCTGTGCCCCTGTGTCTGTGCTCCTTGTCTGTGCTCCCTTTCTGTGTTCCTGTGTCTGTGCTTCCTCTGTGCTCCTGTGCTGTGCTCCCTTTCTGTGTCTGTGCCCGTGTCTGTGCTCTGTGTCTGTGCTCCTTGTGTCTGTGCTCCCTGTGTCTGTGCTCCCGTGTCTGTGCCCCTGTGTCTGTGCTCCCTGTTCTGTGCTCCTTGTGTCTGTGCTCCTGTGTCTGGCTCCATGTCTGTGCTCCTGTGTCTTCCGCTGTGTCTGTGCTTGCTCCCTGTGTCTGTGCTCCCTTTGTCTGTGCTCCTGTGCTGTGCCCTGTGTCTGTGCTCCTGTTCTGTGCTCCTGTGTCTGTGCTCCTGTGTCTTGCTCCTTATGTCTGTGCTCCGTGTCTGTGCTCCCTTGTCTGTCTCCTGTGTCTGTCTCCCTTGCTCCTTGTGTCTGCCCTGTGTCCCTTCGTCCGTGTCTGTGCTCCCTTTCTGTCTGTGCTCCTTGTCTGTGCCCCTGTGTCTGTGCTCCTGTGTCTGTGCTCCTTTCTGTGTCTGTTCTCCCTGTATCTGTGCCTGTGTCTGTGCTCCCTGTGTCTGTGCCTCTGTGTCTGTGCCGTTCTGTGCTCCCTGTGTCTTGCTCCCTTTCTGTGTCTGTGCTCCTTGTGTCTGTGCTCTTCTTGTGTCTGATGCTCCCTGTGTCTGTGCCCGTGTCTGTGCTCCTTGTCTGTGCTCCCTTTCTGTCGTCCTGTGTCTGTGCTCCCTGTGTCTGTGCTTTCCCGTGTCTGTGCTCCCTTGTGACTGTGCTCCCTTTCTGTGTCTGTGCCCCGTGTCTGTGCTCCTGTGTCTGTGCTCCTGTATCTGTGCTCCTTGTGTCTGTGCTCCCTTCTGTGTCTGTGCCCTGGTCTGTGCTCCTGTGTCTGTGCTCCTTGTGTCTGTGCTCCCTGTGTCTGTGCTCCTGTCTGTGCCCCGTGCTGCTCCTGTGTCTGTGTCCTTGTGTCTGTGCTCCCTGTGTCTGTGCTCCTTGTCTGTGCTCCCTTTTGTGTCTGTGCTCCCTGGTCTGTGCTCCTTTGACTGTGCTCCCTGTGTCTGTGCCCTGTGTCTGTGCTCCCTGTGTCTGTGCTCCTTGTGTCTGTGCTCCGTGTCTGTGCTCCTTGTCTGTGCTCCCTTCTGTGTCTGTGCTCCCTGTCTGTCTCTTTGCTGGCTCCTGTGTCTGTGCCCTGTCTGTGCTCCTTGTCTGTGCTCCCTGTCTGTGTCCTGTGTCTGGTGCTCCTTGTCTGTGCTCCTTGTGACTGTGCCCCGTGTCTGTGCTCCGTATCTGTGCTCCTGTTCTGTGCTCCTGCTGTGCTCCTTGTCTGTGCTCCCTTGTCTGTGCTCCCTGTGTCTGTGCTCCTGTGTCTGTGCTCCCTTTCTGTGCGTGCCCTGTGTCTGGCTCCCTGGTCTGTGCTCGTGTCTGTGCTCTGTGTCCTGTGCTCCCTTACTGTGTCCTGTTTGCCCCTTTCTTGTTGTTCTCCTGTTCTGTGCTCCTGTGTCTGTGCTCCCTTCTGTGTCTGTGCCTTTCCTCCTGTGTCCTGTGCCTGTCTGTCCCTTGTCTGTGCTCCTTCTGTGTCTGTGCTCCTTTCTGTGTCTGTGCGCTCCTCTGTGTCTGTGCCCTTGTCTGTGCTCCTGTGTCTGTGCTCCTGTGTCTGTGCTCCCTTTCTGTGTCTGTCTGGCTCCTGTGTCTGTGCTCCCTTTCTGTGTCTTGTCTCTGTGTCTGTGCTCCCTGGTGTCTGTGCTCCCTGTGGTCTGTGCCCCTGTGTCTGTGCCCCCTGTGTCTGTGCTCCCTGTGTCTGTGTTCCTCCTGTGACTGTGCTCCTTCTGTGTCTGTGTCTGTGCTCCTGTGATCTGTGCTCCTGTGTCTGTGCTCCCTTTCTGTGTCTGTGCCCTGTGTCTGTGCGTCCCTTGTCTGTGCTCCCTTGTGCTGTGCCTCCTGTGTCTGTGCTCCTTGTGTCTGTGCTCCCTGTGTCCTGTTGTTCATGTGTTGGTGCTCCCTGTGTCTGTGCTCCTGTGCTGTGCCTCCTGTGTCTGTGCCCCTGTGTCTGTGCTCCTTGTAACTGTGCTCCCTTTCTGTGTCTGTGCTTCCTGTGTCTGTGCTCCCTTTCTGTGTCTGTGCCTCCTGTTTGTGCTCCTTTCTGTGTCTGTGCTCCGTGTGTCTGTGCCCCCTGTGTCTGTTGTCCTTGTCTCTGTGCTCCCTGTGTCTATGTGCTCCCTGTATCTGTGCCCTCCTGTCGTCTGGTCTGTGTCTGTGTCCCTGTGTCTGTGCTCCCTGTTCTGTCCGTGTTGCTCCTTGTGTCTGTGCTCCCTGTCTGTGCCTCCTGTGTCTGTGCCCCCTGTGTCTGTGCCTCCTTGTACTGTGCTCCCTTTCTGTGTCTGTGCTCCCTGTGTCTGTGCTCCTTTCTGTGTCTGTGCTCCTGTGTCTGTGCTCCCTTTCTGTGACTGTGCTCCCTGTGTCTGTGCCCCTGTGTCTGTGCTCCCTGTGTCTGTGCTCCCTTTCTGTGTCTGTTGCTCCTGTATCTGTGCTCCTTTGTGTCTGTGCTCCCTTTCTGTGTCTGTGCCTCCTGTGTCTGTGCCTTGTCTGTGCTCCCTGTGTCTCTGCTTTCCCTTTCTGTGTCTGTGCTCCTTTTGTCTGTGCTCCTTGTGTCTGTGCTCCTGTGTCTGTGCCCCCTGTGTCTGTGCTCCTTGTCTGTGCTCCCTTCTGTCTGTGCTTTCCTGTGTCTGTGCTTCCTTTCTGTTCTGTGCTCCCTGTGACAGTGCTCCCTTTCTGTGTTTTGGTGCCCCGTGTCTGTGCTCCTGTGTCTGTGTGCTTCCTGTGTCTGTGCTCCTTGTGTCTGTGCTCCTTTCGTGTCTGTGCCCCTGCGTCTGTGCTCCCTGTGTCTGTGCTCCTTGTGTCTGTGCTCCCTGTGTCTGTGCTCCGTGTCTGTGCCCCCTGTGTCTGTGCCCCGTGTCTGTGCTCCTGTGTCTGTGCTCCTGTCTGTGCTCCTTGTCTGTGCTCCCCTTGTCTGTGCTCCTGTCTGTGCTCCTTGTACTGTGCTCCCTGTTCTTTCCGTGTCTGTGCTCCGTGTCTGTGCTCCTTGTGTCTGTGCTCCCTGTGTCTGTGCTCCCTAGCCTGTCTGTGCTCCCTGTGTCCTGTGCTCCTGTATGGTCCCTGTCCTTGCCCTGTGTCTGTGCTCCCCGTGCTCCTCTGGCTCCTTGTGTCTGTGCTTTCCTGTGTGCCTGTGCCTCTCTTTCTGTGCTCTGTGCCCCTTCCTGTTGTCTGTGCTCCGTCGTCCTTTCTGTGTCTGTGCCCTGCTCTCCCTGTGTCTGTGCTCCCCTGTGTCTGTGCTCCCTGTGTCTGTGCTCCCTGTTCTGTGTCCTGTTTGCTCCCTTGTGATCTGTGTGCTCCTTGTGTCTGTGCTTCCCCCTTCTGTGTCTGTGCCTCCTGTGTCTGTGCCCTGTTCTGTGCTCCCTGTGTCTGTGCTCCCTTTCTGTGTCTGGTGCTCCTGTGTCTGTCCTGTCTCCTTTGTGCCCCTCTGTGTCTGTGCCCCTGGTTGTCTGTGCTCCCTTCTGTGTCCGTGCTCCTGGCTGTGCCCTGTGCGTGCTCCCTTTCGTGTCTGTCGCTCCTGTGTCTGTGCTCCTTTCTGTGCTCCTGTGCTTCCTGTGTCTGGGGCTCCCTTGTGCCGTGCTCCCTTCTGTGTCTGTGCCCCTGTCTGTGGCTCCTGTGTCTGTGCTTCCCTGTATCTGTGCTCCTTGTGTCTGTGCTCCCTTTCTGTGTCTGTGCGCCCTGTGTCTGTGCTCCCTGTGTCTGTGCTCCTTGTGTCTGTGCTCCCTGTGTCTGTGCTCCGTGTCTGTGCCCCCTGTTCTTGCTCCCTGTGTCTGTGCTCCTTGTGTCTGTGCTCCCTTTCTGTGTCTGTGCTCCCTGTTCTGTGTCCTGTTGTGCTCCCTGTTCTGTGCTGCTTCCTGTGTCTGTGCTCCCTGTGTCTGTGCTCCTTTGTTCTGTGCCCCTGTGTCTGTGCTCCTGTGTCTGTGCTCCCTGTGTCTGTGCTCCTTGTGTCTGTGCTCCCTTGTGTCTGTGCGCCTGTGTCTGTGCTCCCTGTGTCTGTGCTCCCTGTGTCTGTGCTCCTTGTCTGTGCTCCCTGTGTCTGTGCTCCCTGTGTCTGTGCTCCCTTTCTGTATCTGTGCTCCTTGTCTGTGCTCCTTGTGTCTGTGCTCCCTGTGTCTGTGCCCCTTGTGTCTGTGCTCCCTTGTCTGTGTCTTGCCCCTGTGTCTGTGCTCCCTGTGTCTGTGCTCCTTGTGTCTGTGCTCCTGTGTCTGTGCTCCTTGTGTCTGTGCTCCCTGTGTCTGTGCTCCCCTGTGTCTGTGCTCCCTGTGTCCTGTGTCTCCCTGTGTCTGTGCTCCTTGTCTGTGCTCCCTTTCTGTGTCTGTGCCCCTGTGTCTGTGCTCCCTGTGTCTGTGCTCCTGTGTCTGTGCTCCTTTCGTCCGTGTCTGTGCCCCGTGTCTTGCTCCTTGTGTCTGTGCTCCCTGTGTCTGTGCTCCTGTGTCTGTGCTCCCTGGCGTGTCTGTCTGTGCTCCTGTGCTGTGCTCCCTGTCTGTGCCCTTTCTGTTCTGTCTCCCTGTTCTGTGCTCCTTGTGTCTGTGCTCCCTTTCTGTGTCTGTGCTCTGTGTCTGTGCTCCTGTGTCTGTGCTCCTGTGTCTGTGTCCTTGTGTCTGTGCTCCTGTATCTGTGCCTCCTGTGTCTGTGCCCCTGGTCTGTGCCCCTTGTCTGTGCTCCCTGTGTCTGTGCTCCTTGTGTCTGTGCTCCCTGTGTCTGTGCTCGCTTTCTCTGTCTGTGCTCCCTGTGTCTGTGGTCCTTGTGTCTGTGCTCCTTGTGTCTGTGCTCACTTTCTCTATCTGTGCTCCCTGTGTCTGTGCTCCTTGTGTCTGTGCTCCCTGTGTCTGTGCTCGCTTTCTCTAACTGTGCTCCCTGTGTCTGTGCTCCTTGTGTCTGTGCTCCCTGTGTCTGTGCTCGCTTCATCTGTCTGTGCTACCTGTGTCTGTGCTCCTTGTGTCTGTGCTCCGTGTCCGTGCTCGCTTTCTCTGTCTGTGCTCCGTGTCTGTGCTCCTTGTGTCTGTGCTCCTTGTGTCTGTGCTCGCTTTCTCTATCTGTGCTCCCTGTGTCTGTGCTCCCTGTGTCTGTGCTCGCTTTCTCTGTCTGTGCTCCCTGTGTCTGTGCTCCTTGTGTCTGTTCTCCCTGTGCTCCCTGTGTCTGTGCTCCTTGTGTCTGTGCTCCCTGTGTCTGTGCTCGCTTTCTCTATCTGTGCTCCCTGTGTCTGTGCTCCTTGTGTCTGTGCTCCTGTATCTGTGCTCCCTGTGTCTGTGCTCCCTGTCTGTGCTCCCTGTGTCTGTGCTCCTGTGTCTGTGCTCGCTTTCTCTGTCTGTGCTCCTGTGTCTGTGCTCCCTTTCTGTCTTGTCTGTGTTCCTGTGTCTGTGCTCCCTTTCTGTGTCTTGTCTGTTCTCCCTGTGTCTGTGCTCCTTGTGTCTGTGCTCGCTTTCTCTGTCTGTGCTCCTTGTGTCTGTGCTCCTTGTGTCTGTGCTCCTTATGTCTGTGCTCCCTGTGTCTGTGCTCAGTGTCTAGTAAAATAGAACTGTTTGAATTTTTGTCTGCCCCCCTCTTCTTTATCAGGGGAAATCACTCAAGAACCCACAAATTATCAGCTCTCTGTGACTGTGAATCGCTGGAGTATAAACCTGGAGGAGGAAGACCTGCAGCCCAGTACAGGAGTTATTACATCTGCTGGGAGTCACAGGGTCGCAGTGGCCGGATCTCAGCGATCAGCAGCTACACTCCGTCATACGGACAGGGGATCTGTTTTTTTGTGGTGTGAATAACTATTTAAAGTCTAGGGGGTAAGGTTTCTCCTTGTAGAGAGTGACATACCAGCTCTGGCGTGTCAAGGTAAGGAGACTTATTCGCCGTGCAATGCTCCTCTGGGAAATTTTAATATGCAAATTGCCTCTTCAAACAAAGAGGACTTGTACTCTATAGCGCCACCTATTGGAAGTAGCGATCCTACAAGTCACAATCAACCCTTTAACGAGTCTTGTAATATGACTTAGGATAAAAGCCAAATCAGAATCTCCATTTGCAGACACGGTGTTTCGGACTATTAGTCCTCGTCAGTGCAAAGTAGGAGAGATCTGATTTGGCTAGATGAGAGGCTCTGGACTAAGGCCTCTCATCTAGCCAAATCAGATCTCTCCTACTTTGCACTGACGAGGACCAATAGTCCGAAACACCGTGTCTGCAAATGGAGATTCTGATTTGGCTTTTATCCTAAGTCATATTACAAGACTCGTTAAAGGGTTGATTGTGACTTGTAGGATCGCTACTTCCAATAGGTATATCACTCCTGTTTACATTGTCATCTAATGTGACTAGTCACTTTATGCATTGTATATTTGGTCCTTGTATTACCATTGTTATATATGGTACCCTCTAGGCGCTTGTTCCCTGGTGTCTCTGATTTCCCTGTTTAGTCGGTTTCTCACTGCCATCCTTGGTATATTTTAATATTTGATGTTTACTTTCAATAAAATTTTGTATTTTTCTAATATGAGTAGTGCAATTTCCTTTATTTGATTTCCAATTTTCATATAACTATTTAAAGAAATTTTCCATTTTCAGCAAAGTGAAATGATTGCAGGCCGCTGCGTCTCCTGTCTGTGCTGTTCCAGGTTCTCAGCACCCAGGGACGGACTGGGGCTGAAATTCAGCCCTGGCATTTGAAGTCACACAGGCCCATGCTGTCCCCGTCCCCAAGCAACAGATGGGATATATTACTAATATGACCCTGGATGGAGGAAAGGAAGATTTACTACAAGACCGATATTTCTAATGATACCCATGGACTGCTGGGTAAGTGATGGAGTCAGCGACCTTGTGCTCCGTCACAACTCTTAACAGTATGGGTGTCTTGAGAACACCGAGTCTGCTAACAATGTAGCAGAAAAAGAAGCCCACGACCAGACAGGCCCTTCTGGTATTTGCCAGAATTGCCAGATGGCCAGTCCGGCCCTGTCTGCACCCATTAGACGTCAGCGCTGCAGACGTCTCCATCCGGGCAGGACGTCTCGTAGGGGCCCGGCCTCTCCTGGTTACTCCTCTTCATGCTCTAGACTAACAGGGACATCACTACCCATCACTGCAGGTAAAAGTCTGACTAGCCAGCCATATTTTTATGGCCATTATTAGTTTCTGAACTGGCAGCAGGAGGCTCCCGTCCTGATTGTGTCCCGCGGCCCCCAGTTATCTATGCTCACCCATGCACTCTGCTGTATACATATATACTCCAGAATGTCATGATGAAGTTCAGCTTTGTACCACTAGAGGGCAGCAGAGCACCACTGGTCTTTCTGCTCAGCCTCCCATACAGGGATGAGTTTGGGGTTGTCGCCGGTCGCACCGGTGAAGCAGAGACCACGCGTGGCCAGGTTTCAGGTCTTTATTCACTGTACAGCACATCTATACACGGCAGCGGGGGTCCTCCTCCTTGTGTGGTGGGATCGTTGCTCTGAGGGTCTGCGCTGGAGACGTTTTACCATTTCTGAAGACACCGACTAAGAAAATACAGAGTCCTGTTCACAGGCCGGGTCCATCGTGCAGCTCTCTGCGGGGAAAAAACACTAGGGAGGATTAGAATAGCGGCCCGTACATTATACCGTGGCTCCAGGCGGCTTCTTATCCGTCCAGTACTGGTTATAGGTGATGGACAGAGACTGAAAAGCCTTCAAGAGCGAGTTACAAGGTTTGCTACAATGCGTCAGCGAAGAAATTCTTATATGGCTTCAAAATCAATAGAACTGCACTGATACATTGTAACAAACCTTCAGCTGTGTTTACAGGACACTTATCACCGCCAAAAATATTGATGAGATAAGATCCGGGAATTAAAAAGAAGTCCTTGTAATGTCCAAAGTAGCGGGCGATGACGTTAAATGGTTTTCGGAATCTTAATATTGAGGACAGGATGTGATTATCTGATCGTGGGGATCGAGTTCCCAGCTGATCAGCAGAAGGAACAGCATTCCCTGTGGCTGGGCTGGGTACTGCAGCCCAGTCCTATCGGCCGGAGGAAGGAACAGCATTCCCTGTGGCCGGGCTGGGTACTACAGCCCAGTCATATCAGCTGATCAGCAGGAGGAACAGCATTCCCTGTGGCCGGCCGGGTACTGCAGCCCAGTCATATCGGCTGATCAGCAGGAGGAACAGCATTCCCTGTGGCCGGGCTGGGTACAGCAGCCCAGTCATATCGGCTGATCAGCAGGAGGAACAGCATTCCCTGTGGCCGGGCTGGGTACTACAGCCCAGTCCTATTGGCAGGAGGAAGGAACAGCATTCCCTGTGGCCAGGCCGGGTACTGCAGCTCAGTCATATCGGCTGATCGGCAGGAACAGCATTCCCTGTGGCCGGGCCGGGTACTGCAGCCCAGTCCTATTATTTTCTCCATTCTGCAGATCTTTGGGTCCTCTCAGGCGGTGGCTGGAAATATTTATGGCTGATCCTGAAGATTAAATCTATGGATTGGACTGATGTACTCCTGTATGTCAGGACTGCGCCCCTATGGTGGTAGGACCCCTTCTCCTGCCTTAGACCCCTTAGTAATGCCTCTGCCCAGAATAATAGTAAAGTACGAGAAGCTGAGCTATAAGGGGCTGTTTGTAGGCCCCTCACATTGCAGAGTTACATTGAAAGAAACTTTGTGATTGCCGGAATTTTGCCTGAATGAGGAACCCAGCAAACAGCCCCCATATCTCAGCTTCCCCTGACTAATCCCAGCCCAGCACATTACACCTGCCAGGAGGGGGCAGCACCGATGGCCGAGAGCTCCTCAGGGGCCTGACTGACACCTTGTGACTGCTGGACATGTATTTCCCTCCCCAGCATACAGCCCCCCGTATCTCAGCTTCCTAGATTGTGGCTTCTGAGAAAAATATTGACAATTAATCTTAAAAGTTATAATAATTCAATCTCCATGGAAGGATGTGGGAAGCTGAGATCTGTGGAGCTGTTTGATGCAGTCCCTAGTGGAGTGGGTGAAGAAATCACCATTGATCCCATTGTTTCTCTTGGTCTCCATCACAGGTAATGTCTACTCTGCAAACAGCGCCCCATATCTCAGCTTCCAGGACTGATCTTCTTCGCCACTCACCGTGATTACAGCAGATGCCGGAGGCTGCGCAGTTTCCTCCATTGTTCCCACACGGTTTCCTTCCAGACTCACAGGGAGAAGGGAGGAAGTTTTCTTCCTGGCACCTCAGCGTCTCGGTGGTGCCGAAGTAACAGCCCAGCTCCTCTCCGCAGCAGATGTTGGGCCCGAAGCAGTGGCCCTTGTTCCTCGGTCCACAAGGAATACACTAAAAAGGAGAGATGACGTCACAACCTGCAGTACCAGCCTCCACCTGAGAGCGAGAGTGGCGCTGTGTGAAACATACTACCATTAGTCACTGGCTTGTGGGACTATAGCAACCAGCATGCTCAAATAACCACTATACTACACTGATACGTTATAACGAACCCTCTGCTGTGTGAGTCGGACTAGGTCACTCTCTTAAAGGGATATTCCGATTTTTCGTGTAATGAAATGTTAGACATTTTTCAGTACCAGTTACGTTTTTCGTTATGTTTTGTAACTCAGATGTAGCAGAGCTGGATTAGTTCTCATTATTTTGCTCCTGATCGTTCCTTAGCGTTCCCTCTGGCACGGTGCCGCAGATGTAGCAGAGCTGAGTTAGTCATTGATCGTGTGCTGTGGTGAGAAGTCATTAGCACGCTTTGCGCTCATTGTTTGTTGCTGATAAAAGTAGCGGAAAGTTTTAGCTCGCAGTCAGATGTAGCAGAGAGGAATGTGTCACCTGTATATTTTCTACACAGAGCGATTCATTTGTCGGGTTAATGAAGCACTGGACACAGATGTAGCAGAGCTGATTGTGTCAGAGAAGAGTTTCCATTAATTTATTTTTTTTTTTTTTACTGATGTAGTAGAGCTGAGTTTGTTGTTTAGTAAGTTTTATGGTCATTTTGTGAAATCCTATCAACAAAAAAAAAATCAGCTCTGCTGCATCTTTTGTAAAATGGAAGGGGCGAGTTGTATTTGCAAGCACAGGCAGCGGAGGTAAAGCATGGAGGAGCACAGGTAGCAGAGGTAAAGCGTGGAGGAGCACAGGTAGCAGAGGTAAAGCGTGGAGGAGCACAGGTAGCAGAGGTAACGCATGGAGGAGCACAGGTAGCAGAGGTAAAGCGTGGAGGAGCACAGGTAGCAGAGGTAAAGCGTGGAGGAGCACAGGCAGCAGAGGTAAAGCGTGGAGGAGCACAGGTAGCAGAGGTAAAGCGTGGAGGAGCACAGGCAGCAGAGGTAAAGCGTGGAGGAGCACAGGTAGCGGAAGTAAAGTGTGGAGGAGCACAGGCAGCAGAGGTAAAGCAAGGAGGAGCACAGGCAGTAGAGGTAAAGCGTGGAGGAGCACAGGCAGAAGAGGTAAAGCGTGGAGGAGCACAGGTAGCAGAGGTAAAGCATGGAGGAGCACAGGCAGCGGAGGTAAAGCATGGAGGAGCACAGGTAGCAGAGGTAAAGCGTGGAGGAGCACAGGTAGCAGAGGTAAAGCGTGGAGGAGCACAGGTAGCAGAGGTAACGCGTGGAGGAGAACAGGCAGAAGAGGGTAAGCATGGAGGAGCACAGGCAGCGGAGGTAAAGCATGGAGGAGCACAGGTAGCAGAGGTAAAGCGTGAGGAGCACAGGCAGCAGAGGTAAAGCGTTGAGGAGCACAGGCAGCGGAAAGGAAAAAGCGCGTGGAGGAAGCACAGGCAAAAAGAGGTAAAGCGGGAGAGCACAGGAGCGGAGGTAAAGCGTGGAGGAGCACAGGCAGCGGAGGTAAAGCGTGGAGGAGCACAGGCAGCGGAGGTAAAGCGTGGAGAGGAGCACATGGAACAGCCAGGTAAAGCGTGGAGGAGCACAGGTTAGCAGAGGTAAAGCGTGGAGGAGCAAAGGCAGCAGAGGTAAAGCGTGGAGGAGCATAGGCAGAGAAGAGGTAATAGCGTGGAGGAGCACAGGCAGAAGAGGTTAAGCAGGTGGAGGAGCACAGGCAGCAGAGAGGTAAAGCGTGGAGGAGCACAGGCAGGCAGAGGTAAAGCGTGAGGGAGTACAGGTAGCAGAGGTAAAGCGTGGAGGAGACAGGCAGCAGAGGTAAAGCATTGAGGAGCACAGGCAGCAGAGGTAAAGCGGTGGGGGAGCACAGGCAGCAGAGGTAAAGCGTAGAGAAGCACAGGCAGCAGAAGGTAAAGCGTGGAGGAGCACAGGTAGCAGAGGTAAAGGTGGAGGAGCACAGGCAGAGAGGTAAAGCGTGGAGGACACAGGCAGCAGAGGTAAGCGTGGAGGAGCACAGGCAGCAGAGGTAAAGCGTGGAGGAGCACAGGCAGCGGAGGTAAAGTGTGGAGGAGCCAGGCAGCGGAGGTAAAGCGTGGAGGAGCACAGGCAGCGAGGTAAAGCGTGGAGGAGCACAGGCAGCAGAGGTAAAGCGTGGAGAAGCACAGGCAGCAGAGGTAAAGCGTGGAGGAGCACAGGTAGCAGAGGTAAAGCGTGGAGGAGCACAGGTAGCAGAGGTAAAGCGTGGAGGAGCACAGGCAGGTAGAGGCAAAGCGTGGAGGAGCACAGGCAGCAGAGGTCAAGCGTGGAGGAGCACAGGCATCAGAGGTAAAGCGGGAGGAGCACAGGTAGCAGAGGTAAAGCATGGAGGAGCAAAGGCAGTAGAGGTAAACATGAGGAGCACAGGTAGCAGAGGTAAAGCATGGATTAGCACAGGTAGCAGAGGTAAAGCATGAGGAGCACAGGTAGCAGAGGTAAAGCGTGGAGGAGCACAGGCAGCGGAGGTAAAGTGTGGAGGAGCACAGGCAGCGGAGGTAAAGCGTGGAGAGTACAGGCAGCGGAGGTAAAGCGTGGAGGAGCACAGGCAGCAGAGGAAGCGTGGAGGAGCACAGGCAGCAGAGGTAAAGCGTGGAGGAGCACAGGTAGCAGAGGTAAAGCGTGGAGGAGCACAGTAGCAGAGGTAAAGCGTGGAGGAGCAAAGGCAGCAGAGGTAAAGCGTAGAGGAGCACAGGCAGCAGAGGTAAAGCGCGGAGGGAGGTAAACGTGAAGAGCACAGGTAGCAGAGGTAAAGCATGGATAGCACAGGTAGCAGAGGTAAAGCGTGGAGGAGCACAGGCAGTGGAGGTAAAGCGTGGAGGAGCACAGGCAGCGAAGGTAAAGCGTGGAGGAGCACAGGCAGTGGAGGTAAAGCGTGGAGGAGCACAGGCAGCAGAGGAAGCGTGGAGGAGCACAGGCAGCAGAGGTAAAGCGTGGAGGAGCACAGGTAGCAGAGGTAAAGCGTGGAGGAGCACAGGTAGCAGAGGTAAAGCATGGAGGAGCAAAGGCAGCAGAGGTAAAGCGTGGAGGAGAGGTAAACGGGAAGGCACAGGTAGCAGAGGTAAAGCTGGATTAGCACAGGTAGCAGAGGTAAAGCGTGGAGGAGCACAGGCAGTGGAGGTAAAGCGTGGAGGAGCACAGGCAGCGGAGGTAAAGCGTGGAGGAGCACAGGCAGCGGAGTAAAGCGTGGAGGAGCACAGGCAGCAGAGGTAAAGCGTGGAGGAAGCACAGGCAGCGGAGGTAAAGCGTGGAGGGAGCACAGGTAGCAGAGGTAAAGGTGGAGGAGCACAGGTAGCAGAGGTAAAGCGTGGAGGAGCACAGGCAGCAGAGGTAAAGCGTGGAGGAGCACAGGCAGCAGAGGTAAAGCGTGGAGGAGCACAGGCAGCGGAGGTAAAGCGTGGAGGAGCACAGGCAGCGGAGGTAAAGCATGGAGGAGCACAGGTAGCGAGAGGTAAAGCATGGAGGAGCACAGGTAGCGAGGTAAAGCGTGGAGGAGCACAGTAGCAGGTAAGCGTGGGGAGAAGGTAGCAGAAGCGTGGAGGAGACAGCACAGTAAGTGGGGCACAGGAGCAAGGTAAAGCGTGAGGAGAGCACAGGAGCTAGGAGGTAAAGCTTGGAGGAGCACAGGCAGCAGAGGTAAAGCGTTGAGGAGCACAGGCAGCAGAGGTAAAGCGTGGAGGAGCACAGGTAGCAGAGGTAAAGCATGGAGGAGCAAAGGCAGTAGAGGTAAAACATGGAGGAGCACAGGTAGCAGAGGTAAAGCATGGATTAGCACAGGTAGCAGAGGTACAGCATGGAGGAGCACAGGTAGCAGAGGTAAAGCGTGGAGGAGCACAGGTAGCAGAGGTAAAGTGTTGAGGAGCACAGGTAGCAGAGGTAAAGCGTGGAGGAGCACAGGCAGCAGAGGTAAAGCGTGAAGGAGCACAGGTAGCAGAGGTAAAGCATGGAGGAGCAAAGGCAGTAGAGGTAAAACATGGAGGAGCAGAGGTAAAGCATGGATTAGCACAGGTAGCAGAGGTAAAGCATGGAGGAGCACAGGTAGCAGAGGTAAAGCGTGGAGGAGCACAGGTAGCAGAGGTAAAGCGTGGAGGAGCACAGGTAGCAGAGGTAAAGCGTGGAGGAGCACAGGCAGTAGAGGTAAAGCGTGGAGGCGCACAGGTAGCAGAGGTAAAGCATGGAGGAGCACAGGCAGCAGAGGTAAAGCGTGGAGGAGCACAGGTAGCAGAGGTAAAGCATGGAGGAGCACAGGTATCAGAGGTAATGCATGGAGGAGCACTGGCAGCGGAGAAGTTTCATTTCAGATCACCTCTGACTTTCCTCACTAATATATTATAAATCTCAGTATAGTTGGTGCCTATACATAACTGGCAAAGAGAACAAGCTAAGCTGCAGTGTAAAGCAAGGGGGATAAGAAACCTATTGACATTCATCCAGATGTAGAAGAGCTAGACTGTAACCCAGAGAAAAGTAAATACCTGATGGCGACTGTCCATGTGTACAACGCTTTCGTATTTTCTAAATCTGTCCAAATTCTACGCTGATTATTTTTTAGTATCTCCTTATAGTAGTCGGAGCTCCATTTTTCTGACATGAAGTTCCAAACCCTCTGCTTAGCCAAAGATGTAAAAAAACAACATGCTGATTACCGGCAGCCACCACTAGAGGGAGCTGAAATGCTCTGTGTTATCATTGAGCTCTACGGATGACATTATACAACAAGCTCCCCCTAGTGGCCACTGCCTGAAATTTGCATATTCTATTTTACACTTCAAGGGGAAATTTATCTTGATTTCTGTTACTTTTTTTATTATAAAGAAATGGAAAATTATGGAATTCTTTGCAACATCTTTTTTTATAAAGTGAACCATAAAGTTTTCAAAAATAACCAGAAGGGACAACTATCCCAAAAGATTTGATATGACTAAAGACAGAAATGTGCCCGTTCATAGCCCTGTCAAGAAAACGGAGCTCAGACCCCTATAATACGAAATAAATCATCACAAAATGCTACCATCATGATAAAAAGTACGGAGTCGCCTTAAAGCTGACATTAAAGGGGCTCTCCGCTTTGGAAAACCCTTTTTTTTTGTTAGAGAGGTCCCATAGTTATAAGCTTTTCACAGGGAGTTTGCTGGAATCTCGGTTGATCAGGTTGGAATCTAACCGCAGCTGAGCAATTTCCCTACAGCGCCTCTACAGGACAAATTGGGTATTGTGGGTATTGCACCATTAAAATTATTAGTCAATGTTTCATGTCAATGTAATAAGTCCTCCACAGCTAGAAACAGTCCTTGTAGTGGGTAATGAAGACAGGAGCTCTAATTCATGTAGTCATAACCTCTCAAAATGGGTGCGGAGAGAATTGGGAAACTCAAAGGAGCAATTCTGAGAAGGGTCCATCACCCCTGACATGCAAGGCTTAAGAAAAGGAGAAGAAACCACCAAGAATCCTCTACAGTCTCACATACTGGAAAGTGTCAGCTCAGCGTCAGTCTGCTGCCATAAAGCCTCTTACCTTCCTGACGTCCATGAAGTCTATCACCGACCTCTTTCCTCCTATGGGACAGTTCTGTATGTAACACGCCGAAGACAAGGCTAAAAAGCAGAAACAGGTGACGGCGAGTCCACTGTAAGACATGGCAGCCATGACTCCAGTGATCTGTGAATGTTCCTCGGAGCTGTTCTGCACCTGGACAGGGACCTTAGTGTATATATATATATTCCCTGCCGGACACATCTCCACCCACCCACCCCCATCCTCCGGCAGCGTCATGAATGCTATTGTCACACGAACACATCGATCATGACACCAAATTCCTCAATTAATAACCGAAGGTTGAAGATGTGAGGTCACCGGAGAACAGATCATTTCTTAAGAAAATTTCTAGAACGTGTAAAGAAATAATGCAGCCAGGAGTGAGACGTCTCCTGTCAATTACGCCCGTCCTCAGGGTCAGCGCGGGGCGGCTTCTCTGTATATGAGCGGTCACAACCTTCTGAAGCTTTGTACCGACGATCCCCGATATAGAAAATATTCTCATCTACAAGTAAAATAGATTCCATCTACATATAATATTCCAGGAACGCGGCAAAATGGGTGAGAGGAGAGGACCGAGAAAAAGGTAGATAGATAGATAGATAGATAGATAATAGATAGATAATAGATAGATAAAGATAGATAATAGATAGATAGATAGATAGATAGATAATAGATAGATAAATAGATAATAGATAGATAACAGATAGATAATAGATAGATAATAGATAGATAATAGATAGATAACAGATAGATAATAGATAGATAATAGAAAAATAATAGATAGATAGATGATAGATAATAGATAGATAGATAGATAATAGATAGATAGATAGATTGATAGATAGATAGATAGATAGATAATAGACAGATACATGACATAGATAGATAATAGATAACAGATAGATAGAGAGATAGATGATAGATAGATAATAGACAGATACATGACATAGATAGATAGATAGATAGATAGATAGATAGATAGATAGATAGATAGATAGATAGATAGATAATAGATAAATAACAGATAGATAGAGAGAGAGATAGATGATAGATAGATAGATAATAGATAGATGATAGATAGATAGATAGATAGATAGATAGATAGATAGATAGATAGATAGATAGATAGATAGATAGATAACAGAGAGACAGATAGATAATAGATAGATAATGGATAAATAGATAATAGATAGAGAGATAGATAATAGATAGATGATAGATAGATAGATAATATATAGATTAATAGATAATAGAAAGATAATAGATAGATAATAGATAGATATGGGATAGATAGATAGATAGATAATAGATAGATATGGATAGATAGATAGATAGATAGATAGATAGATAGATAGATAGATAGATAGATAGATAGATAGATAGATAGATAGATAGATAATAGATAGATATGGATAGATAGATAGATAGATAGATAGATAGATAGATAGATAGATAGATAGATAATAGATAGATATGGATAGATAGATAGATAGATAATAGATAGGTATAATAGATAGATAGATAGATAGATAGATAGATAGATAGATAGATAGATAATAGATAGATATGGGATAGATAGATAGATAGATAGATAATAGATAGATATAGATAGATAATAGATAGATAGATATGGATAGATAGATAGATAGATAGATAATAGATAGGTATATAAGATAGATAGATAGATAGATAGATAGATAGATAGATAGATAGATAGATAGATAGATAGAGGAGTCCTGAGCACCTGCAGTTGGTATATGTGCTGTTCCACTTTAGATAGATAACAGATAGATAAACACAGCAATAGGAAGCTACGCATGCGCAGTAATGCTAATGGAATGTGCCACACTAAACATGGCGCCGACGAGCATCTGACCTTCTTCCGTGCGCATGTGCGGAAATATCCCGTTGTTTGAGCTTTTTGATTGGCTTTGCAGCTAGTGACAGGAAGATTAGACCACACAAAACAAAAGAGCCGAAACAAAAAAAAAAAAGAGACCTTTCTTGCATTACTTACTTGACCTCTTTTATGTTCATGAGTAGTGATGGCGAACCAGTAGATGTTCGGGTTCGGCCTATCATTTACAAAGAGTTTGGTTCAGGTACCAAAACAGTACCCAAACTCGACCCCAAACCCGGACCCCATTCAGATGACAACGTGGCAAACAAGGGCTCTGATCGGAGGTAAGATCGTTAACACCGGTCAGAGCGTTGTGGTTCCCACGCTGTCATACAGATGACAGCACGTGAGCAGCAGCTGTGACTCTCGGTAATGATGATGAGAGAGCAGCGAGAGCAGGCAAGGCTGATGAGAGTATTCATCAGCTGGCGCCTGTGTTATAAATACATTTTTAAAAAAATGACATGGGCTGGTATTCTCAGACTGGTAAGGGCTGTGCATATTGCCCCCAATCCTAAAAATAGCCGCCCACAGCCGTCCCAGAAAAGGCACATCTATTAGACTGCTCTCCAAATCATCTGGATTGTCATGGGACAAATAAGGATTATCTTATAATCGTACTGGTGAATAATATGGTTCTTTATTATTTTTTGTCTTTTACAGGTGACATGGGCATCGAAGGACTAGCTTCTCATCGGACAGGTGAGGAATATGGTGGTTTATTATTTTCTGTCTTTTACAGGTGACATGGGCTTCAGTGGATTAGACGGAAAGGTGAGTATAACTTTTATTTTTTATTTCAAATAGAGGTGTCTGTGTATTTATTTCAAATAAAGCACCTTATTCTGGCTGTGTATTTTTTACAATCTAACTACAGGATTAGGAATAGGGGTGTGTTATAGACGCCTCTACATTACTAACCTCTGGGCTTGATGTCAGCAGCCATAAAACAGCTGACATCAACTCCAAATCTATTACCCCACCTGCCGCATCACCAGGGCAAGAGGGAAGACCCAGGCAAAGCATAAGAATTGGCACATCTATTAGATGCGTCTTTTCTGCGGAGGTTGCAGGCTGCTATTTTTAGGCTGGGGGTGTCAATATCCTTGGTCCCTTACAAGTCTGAGAATACCAGCCCCCAGCTGTCTGCTTTAGCTTGGCTGGTTGTCAAAAATGAGGGAGATACCACGCCTTTTTCGTAATTATTTATTTAAATATTTAAAAAAAAACGGCCAAGATAAAGCTGACAGCGCACAGCTGTCGTTTTTTCTTGCTCTGGTTATGAAAAATAGAAATAACCCAACGTAATTTTAAAAAAAAATGTATATTTAGTTATAGCCCAGGCGCCGGCTGATGAACACTCCCATCAGCGGCGCCTGCTCTTGCTGCTATCAGTGACACCAGGTGTACATTGATGAGAGTAGTACTCTCTCATCAGCTGACACCTGTGACTGGCGGTAGCCTTTTTACCACCGATCACAGCTGCTGGCTCACATGCTGTCATTTGACAGCGTGGGAGCCGCATCTCTCTGACCGGCGGTAACAAATTTACCGCGGATCAGAGCTGCAGGTGTTTCTCGTACTGTCACAAAGATAACAGTGTGGGAAATAGCCGATGTTCGGGGTGCCGAACCCGAACAGTAACTTCCTGGACAAGTCTGTGTTCAGGGTATGTGCACGGACACTAGGGGTTCGGTTCAGAACCCGAATTTTAATGTTTGGGTTCGCCCATAACTATTCATGAGTCCACCATCAAGAGGACACTGGACAACAATGGTGTGCATGGCAGGATTGCAAGGAGAGCCTCTGCTCTCCAGATAGAACATTGCTGCCCATCTGCAGCTTGCTAAAGGTCACCTGGACAAGTCAGAAAGCTCCAGGAACAATGTTTGTGGAGAAATTAGATTAAAATAAAACTTTTTGGCTTAAATAAGAAGCATTATGTTTGAAGACAGAAAAATACTGCATTATGGCATAAAAATGGTGCTATACAAGTTAAGATAGGACCCATGTAATAATGAATAGCATTACACATAATAAACGGGGACTCTATGTAATAATGAATGGCGGTATACATAATATGAAAGAAAACTGTAATAATCAACGATGATGTCATGTAATATATCTAATGTAATAATGGATGGCTTCATAGAAAATAAAAGAATAGTTAATTGAATAATGGACAGTGTACATATAAATGAGAACACTGTATAATAAGGGATGACACTTTACTTAATAAGAGTGGACACTATGTAATAATGGAGACCGCTATACACAATAAGGGAGGACTGTATGTAATAATGGATGCACTACACATAATAAGAGAGGACACTATGCAATAATGAACAGTTACATATGATAAGGGAGGATTGTATGTATTAATGGAAGTGCTATACATAATAAGAGAGGATACAATTTAGTTATGGCCAGCGCTAATCAAAAGTTTCAACACTAAATAATAATAGATAATTCCATAGATAATAAAGGAGAAAGGGCACTATGTAATAATGGATAGTGCTATAATTAATCATAGAGGACATTATATAATCATGGACAGTTCTATACATGAAAAGAGAGGATACATTGTAATAATGGATAGCGCTATACATAAAAAGGAGTGACGCAATATAATAATGGACAGAGCTATACATTATAAGGGAGGACTGTATGGAATAATGGATGGCACTAAACATAATAAGGGAGGACACTATATACCGTAACTCTATTATAAGGGAAAGCGCTATCCATAAGTGAGAACACTATATAATAATGGACAATGCCATACATATTAAAGAGGATACATTGTAATAATAGATGGTGCTATACATAATAACAGAGGATACTATATAGTCAGGGAAAGCACTATACATAATAAGAGAGGACACAATGTAATAATGGATGGTGCTATACAAAATAAGATAGAAAACTATGTAATAATAACCAACAAATAAAGTTGCACTCTGTAGCGCTATCGCATGTAAATATGAAATTTGAATATCATTACTGCGCTAGATAATAAGAAAAAATGGAGATACTTAGCATATAATTTGGCCAATTGGTGCATGCCCAGCAGCCAATGACAAAGTGATCTCCGGTTTTGCTGGGAACCTATCTAGTGTGAACACCTCTCCAAGGCTAAAGCCTAAATTTATGGGTAGGGAGGATCCTGCGGCAACTAAAACCGCCACAGGCTGGAGGAGGGATTGCTCGGTCAGAGAACTGATATACAAATAACAGTAACCTAGATTGCCCTCACTACAGTAGCGTAGCTACAGGGGGGGGCAGAGGGGGCCACTGTCCCGGGCCCTGTCACGTGCAGAGGCCCACTGGGAGACATGGCCACTTCTGTCATTTGGCCAGATCTGAGGTGTCAGGGAGAGAGCAGCACAATGCCGGCTCCCCTGTCTGACAGACAGTGGCAGGTTGCACAACCCCAGTCTGCGCGTGCAGTGTGTGATCCGATGCTGTCTCACCGAGGAGCTGCTTCCTGGCCGGCAGCAACTGCAGTTAGTTTTTGTGCAGGCTCTGATTGTCTCAGGCACGCTGGGTCCTAGTGCTCTCTGTGCATTAAACTGGACACTTCCTGGTCCTGCCTCACTGCCTGCAAACTTCATCGGTAAGTGGGGATGGAATTTATTAAATTAATTCAGTTTTGGCATGTCATGGTCACTGTGGGGTGAATGTGAGAGCATGGGGGTATTGTGGGGCTGAAGTGGAGGTGGGGTGACCGGGCATTGGGGGGTTAATGTGAGTGTATGACGGTATTGTGGGGGACAGGGCACTGGGGGGGTTAATGTGAGAGGATGGGGGTATTGTGGGAGAGGGGCAACAGGGCTCTGGGGGTGAATGTGAGAGTATGGGGTATTGTGGGGGCTGAAGTGGAGGTGGGGGACAGGGCATTGGGGGTTTAATGTGAGTGTATGACGTATTGTGGGGGACAGGGCACTGGGGGGGTTAATGTGAGAGGATGGGGGTATTGTGGAGGTGGGGGGACAGGGAACAGGGGGGGTGAATGTGAGAGGATGGGGGTATTGTGGGGAGGGACAACAGGGCTCTGGGGGTGAATGTGAGAGGATGGGGTATTGTGGGTGTTGAGGTGTGGGAGGGGGACAGGGCACTGAGGGTGAATGTTAGAGGATGGGGATATTGTGAGGCAGGTGGGACAGGGAACAGGGGGGGAATGTGAGAGGATGGGGTATTCTGGGGAGGTGGGACAGGGAACCGGGGGGTGAATGTGGGAGGATGGAGGTATTGTGGGGGCTGAAGTGGAGTTGGGGGATAGGGCATTGGGGGTTAATGTGAGTGTATGACGGTATTGTGGGAGACAGGGCACTGGGGGGGTTAATGTGAGAGGATGGGGTATTGTGGGGGAGGGGCAACAGGGCACTGGGGTGAATGTGAGAGGATGGGGTATTGTGGGTGTTGAGGTTTGGGAGGGGGACAGGGCACTGAGGGTGAATGTTAGCGGATGGGGTATTGGGGAGGGGGGACAGGGAACGGGGGTGAATGTGAGAGGATGGGGGTATTGTGGGGGCGGGGGGACAGCTCTGAGAGGTGCATGTGTGAGGATGGGCTGTTGTGGTATGGGAGGGGTCTTTTGTAAGTATTAGTATAACAAGCATAACAATACAGGTTGATACTTTACTAATAGGTTAATATTTAAGTATTAGTATAACAAGGATAAGTATTAGCATAAGGGCACAGACAGACGGCCGCATGACTCATGCGAGGATCGCATCGCAATCCTCGGACTGGCCGGTACCGCTCTTGACACGAGCGTGATGGATTACTATGCAGCCGTCACACTCAGATCCTTGCATGAGAAATACGTCTGTCTGTCTGCCCCCTAACAAGTATAACCATACAGTAACCACGAGCTGCATTCTATTTAATAATTTCAGAATTTATTTATTATTATAAAGTTTTTAAAGGCTCGGGATAAATGTCTGCAGTCACTCTGAGACTACAGACTGCAAAATCATGATGGGGTGCACCTGCTGTCATGAGACCCCAAGACCACTGGTGCGATCAGGTGGTCATGCGACCACGTTTGCTATTTCCATGTCTCGACTAGACAAGTATGACTTCACTCAATAGAAGATAATTGGAAGAAGCCAAGAGTCGTCACACCACCCCCTGCTCACATCAGCGATGCTGGGGCCATTACTACTGTACAAAAGGGGACTCACTTAAATATTAAGTGGGCACTTAGGTAACATTATTATTTATAGGGGCACCAGTAGGGTAGTTACTGGTGGCAGACGGTGCTGAGGCGGCTGTCAGTCAGTGCCGGGGTGAGGTTAGAGTCGCCACTCTCTATAAACAGAGCGGTGACGGAAACCATGCCGGCGCAACCCCTATGCCTGGAAGAGCAAGGCTGCCGGGAGGAATAAATTTAATTTCCTCCCGGCAGCAGGGCTCTCAGTGCAGGCGCCGCACGGTATCAGAACGCTATTAACTATTATACTGCGTATTGGAGGAGCAGTGGGGGCATCATATGTATAACCCTGGGGGACATCATACTGTGTATAGGGGAGCTGTGGGATCATCATACAGTGTACAGGGGAGCTGTGGGATCATCATAATGTGTATAGGGGAGCTGTGGGATCATCATACTGTGTATAGGGGAACTGTGGGCCCATCATACCGTGTATAGTGGAGCTGTGGAATCATCATACTGTGTACAGGGGAGCTGTGGGCCCATCATTCTGTTAATAGGGTTGCTGTGGGATCATCATACTGTGTATAGGGGAGCTGTGGGTCCATCATACTGTGTATAGGGGAGCTGTGGGATTATCATACTGTGTATAGGGGAGCTGTGGGATCATCATACTGTGTATAGGGGAGCTGTGGGATCATCACACAGTGCATAGGGGAGCTGTGGGATCATAAATAAGGTGTATAGGGAGCTGTGGGCCCATCATACCGTGTATAGGGGAGCTGTGGGATCATCATACTGTGTACAGGGGAGCTGTGGGCCCATCATACTGTTAATAGGGTTGCTGTGGGATCATCATACTGTGTATAGGGGAGCTGTGGGCCCATCATACTGTGTATAGGGGAGCTATGGGATTATCATACTGTGTATAGGGGAGCTGTGGGATCATCATACTGTGTATAGGGAGCTGTGGGATTATCATACGGTGTATAGGGAGCTGTGGGATCATCATACTGTGTATAGGGGAGCTGTGGGATAATCACACTGTGTATAGGGGAGCTGTGGGATCATCATACTGTGTATACGGGAGCTGTGGGATAATCACACTGTGTATAGGGGAGCTGTGGGATAATCACACTGTGTATAGGGGAGCTGTGAGATCATCATACTGTGTATAGGGGAGCTGTGGGATCATCATACTGTGTATAGGGGAGCTGTAGGATTATCATACGGTGTATAGGGGAGCTGTGGGCCCATCATACTGTGTATAGGGGAGCTATGGGATTATCATACTGTGTATAGGGGAGCTGTGGGATCATCATACTGTGTATAAGGGAGCTGTGGGATTATCATACGGTGTATAGGGGAGCTGTGGGATCATCATACTGTGTATAGGGGAGCTGTGGGATAATCACAGTGTATAGGGGAGCTGTGGGATCATCATACTGTGTATACGGGAGCTGTGGGATAATCACACTGTGTATAGGGGAGCTGTGGGATAATCACACTGTGTATAGGGGAGCTGTGAGATCATCATACTGTGTATAGGGGAGTTGTGGGATCATCATACTGTGTATAGGGGAGCTGTGGGATTATCATACAGTGTATAGGGGAGCTGTGGGCCCAGCATACTGTACATAGGGGACTTGTACATAGGGAACTCAGTGGACATTATTAAATGTTAAGTGGGCACTGGGCACTTAAACATTATTGTTATAGGGACTCTAAGTTGCACATGGAGTATTATTACTTTCAAGGGATAAAATTTGGAGGGTACATGCACAGGAAATATTTTCTAGGGGGCAATTTTACCGTCTGGAGAGCACAAAGGAGGCATTATTACGATGTAAGTGGCACTGTTGTGGCATTATTATGTGAGGCAGTAAGAGGAGCGCTGTTAATGTGCCACACAGCAGGTGCAGTAATAGGGACACATGCGGCAGCAGCGGTCAGTATTGGGGTACAGCAGGATGAGGAGTTTGTGCAGGTTGGGAATACATTTGCACATGGAAACACGAGAAGCAATGGGATGAAACTGAAACTGAAAGGGAGAAGATACAGATTTTGTATTAGAAAAAACTTTTTTGACAGGGTGAGCAATGAGTGGAACAGGCGGCCACGAGATGTGGTGAGTTCTCCTTCAATGGAATTGTTCACACAGAGGCTGAACACTCTGAGATGGTTTAGTGAATCCTGCATTGAGCAGGGGTTTGGACATAACGACCCTGGAGGTCCCTTCCAACTCTAACATTCTAGGATTTTATGATTTTACATGTGAACGGTGCTAGAAATGTGAGAAGTGACATGTGTCTTTGTTGTAATCGCTGCAGATGAGTCCTGGCTGGAGAAGTCGACATGTCGGTCTGGGCGCGGTGGAAAAGACGGGAAAAATTAGTGACTCCACCAAAAATAACGTCCTCTGTAAGTCACCATCTATAACTGTGCAGTAATCTCTATATGTTCTGCAGGACTGGTATCTACCACTGTACAGCATGTCACCGTATGGCGGTAATATCAGTGCTGGTCTTTGTATAGAGATTTATTTTCAATAACAGTATAGTTCCCCTATACCACCATAGTTATTATCATGATTACCTGGTTAGGGGCCACAAGCGGACACAAACAGAAAAGGCCCCTGTGCAAGAACAATACATGGGCCCTTTGCAGCCCAAGAGCTCCTAAAAATGCAAAATTGCACCTTTTTTGGAGGTAGAAATGGGCCCCCTTACCTCTTGCGCCCATGTGCGGCTGCACAGGTGGCTCCAATGATATGTCCGCCTCTTAGGGGCCCACTCAGAGGTTTCGCCCCCCTGAGCTGAACCTCCAGCTACGCCTCTACCTCATTATAATCTACTGCCAGATCCTCAAAGAAGGAGAATCTCAGCAGTGAATGAGAATCCATTCTGCATTTATTTAGTAATCTGAAATAACTCACAATCTATGTAACTTTCTGGTGTATCCCGCAAGTAGATGGTTAGATTTATATACACGCTCAGCAGACATTAATAGATATGATAGGCTTAGATACACAGCCATATGTGCAGTCAGCGCTGTGCCCACAGCACCATACAAAGCGCAGCACTTTAGGTCAGTAATATATTGCAGATGCTTTTCCTGTATACTGGGGAGCGCTCATTATTTTTGGTGATGAGATGAACACCCCCCAGGTAGCATCATCTACACCGTCCCTTAGAAATCAATGTTCGGGGTATGGATTATCTTTCATCAATAGGATAATGAATCTCCGACTATTATGTCGGGGAGAACAGCGAGGTCATCCATCATCCTGCCGATGCCCCATATACTCCTGAAGGCGGCACATTTGGTAGGCAGGATAGAGAGCTGCTACGAGGCACGGAGCACCAAACTCATCGCCGTGCCCATGATACCACCTACGTAAGATTACGCAGTATGGGCGCGAGGACAGGACTACGTACTGCCCTGCGCCACACTCCGGGGTTGTTCCTTCTTCCATCAACCAGCAGCCGTTACATGCAACGTCCCCCCCTTGTCCTTGTAGTGGTAGATACAATGGGTTTTTGGGGTTCTATCTGGCACTATTGTTTTCAGGGGAACTGCATGTGCGGCACTATTTTGGTTTTTGGTGAATGACTGCATATAACACCAATATATATTTATAAGTGCGGTATTTCTGTGTTTCACGGCCGGTGTGATAATAAGAGTAAAGAGGGCCGCAGCAGGCACAGAATTGATTGGGGGGTTAAGTAGGAACGGGAATATGTGTAGGTTGGGAATAGTTGGGGATGGTGCTGGAAAACCGAGGAGCCAAACATGTCTGTGCAGTGGAGTCTGTAGAGAAGTCCCGGCTGGAAGAAGTCGTCATAGAGGTCTGGGCCAGGTGGAGAATATAGAAAAGTCACGACACCTTCAGAAAGTATTGTTGGATATCCTGAGTCCTAGATCTGACAGAAGAACGCCGCAGGGCGTCCAAAACACGTCGCCATTTTTTTTCTCCTTTGAGTGACATGGAATCTATTTTTTAACTTTTGTCTAAATAAAGTTTTACATTTTACAAGGGCCTGGAACAAATCTTTCAGATTCCAAACGTCTGGTCAGGATGGATGGAGTCTGTGCCCCTGCATACCTCCTGCCTTTATAGTGAGCCGCCTTCAACCAAACCTTTCTTTTTCCTCATTCACTATATAGTAGTAATAGTGGTGGTCATGGGGTGGCAATATTATTTAATCACTGTTTAGTGACAATGGTTGGAGTTGTGGTGTGGTGGTTATTTGTGTAATGTGTGGTGCTTTTTATTCTGTATGTCGTAGTCATGATATGGTGGTATTATTTACTCACCCAATACTGGGATGGTGGTTGCCATATGGGTTGCAATATTATTCTCTCACTATGTAGTGCTTGTGGTGTGGCAGTATTTTTTATTTAGTGTTACCATAGATAATGTTGGTGTGACGCTAGTCACTTCTAACGGCCAAGCCGTGAGTTAAGGTGGTCAAGGAGTCCACGGTGAGAAGCCAGGAGGGTTCGTCATAAACAGAAGGAAGAGACAAAAGCGTAGTCAGGTAACGTTCTGAGGTCAGAGTACCGGGAGGATAATGGATCAGAGTTAAAGGGTGTCAGGAAAATATGAATCATTTTCCAATGTCCGGGTCACCACACCCGAGCGGAATTACTGACTTTACCCCCATTGGTTTGAGAAAAGTCCAAGCTTCACAAGCAATCCCCACCCTGCTGAAGCCCCCTTAGTCTGCCTCTGTGAAATTAAATCCACTCCCCCCTCCCTTCAGCAGATGGTCACTTTTATTTCTCTGGCCAGTTAAGTGTGGGTTTTTTCTTTTCCCTCCAGAATTTCCTTCGTCCTAATCCCGAAATGCTCAAAAGTCAAATTTAATAACTCACAGTGGACCTAGAAATGTGAAACTTGGGATCCCAGGAGCTGGGCACATAGGCTACGCACGGCAACGTTTTGCGGCCTGTACGGTCATCAGAAACCTGGTAAATGAGTTTCTGCCCCCCAGTAACCGCAGACATGCCGTGTTCAGTCTCAAAAGCAGAAGCTTTTAATAACTTTTCAAAATAGGTGGTCTCCCCGGGAACAGCCCATATCTGAGGTCAACAAAGGTGGGAGACCCTAAGTTTATGGGCAAGCCATAAAAGAGGAACAACCATCTTAAGAGCCGTTCAGACCACTTTAGAGACAGCCAGACAACAGGCTGTGGACTGAATCTTTTCTGTGGGATTCTCCCTAATCCTTTTTATTTCTAACTGTTGTACATATTGCATTTTGTCTCATTTTGTAATATATTTTTTATTTTTGTAAACACTGCCTATATTTTCTGGAAAAAACTTATAAATTTACTAGATTCATCCTTCTTTCTCTGTGACCGAACCGACATGTACTCTGCGCCAAATCACGCTACCTTTGGGTTGGTTCCTGACCCGATATAGGTTTTAGTATGAAACTGGTGGCAGCGTTGCGTCCTGGTTAGTGTTGAGCATTCCGATACCGCAAGTATCGGGTATCGGCCGATATTCGCGTTATCGGAATTCCGATACTTAATTCCGATACTTTTTCAATATCGTATACCGGAATCGGAAGTTCCCATAATTCTTTGAGAGGCAATGTGATTTTAGTCAGCCAATGAGGAATCCTACGAAGTGTGGGCACATCCTGTAATGCTGCGGTCATCTTAACTAATGGCATGGCTGTGATTGGCTGCTGGAATGATGTCAGAATGCAGTATAAAAGGCGCCGCCGCCATTTTAGCGTCACTGTGCTGTGAATTCAGATAGGGACAGAACGCTACTCTGCTGACTCTGAGGGACAGTTAGAGATTGCGATTTAGTGTACTGTGCTGTAGGCAGGCTAGCACCAACCGCTGTGTAAAGCTTCCTTTTGCCTGCAGTGTTGTTTTAACAGCTCTGCAAGGTGTGTGTGAGTGCAGGTGACGCTGCAGTTTGCTCTGCATGCAACGCTGTCTGTAGGCATCTGCACCTGTCACTCACAGACTCTTTTTTTTTTTCTTTAGTGTAATTCTAGCTGCTCCATTCAATAGAAATTATAGTGTGATGCGCTTCCATCCGTATCCAATACATTGGTTGCAAACACTATAGAAGTAGACAAAGGAGTAGCCTTTCACAGATTGTGAATAGTTGTGTTTCAGTGTTCACTGCAGTCTGTGAGGTATTTTTTTTTTTTTTTTTAAATGCAGATCACGCTCCATTTACTTCTTCAACCACCGCTGCGTGTACTCTGCTGAGTGTCTGTCACTGGCTCATCCTTGTCATTTTTCAAAAATTGGTGCTGCTTTATTCTATTTAAAATAATTCAAATCTATTACAGTGACGTGCTTCCATCCGTATACAATACATTGGTTGCAAACAATATAGAAGTACACAAACGGGCCTTTCACAGCTACTGAACATGGGTTTTTAATTTTTAACTAAAATATGTATTTTTTCAAATGACACAAATATAAGTAATGTTGAAGAGGAATAGTCCTACATCCATTGTTTGCACAATATTACAGGTGTACATCATGTCCCTTAATCAACAATGTATTATTATATTTACTTGTATGCTTTTATTTAAAAGCCAAGAACACAGAAGGATAACCTTCGCACTGCAGCTGTTGTCAAAGTTCAACCCACATTATGCACTTCCAACATTGCAGCATTTGAGGCATGATGTGAGTTGGATTTGTCAAAGTTATGGAGGCCTAGTATGAGATGTTTGAACTTTAATTTGAACTTTAATTTGGAGTTAGCAGCATTAATTTTTGTCAGACACGCAGCAGGGGAACAGCAGGCATTACTGAACCCCACTATCACTATAGCTTGTGTATTGGTCTGTGGACACGACACTTCTGAGCAGCAACTGGCAGTGTTGTAGCCCAGGGAGTATAGCTCAGGTGGTAGAAAGATGAACATAACAGGAGACATGGAAAACGTTGCCAACCAGTTAGTTAATCTGAAACCGGACAGGCAAATTCAGGCGAGATCCATGCCTAGTTCATTTTCAGAAAAGTAAGCCGTTCTACATTATCGGAGGATAGTCGCATGCAACGGTCTGTTAGTACACCACCTGCAGCAGTAAAGACGCGCTCCGATAATACACTGGCAGCAGGGCAAGGCAGCACCTCCAATGCATACTGGCTAAGCTCTGGCCATGTATCCAGCTTAGAGACACAAAACTTGAATGGGGAAGAGCCATCTGGGAGTACACTGAGAGGGCAAGACATGTAGTCTGTCACCATCTTACGGAAATGTTGCCTCTTGCTGACTGGAGCCGTCTCGGATGGTGTAGACATTGGTGGCGCTGCCACAAAACTTCGACACATTTGGAACATACTGTTCTTGCCCTGTGCAGAGGCGCTGCTTGTGCTCCCTCTTGTTGCAGAGCTGTCTCCACTGCCTCGACGCACAGAGCTGCTTTGTAAAGCAGTAGCAGCAGCGCTCTCGGCTGGAATGGAGAACATTATGGATTGCACCAGTGTGTCTTGGTACTTCCGCATTTTACGCTCCCGGTTCAACGGTGTGATGAGGCTTTGTAAGTTGTCCCGGTAGCGAGGGTCTAGGAGGGTGTACACCTAATAATCAGACGTGGTGTGAATGTGTTCGATGCGGCGGTCGTTTCTCAGCCACTGCAGCATGAAATCAACCATGTGCTGCAGACTCCCAACTGGCCAAGAAACGTTGTCCCCTGCAAGAGGCGTCATCTCTGCCTGCTGTGCATCACCCCACCCTTGGTCTACATACTGACTAGAGCATTGTCTACCTCCCTCTGGAGCGATGTCTTCCTCCTCCATTGACTCCTCCTCATCCTCCTCACAAAGTCCTTCAAATACATATAAATTTACAAAATTTAAAACTCAAAATTTAAAAACTTTGTATCATAATTCTGTAACATCAGTTTATGGAAACACAATAGCATTACAAAAGGATAGACAAAAAATGTACATTATGTGCTTTGTAAATACATTAAAAGTTTGTAATGGTTATGAAAATATAGACAGCGACTCTGGAGGTTCAATTGTTGATACAGCATGGTACTTTGAAAGTCCTCCAGCCCTTTGTGAGGAACCACGTTGCGCTGACTGTCCAGAAGGTGATGGAATTTGTGACTCCTCATCCTCCACCTCTTCCAAAACCTCATGCCTTAGTGCTTGCAGTGTTTTTTGAAGCAGGCAGATAAGGGGGACAGTCAGGCTGACTAGTGCATCATCTGCACTCGCCATCCGCGTTGACTCATCAAACGCACGCAAAACGTGGCAGATATCCTTCATAGAGTTATTCGCCACTCATTACACTGGCAGTGGCTGCCCATTCATTATAGGATCCAATTCTAATTACTGGTTCTCACCAACAAAGCTCTCCACAGCGCAGCACCCCCCTACATCTCCTCCCTTATTTCTATCTATCGGCCTAACCGACTGCTGCGCTCTGCAAACGACTTTCGACTAACCTCTGCACTAATACGTACCTCCCACTCCCAACTCCAAGACTTCACCCGCGCTGCGCCAATCCTCTGGAATGCTCTACCCAAGAAATTAGGACTATCCGCAATTTGGATGGTTTCAGGCGCTCCCTCAAAACACATTTGTTCAGAGCGGCCTATCACATTCACTAATCAAAGTCATTCTATGTATTCTGTGTAAGTGTGTGTGTGTCTCTAGCCCATTCACTATCTCCATCCCTCAGTCCCTTAAGATGGCTGGAACATCATTGTAAATGCACCATTGTATATAAACACCTATACTTTGTATCTCCCCCATCTCATTGTACATTGTAAGCTGTCACGAGCAGGGGCGACTTATTTAGCTTAAATTATTGTATTGTTAACGTTGTTACTTATGACTTGTGTTCTGAAACTGCTAAACTGTAAAGCGCTGCGGAATATGATGGCGCTATATAAATAAATATTATTATTATTCCTCTGAGCTGCTCCCACCACCTTCCTGTTCCTCATGCCATGTTGGGTCTTGGACCTCATCATCTCCACTACCCTCTTCCAACACCTGCTGTTGGGTGGTCTGGCCAGCACCATGCTCAACAGAAACTGGCACCTGGGTCTCATCATCATCAGATGCGTTCTGCGGTGTGCTGACCATCGGCACTGTCTCACCCGCCTCTTCAGATTCAGAGAGACACAGCTGTTGCGCATCACTGCATACTCCCTCTTCTTCACATTACAGAATGCTGCTTGGCTGGGCCCCTGTTTGCAAGCCAATAGATTCTGAGAACAGAAGCAGACACTCAGCTGGCTCCTGTACAGAACTCTCTGACTGCCTGGGCAATTTGCCAGGCGGTGAAGAGACAGATGGTTGCCCAACAGTGCTGTGGTCCTGAGAGGAGGTGGAAGTAATTGAAGTCGATGCATTGGCTGACATCCAAACAACAATGGCTTCAATTTGTTCTTCCCGCAGCAGGGGGGTACTCCGAGCTCCTACAAAAGTGCGCATAAAGGAACGCTCACGGGGAAAACTGGTGGATGCTGTGTCACTGGGGGCCGCAGCAGCCACAGAATCCCCACGTCCTCTCCCCTGAAGAAACTCCACGACCACGTGCCTTACTCCCTGCCTTCTTCATCTTGGTAGATTGATAAAGAAAGTCTGAAAAGTTATAAGGTCTAAGTGTGGTTATTCCGCAGAGACTGCAGTGAACACTGCACACAACTGTTCACTACCCAATGCGTCTCAGCAGGAAGGCAGTCTGTGCGTCAAAACAAAGGCACAAGCATACATCCATGTACCCTGTTTATAAAGCTATATAAAAAAAATTATGTAGTAGTGACGCACACTTTATTGAGGTACAGTATTACATCGCCATTCACCATCTGTGGCTATGCAGTCTCATCTATATATACCTTATCTATCTGTTGTCATGCTTCCAAGTCGACAGTCAGCCATAAATAGCAATTTTCACTATGCACTATGCACTTTTTAAAGGTTAGGTTTGTTAATAAAAATGATTATTGCCACATATTATGAGTATTACATGATGGAAATTGTATAATTTTGTATAAAATATTTAGTGACATTATTCAGCAAATGGAACATTTTAGTAATATCACAGATAACTTGTAATGCTGATGATGTTTTGAAGTCAGACATTCATTGTCTATACAATAAAAATGGTGTACATACTGTTACTTATCCATCATTAATGGATTCAGATATGTACTTGTATGCTTTTATGTACAACCGTATAGCAGATTCCTTAACTAATTTATTTTGTGGTTTGCATTGCTGTTCAACATGTTAATGTATGTGTTTATGTTTGTCAATTCTTTATTTATCTAGATATTAGTTTAAATGAAATCATCATCTTATGGTAGTAAAGGTTATCTTTCTCTTGTTTGAAGTATAGACATTTAAAATTGACAGGTAACAAGGAAATTACTTGATCTAGTATTTAAACATCCTCCTTGACCCTGGGCTCCAACACCGCCAGTTGTTGCTCGGAAGTGCTGTTAGCACAGTCAACACTTGCTCCTGTGTTACTGGGGTTCAGTAACGTCAGCTGGTCCTCGGTTGTGCCATTGGCTCTTTTCCTTCTGCTGCCCCTCCGGGTTCCAGTACCGTCAGCTGGTTCTCCACAGTGCCTTTGGCCTAGGTGCCTCCATGTCGGTATCCGAGTTCCAGCAACGTCTGCTGGTCCTTGGTAGTGCTTTGGAGCACAGGTACCTCCTGCTTAGTAACCGTGTCCCAGTAACGTCAGCTGGTCCTCGGTTGTGCCATTGGCTCTTTTCCTTCTGCTGCCCCTCCGGGTTCCAGTACCGTCAGCTGGTTCTCCACAGTGCCTTTGGCCTAGGTGCCTCCATCTCGGTATCCGAGTTCCAGCAACGTCTGCTGGTCCTTGGTAGTGCTTTGGAGCACAGGTACCTCCTGCTTAGTAACCGTGTCCCAGTAACATCAGCTGGTACAAGATTGTGCTACAAATACAAGATACGGAACAAGAGACACAAGAACAATAAGCAGAAGATCTAAAAGCAGAAGAACATGAAGTATAAGACCAAAATGAAGAGCAAAATATATGCTCTAAATTCTAAGCAGAAGAAGACTAAGCAGTGTATGGGGGTGAGTCCGTTCCTCCTCGTGGTGCCCCTGGAAAATGCCTGCTGCTGCAGGCTAAACTGAACACGGACAAATACTGTTGTAATTTAAATCTTTTGTGACAGCAAGAACGGAAGGATGAAAAATTCATACTTTGACAGATTACAAGTACAGGAATCTCAGTCACAAATAAGAATATGATGAAGAAGATGAAGCAGAATATGAATAAGAATAATAGTTTAATAAGAAGAATATGAGTAATGTTAACAAAGATGAATAGCAAGAAGTTTAAGAAGAAGATAAAGAAGGTGAAGATGAAGAATAATTTGATGAAAAAGATGATGCTGCAGAAGATTATGAAGGAGAAAGTGTGTGAAAAGTTAAAAAGGTGAAGATGAAGAGCATGGAAGTTGTGTAATATACATATTTGCCAAAATAGAAAAAACGTTAACAACATTGTCAATTTCTTCGTCAATCCGAACATCTTTAAAAAAAAAAATATTTATGCTATTCCATTTGATTGGGTTAAACATCTATGCCTTTAATGTCTCCTCAACCTTCCCCAATACATTCTACATTACTCTTTCTTGTTTTCCTTCATGTACAATTAACCAACAAGGCAAGAATGGGGTTTTTTTAATTTCGATATTTTGTTCCCATAGACTTACATGGGACTTCCGGTATCGGTATCGGGTATCGCCGATATTTTAATGTTATCGGCGATACCATTCCGATTCCGATACTTTTGGATATCGGAAAGTATCGCTCAACTCTAGTCCTGGTGTTATTGGGGAACCCTGGCAGTTTATGTGTATATTCCCGGCCTGGGACTGGTGATATACATACCGCCCTCACTGCAGAGTGCCCAATAGCCATAACCATGACGGTTGGCAGTGGATTAATCTCCATACTGTCCAGCCTTCGTATATATGTTTATTCAGGAAAAAAGATAACAGATTACAACTGATATTTCTTATAGCTTAGGAAGATATAATTTTGTCTGACAACTTGCAAAATGAAAGTAAAGCTGTGCTGCAGTTACACACGCATTGGGTATGACGTTGCTGGTTTGCGGTTTTTTGTACATTTTCCCTTTCATATTCTTTCTGTCTTTCACTTAAACTCATCTACAAGCTTTCCTCTGACATACTGCAATTTAAGCTCCTTATCTGGGCGAGCATCTAATGCAGTTACAAGTGTGTCATAGCTTACTGGTAGACCGCTTAGCAGTAGTGCAGCATCATGGAAATGCTTTAGGGTATGTGCACACGTTGCAGAATCTGCTGTGGAATTTTCCGCACAGATTTTGCTAAATCCGCAGGTAAAATAACCTGCGTTTTACCTGCGGATTTAGTGCGGATTTTCCACGGTTCTTGTGCGGATTTCCCCTGCGTTTTGAGACCTGCGGATTCCTGTAAAGAGCAGGTCTCAAAACGCTGCGGAACTGCACAAAAGTGACATGCTGCGGTTTTAAATCAGCACCAAATCCGCGTGGAAAAATCCGCAGCATGTGCACTGCGTTTTTTGATTTCCATTTAATATAATGGTACTGTACATCACTTGCAGTTCTGCTGCTGATCTGCAGCGGCAAATCCGCTGTGGATCCACAGCAGATTCCGCAACGTGTGCACATAGCCTCAGACCTTTAGATCTTCTCCAATGCCCCACAGCTGCTCTATAATTTCTAGAGTATTTCTTATGTAGTCCTGCATATCTTGGCCCTTTCGTAGCTTAGACTGATACAGCTTTCTCATTAAATAGAGCTTATTGCTGAGATTTATCCTTTCATGCACTTTCTGCAGCTGTTCCCACATTTATTTTCCAGTTTCACACTTACATGAATGCATAATCTGATCATAATCTACAGGGTGGGCCATTTATATGGATACACCTAATTAAAATGGGAATGATTGGTGATATCAACTTCCTGTTTGTGGACATTAGTATATGGGAGGGGGTAAACTTTTCAAGATGGGTGGTGGCCATTTTGACATAGGCCATTTTGGATCCAACTTTATTTTTTTCAATGGGAAGAGGGTCATGTGACACATTAAACTTATTGAGAATTTCACAAGAAAAACAATGGTGTGCTTGGTTTTAACGTAACTTTATTCTTTCATGAGTTATTTACAAGTTTATGACCACTTATAAAATATGTTCAAAGTGCTGCCCATTGTGTTGGATTGTCAATGCAACCCTCTTCTCCCACTCTTGACACACTGATAGCAACACCACAGAAGAAATGCTAGCACAGGCTTCCAGTATCCGTTGTCTCAGATGCTGCACATCTCGTATCTTCACAGCATAGACAATTGCCTTCAGATGACCCCAAAGATAAAAGTCTAATGGGTCAGATCGGGAGACCTTGGTGGCTTGGTGTTGCTATCAGTGTATCCATATAAATGGCCCACCCTGTATATTAAGGGAAATAGTGCTTTTGTTCCTTCTCTACCCAGTCTTCTGGTATTGGGTCAGGTCTAGACTCCTGTGTCTATTTCCACGTACCTTCTCTTAACAACAGCATCTTTACCTTGAATTTCCAGGATTGATAGTTCTGGTTAGTCAGATTCGGCACTGTGAACTTCACCGAGTTGCTGCTGACAGCCATCTTTGCTTCTTCTTCTTAGTAGACTGTTGTTTTCTCTGTGTCTTTGGGTCTCTGGGCAAATAACCTCTTGGCAGCAGATTAATCTCTGTGCTGTCCAGCAGTTCATCAGTCAATATCTATTTATTCAGAAACAAAGATAACAGTTTACTGTCACAGGCACTAACCGGAATGTGCAACCCGTGTACGAATCTGGGTATGCCTTCAAGACGAGCGGGGCCATGTGGTCCCAGCGGGGTAACCTGCGGCACGTGACCACAGGAGGAGGGACTGGGGCAGAGTCTGACGCGACACTCACCAGGGAGACAGCGGGGGTTCCGGTAGGGTAACCGAAGGTCAGCCAAGCCGAGGTGGTAACCGAGCGGGCAGTAATGGTACCGAAGTGAGTAACAGCAGAGGAGACAGATACAGGTCAGGGGTGAGAACCGAGGAGCACGGACGAGGTACAAGAGGGACAGGCAAAGAGGACAGTCAGAACAGAGCAGGAATCAAAAACCAGGCAGACGGTAAACAGTACCGAATCACGAGACACAAACCAAGACGGGAGGACAGACCGGATCAGAACCAGGGAATCAGACAAAGAGCAAGCACACCAGGGTCAAACTACTCAGCCGAGGGCAAAAGTATAACTGACAGGGATTAGAGCTTCCCAGGGCTATAATAAGCCCTCCCCAATCCAGAGAGATCGTGACGTGCAGATCCAAAACCTACCATAGGATCATGACATTTACAGCTGGTATTTTTTATAGCACAGGATTGTAGCATCTTTTCTGTCACGTTGCAAAGTGAAAGTAAAATGTGCTCAGCTCATACAGTGAGCAGGAACTTCCTGTTTTTGTTTTTTTTTTATAATGCTTTTGTGTCGACCCGCCACCACAATTGTGGGTTACCAGGGCAATGGGGTACTCAGAGCCGAGCCCATGGAAGTCTATGGGGATTTTGTCACAGGTAGCTGTGGCTCGGTCTGTGGCCCTGGCGGTCTGGCGTATGTTGTTGGGGAATATTTACAGGGGATAACTATATACAGTTCGTGACGCCACCTGTAGTATTCTGGTAATGGGTACCAGCGCTGCTGTAGATCTCTGAGGGGATGGTGAGGCAGCTAGATGTCAGGTCCCCTACAGGTGGGACTCTTCCCTCAAAGTCTGTTAAGATGGTGAAGTCGGGTGCCGGTAAATAACACAGTCTCACACAGTCAATGTCTTTCCATACCTTTACTTGCTGAATGTCAAGGCAGGTCCCGGGGAGGCTGATCCAAAGGGAGTGTATTTTGAGACGGCAGCTGGACAAGTTAGGGGCCTCCTTTAACTCCAATGAACGAGTACAACCAGCCTGAAGCGTAGTTCCCTCTATGATTCCAGCTAATCTTAGCTGTAACTGCCCAGTCAGCTTAGTGTTAGGGGCCTTCCTGTGAAGGAGCTGAATACTTATGTTTGTCCTGCAGAACGCCAAAGTCTTCACTCCCCCTGACCCCAGCTACGTACCGACTATATGGGGCTTGTCTGCCGCGACCTAGGGTCCGGTAGATTCCTGGTTTTTCTGCCTCTGTGCCTGAAACAACAGCGACTCTTCGGTCCCCAGTGACCGGTAAACAGGGTGCTAGACTTAAGCAATCCTTTAGCACCAATTCTACAATCCACTTGCCTTTCGCCTTGTCCACGCTGGTAACATAAACATTCTCACTAGCCAGGGGTCGAGCAGTCACTTCCAATCTTTCTCCTTCCAATAGAGCCAGCCACAGATGCTCAGTTGTCACAGGCAGGAGCACGTCTCTGTACCTGATACTGTCCTTAGACAGGAACGCTGAAGTCTTTCTGTGCTGATACTCCTTCCTTTCTTCAATGTGTGCTGAGAGATAATCCAGCTCTGACCAGACTAAGGTATATTTTAAAACCTATACCGGACTCCACTATTTGAACTGGTTATGAAGCAGGCTAGACTCCTCTCTCCTCTTTCCACAGAGGTCTAAGCTCCACTTCATGCGTCTTCTCTGTCCGGAGACAGGAACTAGACTCCTTTCAAAATCACCCTACACCCACTACTTTGACCACTCCCTAGAGTATACTTCACTACCCCAAGGGTGTGTCCAGTGTGTGTAGAATGAATGCATATTGAGCATTAAGCCGCCGTCTCGCCATACACTCCCCAGGGTACTGCGTGTGCCTACCACCAGGGCTACACATTCCCCCATGGTAAATGACAGCACTCCCGGGCTGTGAAATACAAAAGACAGAAAAATTTTGTTTATGCAATAACATTTGGAACAATAACATCTTCCCATCCGGGAGGTAAGAATACTTTGAACGTTACAAACTTTAATACAAATAGTATCAAATGTCATTTTCAATAGATAGATATACAAGATACTTGTGAAGGACCCGCACCAAACCTTCAACGTGGGTCCTGGGTGGGCTGCAGGACATCCAAGTGCAGACCTCACTCAGTGCCACACCATACGGGTTTTGTTTTTCAGAGGTAGATATGTATGGCTTATGTAAAACCAAGATAGGGCGCCGGAGCGCAACTATGTACAAGAAAGTTTTTAGGCTGTCTCAGTCCTCAACCTACGAGTCCATTGTAAACCAAAGGCATATATCAAATCACATTATGATAAAGTGCAATAACTTTTTATGGTTCTTTTCACCATTTACCCAGCCGGGCATTCTATAATTAGGACTATATATATATACATTATATATAAACTTGTGCAAAAACTTTATAAACATTTTTCAAACTTTGACTGATGGTAGATCCTTTATGGACCTTACCAATTCTTTCTATATATTTATTCAACAAATAGTACGCTTTCCACCCGGGGGCTGGAACAACGCAATGGGCCCTAGATCCTAAGACCAGCAAGTCATGTGCTGCGATCAGGGTTTGGGTTGCGACATCTCTGGTTTGAACCTCTAGGGGCGCAACCGGTACACTTTCTTCACACGACACCGATTGCGTCTCAATTACTGTTAATGATATAGACCGCGTCAGGGTTTGCGATTTAGACTGGTCGCATCTGGCGATATGGAAATGGCTTTCACTTGCGATAGACTTTGGGTCGCATGTTGCGATGACTTTGACGGGGGCGATGCTGGGGCACAGCCGGATGCTGCTGAAGCTGGATACGGGGACGCTGCGGTAATGGTGACGATACCTGCGTCTGGGACGGGGTCGCGGACGATGGCGACGTTCAGGGCATACCACCCCTTCATTCCCCAATGCCGCGTATAGGTGACTATGTCGCCGTTCACTAAGTCCCTCCCGGGATGGCCTTGTGGCAGGTGAGATTCCACGTCACGCCTGCTGACGAAGACCGCTGGGTAGAGGCCCGGTTCACGAATAAAGCCCCAGCCCTTCCGGAGCTGGAACTCAGTCACACACCCCTGCCGCCGCGGTTCCCGTAAGGTACCTTTGTCGCGACGGACAGTCTCCTTATCAGCAATCAGCTCGGCAAACTGTCGCTGGCGGTTCTTCTTGATTTCCCGCGCTTCCTCCTGCTGGCGCCTCTTCGTCTCCTCACGACTCCGCCATTCTTGCTCCCACTGGGCGGTGTAGGCGACGTCATCCAGGCGCGCCATCTCGTCCCAGTCCACATCTGGTAGTGACGGACAGGACCCCTCCGGTGTCCCTGCCGGGGATTGATAATCTGCTGCGGCCTCCTGGCCGGGCGGGCGTTCCGGGATTGGCTGTACCTCCTCAACCTCCTCCGCATCCACCGCTTCACCAGTGGGATCGGGAACGGTACTTTCGGGGGCAGCCTCCGGTTGCTCCTCCGCCTTGGGCAGCAGACTTTTCGGTACTTTGAATCGTGGGGGTTCGTTGAGGGGAGGAGACGCCGTGTTCGTCATCCGCCATTTCTGCAGGTTACAGCGGCGTCTCTCTATCTCCTCCAGGCCAGGTTGGAACAACTTCTTTAGGCGTGAGTTCTCCTCCCGCACCTCTAACAACGCCTGTTGCAGGTGCAGGATCACGGATAACTCCGGAGTTGGTGGCAGCTTGGCTGGGGCACGGGGACTGCTTTCCTCCGCTGCTCCGCTCGGCTCCACACGTCCTGCCTCCATCACGCTCCAGAAGATTCTTTCTTTCTGTGGAGACATCCGGTCTCTTCCGTGGAGGTGGGATTTGCGTCTCCTCCTCCTCGCAGGGAAGGTGAAGAGGAGGCGGACCTCCTTTGCTGTAGGGCAGGACCGCATGTTATAATAGCACTTTGAGAGGACAGGCATTTTCTTCGCGCCACAGGGGGGTAGACGCCCACGAAGGTACGCCCACCTTCTTCTCCAGCGCCTGAGGGCGCGAATATGGCGACAAAAATGGCGATTTTGGCGCCAAAAGTGCAAACAGTCCTTTTTACAAAAACAAGTCCTTAGGCACGCAGGGCTCGCAATTTCGCGAGTTTGGTATCCTGTTCGTGACGCCAAATAGTTGTGTCGACCCGCCACCACAATTGTGGGTTACCAGGGCAATGGGGTACTCAGAGCCGAGCCCATGGAAGTCTATGGGGATTTTGTCACAGGTAGCTGTGGCTCGGTCTGTGGCCCTGGCGGTCTGGCGTATGTTGTTGGGGAATATTTACAGGGGATAACTATATACAGTTCGTGACGCCACCTGTAGTATTCTGGTAATGGGTACCAGCGCTGCTGTAGATCTCTGAGGGGATGGTGAGGCAGCTAGATGTCAGGTCCCCTACAGGTGGGACTCTTCCCTCAAAGTCTGTTAAGATGGTGAAGTCGGGTGCCGGTAAATAACACAGTCTCACACAGTCAATGTCTTTCCATACCTTTACTTGCTGAATGTCAAGGCAGGTCCCGGGGAGGCTGATCCAAAGGGAGTGTATTTTGAGACGGCAGCTGGACAAGTTAGGGGCCTCCTTTAACTCCAATGAACGAGTACAACCAGCCTGAAGCGTAGTTCCCTCTATGATTCCAGCTAATCTTAGCTGTAACTGCCCAGTCAGCTTAGTGTTAGGGGCCTTCCTGTGAAGGAGCTGAATACTTATGTTTGTCCTGCAGAACGCCAAAGTCTTCACTCCCCCTGACCCCAGCTACGTACCGACTATATGGGGCTTGTCTGCCGCGACCTAGGGTCCGGTAGATTCCTGGTTTTTCTGCCTCTGTGCCTGAAACAACAGCGACTCTTCGGTCCCCAGTGACCGGTAAACAGGGTGCTAGACTTAAGCAATCCTTTAGCACCAATTCTACAATCCACTTGCCTTTCGCCTTGTCCACGCTGGTAACATAAACATTCTCACTAGCCAGGGGTCGAGCAGTCACTTCCAATCTTTCTCCTTCCAATAGAGCCAGCCACAGATGCTCAGTTGTCACAGGCAGGAGCACGTCTCTGTACCTGATACTGTCCTTAGACAGGAACGCTGAAGTCTTTCTGTGCTGATACTCCTTCCTTTCTTCAATGTGTGCTGAGAGATAATCCAGCTCTGACCAGACTAAGGTATATTTTAAAACCTATACCGGACTCCACTATTTGAACTGGTTATGAAGCAGGCTAGACTCCTCTCTCCTCTTTCCACAGAGGTCTAAGCTCCACTTCATGCGTCTTCTCTGTCCGGAGACAGGAACTAGACTCCTTTCAAAATCACCCTACACCCACTACTTTGACCACTCCCTAGAGTATACTTCACTACCCCAAGGGTGTGTCCAGTGTGTGTAGAATGAATGCATATTGAGCATTAAGCCGCCGTCTCGCCATACACTCCCCAGGGTACTGCGTGTGCCTACCACCAGGGCTACACACTTTATTGGCAACATAACACTATTGCCGGAGAGAGAAACTCGTGCACTAATAAACAGTAATAAATACAGGTGCTTCTCACAAAATTAGAATATCATCAAAAAGTTAATTTATTTCAGTTCTTCAATACAAAAAGTGAATCTCGTATATAATATAGAGTCATTACACACAGAGTGATCTATTTCACGTGTTTATTTCTGTTAATGTTGATGATTATGGCTTACAGCCAATGAAAACCCCAAATCATTATCTCAGTAAATTAAATTAATTAACAAAACACCTGTAAAGGCTTCCTGAGCGTTTATAAAGGTCCCTTAGTCTGTTTCAGTAGCTCCACAATCATGGGGAAGACTTCTGACTTGACAGATGTCCAGAAGGCGTCACTGACACACTCCACAAGGAGGGGAAGCCACAAAAGGCCATTGCTAAAGAAGCCGGCTGTTCACAGAGTGCTGTTTCCAAGCAGATTAATGGAAAGTTGAGTGGAAGGAAAAAGTGTGGTAGAAAAAGGTGCACAAGTAACCGGGATAACCGCAGCCTTGAAAGGATTGTTAAGAAAAGGACATTAAAAAAATTGGGGGAGATTGACAAGGAATGGACGCTGCTGGAGTCATTGCTTCAAGAGCCACCGCACACAGATGTATCCAGGACATGGACTAAAAGTGTCACATTCCTTGTGTCAAACCACTCATGATCAATAGACAACGCCAGAAGCGTCTTACCTGGGCCAAGAGAAAAAGAACCGGACTGTTGTCAGTGGTCCAAGGTGTTTTCAGATGAAAGTAAATTTTGCATTTCATTTGGAAATCAAGGTCCCAGAGTCTGGAGGAAGAGTGGAGGCCACAATCCAAGCTGCTGGAGGTCTAGTGTGAGGTTTCCACAATCAGTGATGGTTTGGGGAGCCATGTCATCTGCTGGTGTATGTCCACTGTGTTTTACCAAGACCAAAGTCAGCGCAGCCAGCTACCAGGAAATTTTTGAGCACTTCATGCTTTCCTCTGCCGATAAGCTTTTTGGAGATGGAAATTTTATTCTCCAGCAGGACTTGGCACCTGTCCACACTGTCAAAAGTACCAATACCTGGTGTAAAAACAACAGTATCACTGTGCTTGATTGGCAGCAAACTCACCTGACCTTAATCCCATAGAGAATCTATGGTTTATTGTCAAGAGGAAGATGAGAGACACCAGACCCAACAATGCAGACGAGCTGAAGGCTGCTATCAAAGCAACCTGGGCTTCCATAACCCCTCAGCAGTGCCACAGGCTGATCGCCTCCATGCCATGCCGCATTGATGCAGTAATTAATGCAAAAGGAGCCCGACCAAGTACTGAGTGCATTTACTGAACATACATTTCAGTAGGACAACATTTCGGATTTTACAATCATTCTCCAAGCTGGTGTTATAAAGTATTCTAATTTACTGAGATTATGACTTTTGGGTTTTCATTGACTGTAAGCCATAATCATCAACATTAACAGAAATAAACACATGAAATAGATCACTCTGTGTAATATTATATGAGTTTCACTTTTTGTATTGAAGAACTGAAATAAAATAACTTTTTCGTGATATTCTAATCTTGTGAGAAGCGCCTGTAGTAGTTGTTGCAATATATCCAATAATAATCATTATTCCAACAGAAAATATTGTTTTTGTACAATGAGCTTTATTGATAATAGTATAAATGTAAATACTTTTATGCCCCAAAAAGACGAAAGTGTCCTAGTAGTGAAACCTTTAAACAGAAGAATAATATTTGTAAGATTTCGGAGCACAGAGGCTCAACTCAGTCATTCATTTGTAAACCTGTCAGATGAAGGAGCCTCTGCTATGAAATCTGGCAAATATCATTTTTCTGGTTAGCCAATATTGGTATCACTCCTAGGGACACTTTGAGTTTTTTGAGGCATAAAAGTATTTACATTGATTTTTCTGGATAACAATATACCACAATATCATACTGTATTTTTTATTGCACATCATTTGTAACAGTATAGAAGTAATATTTATTGTCTATGTGACGGTATTATCATCAGATAACTCCATATTCATTAACTTTCTGTTACATCCCGATGTCTGTTCATGAGCACATTGATGTCCTGTAGAGCGCCGGGTGAGGATGATGAGAGTGCCACAGGGTCTGGACTAGGATCAATGCCTTATATTGCCATTATTGGCTCATCCATATCCATCAGGAGCCTTCAATACACAACGCTCACAATCCAGATGTGTCGACAGTTTACATGGAGTGTGTTCCCCAGATACTGGATACATACAGAGGTGCAGAGTGCAGCTCCTGTGCCCCCCGGGGCAAAATCCATACCAACCGCCCACCCAGGAATCACTATTATATTGCTGCTGTCCTCTTACGTGGAAGAAAATAAGTGACCATTATCTTCTGTCTCCCTCGTGGTCTATCAGATCTGAACTTGGGGTCATTGTCTTGGAGGAGAACTGTGCCACAACGACAGAATATTGGGCTAGTAGTGAGTCTGCAGATCCACTGACAGGGTGTACCTGAGGTTGGCGAGTCAGGTGTGATTGGGTCTGTGTAGGTTATGACCACAGATTATCATTATCCCTCCCACGGACTAAAGGGGTGCAAAGATTGAAGAGACACAAGAGAGATTTTGCACTGGTACATAGTAGCTTCTGATTACACCTCTAATTTTCAGGGCCTGGAGTTGGGGCACACTTTTTGTAACGTAGATCAATCGTAGGTAACCAGGAGAGGGTTTATTTTTACCATGGGTCCCAACCTTCTGGAATGGGTCCTGTAAAGGAGTAAAGCTAAATGAGTCAGAGAAATGTATGATTTTCTCCGTTTTTCAAATGCCAAGATCAAATATCTTACAATTTTGTGTTGGAACTTCTGATCTTCCAATAACACCATGAAGATCAGGATTTAGAGCCAGGAGGACATAATTTTCTAAGTTGGATTTATGCTACGTACTCAGAAGATCAATCTTTTAGATGTCTGGATGCCAACCAGCCTTCTGGAATGGGTCTTGAAAAAGAGGCAATATGACAGTCTTGGCAGCCGAAGGCAAAATTATCTCATCCGTTTACCAAATCCCAAGATCAAGAATGTTGTAATATTCCTTTGACACCTAGGAGCTTCTAATGATGCCACTGATGGTCACAGCATGGAGTCAGGATACCATTTTCCAAAGCAGACAAAACATATGTCTGCAGGAGGGAGAACATTTCGATTTTAGTATGGGATCCCTACCTTTTGTCATGGTGCTGTCAAGAAGTGACGCTTTATAAAGCACCATCACGACTCTAATCTCTCTGATGCCAAAGTTAGACAGCCGTATGATCTCCTCCGCTTCCCAAAAATGCCAACATCAAGGATCTTGCAATTTTGTGTTGGAACCTAGGAGCTTCCAGTGATGCCATTGATGGTCAGGACTTGGAGCCAGGACATAATTTTTAAAGGCAGATTTATGATATGTATCAATAAAAGTTGATCACTTAGATATCAGTATTCCACGCGGTCTTCTGGAATAGGTATTTTAAAGGAGGCACATCATCGTCATGGCTGCCAAAGATGTTTGATCTCCTCCTTTTCCAAGATCTCAAGATTAAGAATCTTGTAATTTTGAGCTGGAATCTAGAAGCTTCTAATGACACCACTGATGGTCACACCATGGAACCAAAGTACCATTTTCCAAAGCAGATGAACCATATGTACACAGGAGGGGGATCATTTAGATCTCAGTATGAGACCAGACATTCTTAATTGGGTTCTTTAAATAAAACTCTATAAGGCACGGTCACAGGTCCAATGTCTCAGAAACAGATGTTAGACAGTTGTATATTTTCCTCAATTTTCCAAATGTCAAAATCAAAAATCTCTTAATTTTGAATGGAAGCTTCTAATTACACCATTGATGGTCAGAACTTGGAATTAGTGCACCTAATTTGCCAAGGTGGGTAAAGGATATGTTTTTGGGATGGATAAAGCCATACCATAGTTAGAACTCATATAACTTGGAAGCCAGAGGTAGATGCTGTATAGACTTCTCTGCATTCCTAATCCTAAAATACAACATTAATCATCCAACAACCAGGCATCAGTCATCTCCTCTTACAGACATGCACCCAATGTCTTAATCTCCCTTGTTCGAATCTTATAGGAACCAGAGGGAATACAGAAACCAAGATGGAGATTTCTCCCAACCTCATAAATGAGGCGTTTAACCTTCACATTGACCCTTATGAAGTTCGTCATTAAGGAGATATCTCGAAATATTGAGCAGAAGGTCACTTCACCTCCGACTTCTCCTCTTGGCCCACAGAGCCGCTCCTATTCCATAGAACAATGCCTCGCAACCCTGATACCTAATTATTTCCTAAGGAGAGCCGGCGTGGTTCAGTTAACGTCTTCTCTTATTCAATTCTGCTGAGACAATGAGGGACCCGATCATCACCTTAATGTTCTTGAGGATCACACAGCTTAAATGCCAGCCGCTTAGCTTCTTAATGCAATGCAATGAAGGGTCTTAATAGTCGAGAGGTGTCAGGTTGTCAAAATGTGGAGCTCGTTAGGGAAATTAGGCTGCAGAGCGAACCTGCTTAGCTAATGTACTGACCTCACATGTAGGAGCTAACGCCCAGCAAATTAGCTTATTAGGCTGGATGACATCTTAAGTGGTGGATATGTAAATCTTAATTAAGGATCAAAATTAGACAAAGCTTCTCAATGTTAAGATTTTTATTAACCTCTAAGTGTCTAAGCAGCAGAAGATAGTGGTATATTGGGTAGATGCACCACATGGCAAACCATCTCATGGCAAAAGTGGGACTCCTTCCATGGAGGAGGCCCTAGAAGCCCCTCTACTCTATTCCAGGAACTGCTCCCCATGGACAACAAAAAGATAACTGTTTCTTGCAACCTGTGCAAGCTTATTGGACACCCGTGATACCTTGTGATCAACTTTAGTCTGGGGACTGGGATGTAGTCATCAAACCAGAGAGCTGGGGTCCTTTTCTGTATTAGATGTCTACAAAAAAAAAGTTAGAGGTGGTTAAAAATTAGATATGTGGGTTGGGGGCAAAGAGGGTGAGTTTCAGTAATGTCCCTGTTTTGCAGCCTGAAGTTACCGAATAATACGTTGGACAAAGTTTTCTTTAGTTATTGAACCAGACCATAAGGAACATGGCAAAACTCAAGAGAGACTCTGTTCTAAATCGGGGAAAGAGGTGAACCAGAGAAAATCTTTGAAAACTTTCTAAGAAAAAACCCATGATTTTGTGATACTCTGGAGATATTTATGTTCTATGTATCTGTAGGTGGCCACCCAACAATTGTGATATCAAGATAGATAAAAGTCACAAAGTTTGGACCAGCAGAGCTACTATGCCCCCGGCCTGAACCATGAATCTTCAGGAAATGAGAATATTTGCATCTTTCCTGGAAAAGAACAGTTTCTCCATATGTGATTAGGACGGTGGATTGAGTCAGCAGCCGGCGGTTCCTCCTCTCCTCCTGTGTCTTTATAAAGGCTGTGCCTTCACTGAGCCTTTATCTTAAGATGACATATACGTGAAGGTGACAATCTGTGACCCAGACCAGCAGACAGGATCTTCTATGTCACCCCTGCGGGTGTAAAGGTAAGAAGTGGGGGGTGCAAATATTATTAAACTTTCCAAACTCAATCTTAAGGATTTAGGGACGATTGTAAACTTTCTTGCTCTCAGGAGATCAATCAGCTCATCAGTAGGGTGCAAGCCCATTTACTACTGTTTATTAGGACATTTTTAAAATTTGATTACAAATGTAAGGTCTGCATGACGACCTACGAAGCAACGCGTTTCAAACCCTCACAGGCGTCCAAAGCTGCTTTGTAAAAGGAAGCCCGTGAGCGTTAGAAACACGTTGCTTCGTAGGTCGTCATACAAGAGTAAAGATGGTTCATTCGTTAATTCATTTGCACATTTTAAATTTAACTCGTGTTTTTTTTCTTCTTCTCGGAATTCTGGCCGTGATTTTCCACATTCTGATGTTTTAGACTACCGTAATTCATCATTTGTGACTTTTCGACATGTGGCAAAATGTTTCCCCAATTTTACTCCAGTGCCCTAACGGAGTACAAAATCTGTCTAATTTTATTTTTAGCACAGTTGATGACTCACGTGAGATGTTTTGAATTCTCGTGTGACTTTTTTTGCTGTGAAAAATTGCAAAAATGAAAAAGATAAGAAAAAAGAGCATCTTTCAGTTTGTGCAAAAATCGTCATTTCGCGAGCGCCACTTTGAAGAATTTGCCACAAAAACACAATGAATGCCACAAGACAAAAAAGAAAAGTCACTTAAAATAATACAAATGATGAAGGTCTTTTGCGTAGAGCCCCTGGGTGACCACTGATGGTGATTGCCGCGTTCAATGGTGTCTAAGTCCTTAGGACATGGGTACAAGTGACAACTAGTAGGGATGAAGATGTCTAGGTCTCACCGAACCAGCTTGATTGGCATGGAGCATTGTGGTTGGCATGAAGGACCTGGGTGTTGTATATAAGGGACATTCATCAGGGGTATTTGGTAGATGTTTCAAAAGGTATTTGCATTAAAGTGAGAAGCAAAAAATGCCTCTGATGCAAAATCTGCAGAGATGCATCACAACTGGGAGAAAACATCATGGCGGTCAGAGCCAGATGGAGAAGATGGGGAACGTGAATGAATCAGAGCAGATTTCACACGACTCCCTGTGACTGTGGGGGGATCAAGTCTGTATTTAGCTGTCCAGTTATGGTGATCGTGTTATAGCGTTATTATTTATATGATTTATTTGCAGCAGTATTTTATAGAAATTCATGATGAAGGTGGCGCTGTGGGTGACTTTCAGTCATGCTGAGATTTTATACTGTGGGAGTGGAAAAGGAGCAGCAGAGAACGAGACACCCGATATTTGGTTCACACACAAAGCAAATTTACAATTCTGCACCTTTTTGGGCAGACGGCTAGCTCAGTGTCAGCCTGCACTTGTAGTTACAACAGTGCCTCCCCCCCATCTGTAGGTACAGCAGTGCCTCTCTCTGCACTTGTAGGTACAGCAGTGCCTCTCTCTGCACTTGTAATTACAGTAGTGCCTCTCTCTGCACTTGTAATTACAGTAGTGCCTCTCTCTGCACTTGTAATTACAGTAGTGCCCTCCTGTACTTGTAGTTACAGCAGTGCCCCCTCTGCACTTGTAGTTACAGCATTGCCTCTCCCTGTACTTGTAGTTACAGCAGTGCCCCTCTCTGTACTTGTAGTTACAGCAGTGCCCTCTCTGCACTTGTAGTTACAGCATTGCCTCTCCCTGTACTTGTAGTTACAGCATGCCCTCTCTGTACTTGTAGTTACAGCAGTGCCCCCTCTGCACTTGTAGTTACAGCATTGCCTCTCCCTGTACTTGTAGTTACAGCATGCCTCCTGACTTGTAGTTACAGCAGTGCCCCTCTGTACTTGTATTACAGCATTGCCTCTCCCTGTACTTGTAGTTACAGCAGTGCCCTCCCTGCACTTGTAGTTACAGCATGCCTCTCTCTGCACTTGTAGTTACAGCAGTGCCCCTCTCTGCACTTGTAGTTACAGCATTGCCTCTCCCTGTACTTGTAGTTACAGCAGTGCCCCTCTCTGTACTTGTAGTTACAGCAGTGCCCCTCTCTGCACTTGTAGTTACAGCATTGCCTTCCCTGTACTTGTAGTTACAGCATTGCCTCTCTGCACTTGTAGTTACAGCAGTGCCCTCTCTGACTTGTTACAGCATTCTTCGTATGTTTACAGCTTGCCTCTCCCTGTACTTGTAGTTACAGCAGTGCCCCTCTCTGCACTTGTAGTTACAGCAGTGCCTCTCTGACTTGTAGTTACAGCATGCCCCTCTGACTTGATTCGATGCTCTCTGACTTGTAGTTACAGCAGTGCCCTCTCTGACTTGTAGTTACAGCATTGCCTCTCCCTGTACTTGTAGTTACAGCAGTGCCCCCTCTGTACTTGTAGTTACAGCATGCCTCCTGACTTGTAGTTACAGCATTGCCTCTCCTGTACTTGTAGTTACAGCAGTGCCCTCTGCACTTGTATTACAGCATGCCTCTCCTGCACTTGTAGTTACAGCATGCCCTCCCTGTACTTGTAGTTACAGCAGTGCCCTCTCTGCACTTGTAGTTACAGCAGTGCCCCTCCTGCACTTGTAGTTACAGCATTGCCTCTCCCTGTACTTGTAGTTACAGCAGTGCCCTCTCTGTACTTGTAGTTACAGCAGTGCCCTCTCTGCACTTGTTACAGCTGCCCTCCGACTGTAGTTACAGCAGTGCCCTCCCTGTACTTGTATTACAGCAGTGCCCTCCTGCACTTGTAGTTACAGCAGTGCCCCTCTCTGCACTTGTAGTTACAGCAGTGCCCCTCCTGACTTGTAGTTACAGCAGTGCCCCTCTGACTTGTAGTTACAGCAGTGCCTCTCTCTGCACTTGTAGTTACAGCATGCCTCTCCCTGTACTTGTAGTTACAGCAGTGCCCCTCTCTGCACTTGTAGTTACAGCAGTGCCTCTCTCGCACTTGTAGTTACAGCATGCCCTCTCCCTGCACTTGTATTACAGCAGTGCCCTCTCTGCACTTGTAGTTACAGCAGTGCCCTCTCTGCACTTGTAGTTACAGCATTGCCCCTCTCCTGTACTTGTAGTTACTGAGTCAGTGCCCTCTCTGTACTTGTAGTTACAGCATGCCTCCTCCCTGTACTTGTAGTTACAGCATTGCCTCTCCTGTACTTGTAGTTACAGCAGTGCCTCTCCTGCACTTGTAGTTACAGCAGTGCCCCTCCTGACTTGTAGTTACAGCAGTGCCTCTCCTGACTTGTAGTTACAGCAGTGCCCCTCTGACTTGTAGTTACAGCAGTGCCTCTCCCTGTACTTGTAGTTACAGCATGCCCTCTCTGACTTGTAGTTACAGCAGTTGCCTCTCTCTGACTTGTAGTTACAGCATGCCTCCCTGTACTTGTAGTTACAGCAGTGCCCCTCTCTGTACTTGTAGTTACAGCAGTGCCCTCTCTGCACTTGTAGTTACAGCAGTGCCCTCCTGCACTTGTAGTTACAGCAGTGCCCTCTCTGCACTTGTAGTTACAGCAGTGCCCTCTCCTGTATTGTAGTTACAGCATTGCCTCTCCTGTACTTGTAGTTACAGCAGTGCCCTCTCTGTACTTGTAGTTACAGCAGTGCCTCTCTGACTTGTAGTTACAGCATTGCCTCTCCTGTACTTGTAGTTACAGCAGTGCCCCTCTCTGCACTTGTAGTTACAGCAGTGCCCCCTCTGCACTTGTAGTTACAGCATTGCCTCTCCCTGTACTTGTAGTTACAGCAGTGCCCTCTCTGTACTTGTAGTTACAGCAGTGCCCTCTCCTGACTTGTAGTTACAGCAGTGCCCCTCCTGACTTGTAGTTACAGCATTGCCTCTCCTGTACTTGTAGTTACAGCATGCCTCTCTGTACTTGTAGTTACAGCAGTGCCCTCTCTGCACTTGTAGTTACAGCATGCCCCTCTCTGCACTTGTAGTTACAGCATTGCCTCCCTGTACTTGTAGTTACAGCAGTGCCTCTCCTGTACTTGTAGTTACAGCAGTGCCTCTCCTGTACTTGTAGTTACAGCAGTGCCCTCCTGCACTTGTAGTTACAGCAGTGCCCCTCTCTGCACTTGTAGTTACAGCAGTGCCTCTCCTGTACTTGTAGTTACAGCATGCCCCTCTCTGCACTTGTAGTTACAGCAGTGCCCCTCTCTGCACTTGTAGTTACAGCAGTGCCCTCTCTGCACTTGTAGTTACAGCAGTGCCTCTCCTGTACTGTAGTTACAGCAGTGCCCTCTCTGGACTTGTAGTTACAGCATTGCTCTCCCTGTATTGTAGTTACAGCAGTGCCTCTCCCTGTACTGTAGTACAGCAGTGCCTCTCCTGCACTTGTAGTTACAGCAGATGCCCTCTTGCACTTGTAATTACAGCAGTGCCTCTCTCTGCACTTGTAGTTACAGTAGTGCCTCTCCTGCACTTGTAGTTACAGCAGTGCCCTCTCTGCACTTGTAGTTACAGCATTGCCTCTCCCTGTACTTGTAGTTACAGCAGTGCCTCTCTCTGTACTTGTAGTTACAGCAGTGCCCCTCTCTGCACTTGTAGTTACAGCATGCCCTCCCTGCTTGAGTACAGCATGTTCTCTGACTTGTAGTTACAGCAGTGCCCCTCTCTGCACTTGTAGTTACGATTGCCTCTCCACTTGTAGTTAAGCGTTGCCTCTCCCTGCACTTGTAGTTACAGCAGTGCCCCTCTCTGCACTTGTATTACAGCAGTGCCTCTCTCTGCACTTGTAGTTACAGCAGTGCCCTCTCTGACTTGTAGTTACAGCAGTGCCCTCTCTGCACTTGTAGTTACAGCAGTGCCCCTCCTGCACTTGTAGTTACAGCATTGCCTCTCCCTGTACTTGTAGTTACAGCAGTGCCCCTCTCTGTACTTGTAGTTACAGCAGTGCCCTCTTGCACTTGTAGTTACAGCATGCCTCTCCCTGTACTTGTAGTTACAGCAGTGCCCTCTCTGCACTTGTAGTTACAGCAGTGCCCCTCTCTGCACTTGTAGTTACAGCATTGCCTCTCCCTGTACTTGTAGTTACAGCAGTGCCCCTCTCTGTACTTGTAGTTACAGCAGTGCCCCTCTCTGCACTTGTAGTTACAGCAGTTGCCTCTCCTGTACTTGTAGTTACAGCAGTGCCCCTCTGACTGGTACATGAGTTACATTCAGTGTGCCTCTCCTGTACTTGTAGTTACATCAGTGCCTCTCCCTGTACTTGTAGTTACAGCATGCCTCTCCCTGTACTTGTAGTTACAGCATGCTCTCCCTGTACTTGTAGTTACAGCAGTGCCCCTCTCTGCACTTGTAGTTACAGCATTGCCTCTCCCTGTACTTGTAGTTACAGCAGTGCCCCTCTCTGTACTTGTAGTTACAGCAGTGCCCCTCTCTGCACTTGTAGTTACAGCATTGCCTCTCCTGTACTTGTAGTTACAGCAGTGCCTCTCTCTGCACTTGTAGTTACAGCAGTGCCCTCTCTGCACTTGAAGTTACAGCATGCCTCTCCCTGTACTTGTAGTTACAGCATTGCCTCTCCCTGACTTGTAGTTAAAGCAGTTGCCCCTCTCTGCACTTGTAATTACAGCAGTGCCTCTCTCTGCACTTGTAGTTACAGCAGTGCCCCTCCTGCACTTGTAATTACAGAGTGCCTCTCTCTGCACTTGTAGTTACACATGCCCTCTCTGCACTTGTAGTTACAGCATTGCCTCTCCCTGTACTTGTAGTTACAGCAGTGCCCCTCTCTGTACTTGTAGTTACAGCAGTGCCCCTCTCTGCACTTGTAGTTACAGCATTGCCTCTCCCTGTACTTGTAGTTACAGCAGTGCCCCTCTCTGCACTTGTAATTACAGCAGTGCCTCTCTCTGCACTTGTAGTTACAGCAGTGCCCCTCCCTGCACTTGTAATTACAGTAGTGCCTCTCTCTGCACTTGTAGTTACATCAGTGCCCCTCTCTGCACTTGTAGTTACAGCAGTGCCCCTCTCTCTGTACTTGTAGTTACAGCAGTGGCCCCCTCTCTGCACTTGTAGTTACAGCAGTGCCCCTCTCTGCACTTGTAGTTACAGCAGTGCTCTCCCTGTACTTGTAGTTACAGCAATGCCTCTCCGTGTACTGAACAATAGCAGGCAAGACCAAGACTCATGGAAAATTAGCAACAATTATATTAAGTTTCCATGTGTCTATATAGATTACAGCCAATCATCAATTCAACGCTTGAAACAAACTGAAAAAAAAGATGATACAAAGGCCAATATTTGTCAAACAAATAGTTACAAATTTTATTTATGAAACATTAAAATTCACATATCAAACCTGAAGGGAGTTTAAATGCACACTGATAAGTTGTAACATTATGATGACGCAATTATCAAGGCACTGTGCATACTAGCAGTGCATAGAATATATACCAGGGTCTAAGGGGTATTACAAGACTCGTTAAAGGGTTGATTGTGACTTGTAGGATCGCTACTTCCAATAGGTGGCGCTATAGAGTACAAGTCCTCTTTTTTTGAAGAGGCAATTTGCATAGAATATATACCAAAATTTATAACAGTCACTAGTCACCATTTTAATCAAAAGGAAGGGCTACACAGTAACATAATAAGCCCTTCACATAATGCCACAAAGGTATAGGCTATAATGCCATGCTATTTATCTCCAATGTTAATACCTCATACCAGATATCAGAATATGGTAAAGGCAACTTGCACTGTTACAGGCTGCACAAATACCCTGCACAAATGCTACTAGTAATACAATAAGTAGTGCCCAAAATTGAGCTACATATTTACCTAAATGTGGCCTGCAGGGCGCTGGAGTGATGCACCGTCACTGAGATGAGCGCGTCCGCCCCGACGCGCGCTTCGGACCTCTCCTTTCTCAAGGGGCCTGACTAAGTGTGCTTCAGCGTACCTTAAATATCCGCGTTCACCATGCAGTGAATCGCATTCATGGAAGTGAGGTCCCTGAACCAGAAGTGACGCGTCTACTCACCCTGGCAACCGCGACGCCACACAGAGCCGGCGTCACATAGCAGAGAGAGCCGGGGCGGGCTCAAACGCTATGGAAAGACGCCGACCACTGAGGGGCGCAGCGGCGACAGGGAGGCAGACACGTGTAGGTCAGGGAGCCAACTTACCGCGACACAGCTCATATTTGGCAAGATAATGTTAAAACATAAACGGTGAGCACACATTACAGAAACCGGGCACAGAATTACAAATACCCAGTTGGGACATGTTAGAACAACAACATAATTTGTACAAAGACATACTTTAAGTATATACAAACAGACATATCAAAAAAGGGGCCGTGTGAACAAGGCCCTAGTAGATTATCACAGCAGCAGTATAATACATAGTAGAAATACAGCAGCATATTTATAGTTGCAAACACATATCAAAAAAGTTCTAGAATGGAACAAAGTATGTTCTCAGGACATTCATATATGACAGATTATAGCTAACACATTGTCAGTATAAGATCATTATCATAAGAATAGTCACTGAACATGGCTCCATATGGTTCCACTTCTAATAGCGTCCAGCATTTTTCACTAGAAGACGATCCACAATACTGACGAAAAATTCAATCTCTTCCAATAGACTTCTTGTTCCAACGTCCACTCATGTGCCAAAGAATGACTAAAAACTAAAGATGATATAAAAACAATTAAAAAAAGAACACAAGATACCGTGTGTACCCATACCCAGCAGAGTAGAGGTTTAGGGGATAGAACATCCTTCACAAAAATGGGGCATAGCTCAAGTTCTCATTGAGTCCAGATGGATGGACTGTGCCAAGCGTCCATATCCACCTGGACTCAAGTTGGGCTAGACGTTTGGCAACATCACCACCTCGAATGCCCACATCCAGCATATCGATGCCCCGTACCCTAAGGATACCGCCGTCACAGTCATGATACTTTTTGAAATGGCGCGGGATCGTTTTTAATGAATCTATGTCCCCCGTGGCCGCTTCTGCCTCAATTCCCAACATGTGCTCCCGTATCCTTATCTTTAGTTGTCTGGTTGTCAACCCAACATACACCAATTTACATAGGCAGACTGCATAGTATATCACTTTTCTGCTAACGCACGTGATACACTTTTTAATCTTATATTCAATGGATCCCTCCTGGTTAGTGAAGAAATCCGTGTGATCCATGTTGGGACAGGCCACGCAGCGGCCACATGGAGAACTACCATGTCGTCTCCTCGCCTGATCAAGAAAAGTGGTAACCACTTCACCAGTATAATGACTGCGGACCAATCAGTCCCGCAGATTTCTTGATCTCCTGGCCGCGACGGCGGTCCTCTCCGGGAGGAATCTCGAGATAATTGGGTCAGCCTTTAGTATATGCCATGATTTATTCAAAATCTTTTTCATCCAAGAGAACTGTGAATGGAAATTCGTCACAAATCTAACTATATTTGAGTCCTTGGCAGGTCGTGTCCCATAAAGTAGAGAATTCCTCGTTGAGTGCTTAGCGCGATTAAACGCTTTTTTAATCATCCGGTTGCTGAAACCATATTCACGCAACCGTACCTTTAAGTCCTCTGCTTGCTCAAAGAAATTCTCGTCCGTGAAACATAACCTGCGCAGACGTAAAAACTGCCCGGTGGGGACAGATTGGATCATGTGACCCGGATGGGAGGAGGATGCGTGCAACAGCATGTTGGTGGATGTTGGCTTACGATAGATTTCGGTATGTATCTCCCCAGTCCCGTCCTTCCTCAAAAGGACATCTAAAAATTCTATGGACACCGTGTCGGACTTATAGGTGATGAGGATGTTTTGATCATTGATATTCAATGAAGCCATAAAGGCGTCCAAGTCTACCTTAGATCCCTGCCAGACGCGCTCATCTCGGTGACGGTGCATCACTCCAGCGCCCTGCAGGCCACATTTAGGTAAATATGTAGCTCAATTTTGGGCACTACTTATTGTATTACCAGTGGCATTTGTGCAGGGTATTTGTGCAGCCTGTAACAGTGCAAGTTGCCTTTGCCATATTCTGATATCTGGTATGAGGTATTAACATTGGAGATAAATAGCATGGCATTATAGCCTATACCTTTGTGGCATTATGTGAAGGGCTTATTATGTTACTGTGTAGCCCTTCCTTTTGATTAAAATGGTGACTAGTGACTGTTATAAATTTTGGTATATATTCTATGCACTGCTAGCATGCACAGCGCCTTGATGATTGCGTCATCATAATTTACAACTTATCAGTGTGCATTTAAACTCCCTTCAGGTTTGATATGTGAATTTTAATGTTTCATAAATAAAATTTGTAACTATTTGTTTGACAAATATTGGCCTTTGTATCATCTTTTTTTTTGAGTTTGTCTCTCCGTGTACTTGTAGTTACAGCAGTGCCTTTCCATGCACTTGTAGTTACAGCAGTGACTCTCTCTTCACTTGTAGTTACAGCAATGCTTTTCCATGCACTTGTAGTTACAGCAGTGCCTCTCTCTGTACTTGTAGTTACAGCAGTGCCTCTCCCTGCACTTGTAGTTACAGCAGTGCCTCTCTCTGCACTTGTAGTTACAGCAGTGCCTCTCCATGTACTTGTAGTCACAGCAGTGCCTCTCCCTGTACTTGTAGTTACAGCAGTGCCTCTCTCTGTACTTGTAGTTACAGCAGTGCCTTACCATGTACTTGTAGTTACAGCAGTGACTCTCTCTGCACTTGTAGTTACAGCAGTGCCTCTCTCTGCACTTGTAGTTACAGCAGTGCCTCTCCATGTACTTGTAGTCACAGCAGTGCCTCTCTATGCACTTGTAGTTACAGCAATGCCTCTCCGTGTACATGTAAGTACAACAGTGCCTCTCCCTGCACTTGTAGTTACAGCAGTGCCTCTCCCTATACTTATAGTTACAGCAGTGCCTGTCTCTGTACTTGTAGTTAAAGCGATGCCTGTCTATGCACTTGTAGTTACAGCATTGCCTCTCCCTACATTTGTAGTTGCAGCAGTGCTCCTCTCTGTACTTATAGTTACAGCAATGTCTCTCCCTGTACTTGTAGTTACAGCATTGCCGCTCCCTGTACTTGTAGTTACAGCAGTGCCTCTCTCTGCACTTGTAGTTACAAAAGTGTCTCTCCTTGTACTTGTAGTTACAGCAGTGCTTCTCTATGCTCTCTTAATTACAGCAGTGCCTTTCACTGCACTTTTAGGTACAGCATTGCCTCTCCCTGCACTTGCAGTTACAGCAGTGCCTCTCTATGCACTTGTAGTTACAGGAGTGCCTTTTTATGCACTTCTAGTTACAGCAGTGCCTTTCTATGCACTTGTAGTTACAGCATTTCCTATCTCGGTACTTATAGTCACAGCAGTGCCTCTCCCTGTACTTGTAGTCACAGCAGTGCCTCTCTCTGTACTTGTTGTCACAGCAGTGCCTCTCTCTGCACTTGTGTTTGCAGCAGTGCCTCTCTGTGTACTTGTTGTTACAGCAGTGTCTCTCCCTGTACTTGTAGATACAGCAGTACTTCCCTCTGCACTTGTACTGACAGCCATGCCTCTCCATTTACTTGTAATTACAGTAGTGCCTCTCTCTGCACTGGTAGTTACAGCATTTCCTCTACCTGTACTTGTAGTCACAGCAGTGCCTCTCTCTGCACTTGTAGTTACAGAAATGCCTCTCCATATACTTGCAGGTACAACATTGCCTCTCTCTGCACTAGTAGTTACAGCAGTGCCTCTCCCTTTACTTTTAGTTACAGCATTGCCTCTCCCTGCATTTGTAGTTACAGCAGTGCCTCTCTGTTCACTTGTAGTTACAGCAGTGCCTCTCTCTGCATTTGCAGTTACTGGAGTGATTCTCACTGCACTTGTACTTACAGCCATGCCGTTCCCTGCTCTTGTAGTGCCAGCAGTTCCTCTCTATGCACTTCTAGTTACAGCAGTGCCTATATCTGTACTTGTGGTCATAGCAGTGCCTCTCCCTGTACTTGTAGTCAAAGCACTGCCTCTTTCTGCACTTGTACTTACAGCCATGCTGCTCCCTGCTCTTGTAGTGCCAGCAGTTCTTCTCTATGCACTTGCAGTTACAGCAATGCCTCTCCCTGCACTTGTAGTTACAGCAATGCCTCTTCCTGTGCTTCTAGTTACAGCAGTGACTCTCTCTGCAGCTTTAGTTACAGCAGTACCTGTCTATGCACTTGTAGTTACAGCAGTGCCTCTCCCTGTAATTTTAGTTACAGCATTGCCTCTCTCTGCATTTTTAGTTCCAGCAGTTCCTCTCTCTGCACTTGTTGTTACTGCAGTGCCCCTCTCTGCTCTTGTAGTTACAGCATTGCCTATCCCTATACTTGTAGTCACAGCAGTGCCTCTCGCTGCATTTGTAATTACAGCATTGCCTCCCTATGCACTTGTAATTACAGCAATGCCTCTCCGTGTACTTGTAGTTACAGCAGTGCTTCTTCCTGTACTTTTAATTACAGCAGTGCCTCTCCCTGTGCTTTTAGTTACAGCAGTGCCTCTCTATGCACTTGCTGTTACAACATTGCCTCTCCCTGTATTTGTAGTCACAGCAGTGCCTCTCTATGTGTGTAGCCCTGGTATGTAAGGCACACAATACCAGGAGGATGAGTGGAGAGGTAACGGTTAAGGGCTCGACATTACTCACATATGTGTCGACCCGCCACCACAATTGTGGGTTACCAGGGCAATGGGGTACTCAGAGCCGAGCCCATGGAAGTCTATGGGGTTTGTCACAGGTAGCTGTGGCTCGGTCTGTGGCCCTAGCGGTCTGGCGTATGTTGGGGGAATATTTACAGGGGATAGATATATTTACAGTTCGTGACGCCACCTGTAGTATTCTGGTAATTTGTACCAGCGCTGCTGTAGACCTCTGAGGGGATGGTGAGGCAGCTAGATGTCGGGTCCCCTACAGGTGGGACTGGTCCCTCAAAGTCTATGAAGTTAGTGAAGTCGGGTGCAGGTAAATAACACAGTCTCACACGGTCAGCGTCTTTCCATACCTTTACTTGTAAGATGTTCAGGCAGGTCCCAGGGAGGCTGATCCAAGGAGAGTGTATTTTGAGACAGCAGCTGGACAAGTTAGGGGCCTCCTTTACTTTCCACACAATGAGTACAACCAGCCTGAAGCGTAGTTCCCTCAATAACTCCAGCTAATCCATAGCTGTACTGCCCAGTCAGTTTTGTGTTAGGGGCCTTCCTGCGAGAGAGCTGAATTCCTATTTTGCTGATCAGGCTCAAAGTCTTCACTCCCCCTGACCCCAGTTACGTACTGACTATAAGGGGCTGTTTGCCGCGACCTAAGGTCCGGTAAATTCCTGGTTTTCTTACCACTATGCTTGAAGCTAATAGTGATCCTTCGGTCCCCAGTGACCGGTTGCAATGTGCAGGACTTCTCCAATCCAAACGCACCTTTCCAATAAACCACTGTGCCTTTCGCCTTGTCCTCGCTGGTAGCATAAGCACTCACACTAGCCAAGAGTCGAGTAGTCACTTCCTTCTTTTCCTTCACTTTAAAGTTAGTTACAGATTCTCAGTTATCACTAGGCAGGAGCACGTCTCTGAACCTTTCACTGTCCTTTAGACAGGTGACTGAAGTCTTTCTGCACTAAGCTTCTTCTTTCCTTCCAATGTATTCTGATGAGGTACAGCTCTGACTAGGCTGAGGTGAATTAAACCACCTGTACTAGACTCCACTTTCCGAACTGATGATAGAGCAATCTGGACTGCTTCCTCCCTCCAGCTAGACTCCAGACGTCCTCCCTGTCCGAAGACAGGAACTCAACTCCTCCTCTAAAATCACTCAACACACATACACCTTGACCACTCCCCTAAAGTAAACTACACTACCCTAAGGGTGTGTCTAGTGTATGTTGAGTGAATGGATATTTAGCATTAAACTGCTGTCTCGCCACACACTCTCCAGGGTACTGCGTGTGCCTAACACCAGGGCTACACATTCCCCCATGGTAAAAGACAGCACTCCCGGGCTGTAAAATACAAAAGAGACATTTTGTTTATGCATGAAAACATTAAACAATAACATTGGTTCGTCCCATCCGGGAGGTGAGGATATCTTGAACGTTGCAAACAATAACATTATATATAGAAATACAAATATTAAATAGCATTCAATAAATATACAGTATTCTTGTGAAGGACCCGCACCAAACCTTCAACGTGGGTCCTGGGTGGGCTGCAGGACATCCGAATGCAGACCTCACTCAGTGCCACACCACACGGGTTTTTGTATTCAGAGGTAGTTGTGCTGGTTTATGTAAAACCAAGATAAGGCACCGAAGCGCAACTATGTACAAATAAGTTCTGGGTTGGCACAGTCCTCAACCTCAAAGTCCATTGTAAAACCAAAGACACAAATATAATATCACATTATTATACTAAAGTGCGAACTTTTTCTGGTTACCCAGCCGGGCATTCTACGGTTAGAAATATATATATGCATTATATACGCTATACTCTTTCAACTTGTGCAAAAATTTGTAAAACATTCTGAAACTTTCTACAATATTACTTATGGTAGACCCTATAGGGATCTCACCGATTCTTCTTTACTATTTATTCATTTTCAAATACACTTTCCACCCCGGGGCTGGAACAATGCAATGGGCCCTAGATCCCAGGACTAGCAAATCATGCGCTGCGATTAGGGTCTGGGTCGCCACAGTTCTCGTGCGAACCTCTAGGGGCGCAACGGGTACATTCTCCTCACGTGACACCGATTGCGTTTCAATCACAGTTAACGATATGGACCGTGTCATGGATTGCGATTGAGACTGGGTCGCTAGTTGCGATGTAGATTTGACTTTCATTTGCGATGCACTTGCAGGGGGCGATGCTGGGGCACGGCCGGATACTGCTTGAGCTGGAGACGGGGACGCTGCGGTAGTGGTGACGTTACCTGCGTCGGGGACGGGGTCACGGACGATGGTGACGTTAAGGGCATACCATCCCTTCATTCCCCAGTGCCGTGTGTACGTGACAATGTCTCCATTAACTAAGTCCCTCCCGGGATGGCCTTGCGGTAGGTGGGATTCTACGTCCCTGCGACTAACAAAGACCCCTGGGTAGAGGCCCGGTTCACGGATGAAGCCCCAGCCCTTCCGGAGCTGGAACTCAGTCACACACCCCTGCCGCCGCGGTTCCCTCAGGGTACCTTTCTCTCTCCGGACACTCTCTTTGTCCGCGATCAGCTCTGCATGTTGTCGCTGACGGTTCCTCTGAGTTTCCCGCTCTTCCTCCTGCTGGCGTCTCTGCTTCTCCTCACGACGCTGCCACTCATGTTCCCATTGGGCGGTATAGGCGACGTCATCCAGGCGCGCCATCTCGTCCCAGTCGACGTCTGGTAACGATGGACAGGACCCCTCCGGTGTCCCTGCCGGGGACCGATCATCTGCTGCGGCCTCCTGGCCGGGCGGGCGTTCCGGAACTGGCGGTACCTCCTCAACCTCCTTCGCCTCCACCGCTTCACCGGTGGGATCAGGATCGGTACTTTCGGGGGCAGCCTCCGGTTGCTCCTTCGCCTTGGGCAGCAGAATCTTCGGTAATTGAAATCGTGGGGGGTCGTTGAGGGGAGAGATCACCGTGTCCCACAGCCTCCGCTGCTCCAGGGTACGCCGGCGTCTCTCGATCTCTTCAAATCCAGGTTGGTGCTGGACCATCTTCTTCAGGCGTGCATTTTCTTCTTTTGTTTCTAGCAACGCCTGCTGCAGGTGCAGGATCACGGATAACTCCGGTGCTGGTGGCAGCTTGGCTGGGGCACGGGGCCTGCCTTCCTCCGCTTCCCTGCTCGGCTGCACACGTCCTGCTTCCATGATGTTCCAGAAGATTCTTTCTTCTTCCTCCAGAGACATCCGGTCTCTTCCGTGGAGGTGGGGTTTGCGTCTCCTCCTCCTCGCAGGGAAGGTGAAGAGGAGGCGGACCTCCTTTGCTGTAGGGCAGGATCGCATGTTGTAATAGCACTTTGAGAGGGCAGGCATTTTCTTCGCGCCACTGGGGGGTAGACGCCCACGAAGGTACGCCCACCTTCTTCTCCAGCGCCTGAGGGCGCGAATATGGCGACAAAAATGGCGATTTTGGCGCCAAAAGTGCAAACAGTCCTTTTTCACAAAAACAATTCCTTAGGCACACAGGGCTCGCAATTCTGCGAGTTTCGCATCCTGTTCGTGACGCCAAAGTTTTGTGTCGACCCGCCACCACAATTGTGGGTTACCAGGGCAATGGGGTACTCAGAGCCGAGCCCATGGAAGTCTATGGGGTTTGTCACAGGTAGCTGTGGCTCGGTCTGTGGCCCTAGCGGTCTGGCGTATGTTGGGGGAATATTTACAGGGGATAGATATATTTACAGTTTGTGACGCCACCTGTAGTATTCTGGTAATTTGTACCAGCGCTGCTGTAGACCTCTGAGGGGATGGTGAGGCAGCTAGATGTCGGGTCCCCTACAGGTGGGACTGGTCCCTCAAAGTCTATGAAGTTAGTGAAGTCGGGTGCAGGTAAATAACACAGTCTCACACGGTCAGCGTCTTTCCATACCTTTACTTGTAAGATGTTCAGGCAGGTCCCAGGGAGGCTGATCCAAGGAGAGTGTATCTTGAGACAGCAGCTGGACAAGTTAGGGGCCTCCTTTACTTTCCACACAATGAGTACAACCAGCCTGAAGCGTAGTTCCCTCAATAACTCCAGCTAATCCATAGCTGTACTGCCCAGTCAGTTTTGTGTTAGGGGCCTTCCTGCGAGAGAGCTGAATTCCTATTTTGCTGATCAGGCTCAAAGTCTTCACTCCCCTGACCCCAGTTACGTACTGACTATAAGGGGCTTGTTTGCCGCGACCTAAGGTCCGGTAAATTCCTGGTTTTCTTACCACTATGCTTGAAGCTAATAGTGATCCTTCGGTCCCCAGTGACCGGTTGCAATGTGCAGGACTTCTCCAATCCAAACGCACCTTTCCAATAAACCACTGTGCCTTTCGCCTTGTCCTCGCTGGTAGCATAAGCACTCACACTAGCCAAGAGTCGAGTAGTCACTTCCTTCTTTTCCTTCACTTTAAAGTTAGTTACAGATTCTCAGTTATCACTAGGCAGGAGCACGTCTCTGAACCTTTCACTGTCCTTTAGACAGGTGACTGAAGTCTTTCTGCACTAAGCTTCTTCTTTCCTTCCAATGTATTCTGATGAGGTACAGCTCTGACTAGGCTGAGGTGAATTAAACCACCTGTACTAGACTCCACTTTCCGAACTGATGATAGAGCAATCTGGACTGCTTCCTCCCTCCAGCTAGACTCCAGACGTCCTCCCTGTCCGAAGACAGGAACTCAACTCCTCCTCTAAAATCACTCAACACACATACACCTTGACCACTCCCCTAAAGTAAACTACACTACCCTAAGGGTGTGTCTAGTGTATGTTGAGTGAATGGATATTTAGCATTAAACTGCTGTCTCGCCACACACTCTCCAGGGTACTGCGTGTGCCTAACACCAGGGCTACACACATACACTTCAGACACACCCAGCAGGGGTGTATAGGGGAGTGTCCTGTAGCACAGGGAGTCTGAAGGCTTCTCCTGAGTGTGGAGGGAGTCAGGACTAGTGCCTGTTGGAGAGCCGAGATTCCTGTCAATACAGAGAGACGGTACAAAAGTGGAGGCTAGTACGGATAACTGAATATTATCCTAGCCTAGTCAGTGCTGATATTAAGAGTTGAGCAGGGCGAAGGGCGCAGTGGAAGAAGTTACAGAAGTGCCGTAAGGATTGGACTATCCTGCACATTGTTCACCGGTCACTGGAGACCGAAGTGTCACTACAGCTTCAGGCGTAGTGGTAGAAAAACCAGAGTCTTACTGGACCTTAGGTCGCAGAAAGCAGCCCTTGGAGTGTCGGTACGTAACTGGAGTCTGGGAGAGTGGAACCTTGAGTCACTGCAGGACAACAGTAGGAACTCAGCTCTCTCACATTAAAGGAAGACTCCGACCACAAAACTGACCGGGCAGTACAGCTGAGGAGTTAGCTGGAGAAATCGGAGTGAACTTAGCTCTATGCAGGTTGGACTCATCATATTGGAAAGTTAAGGAGGCCTCTAATCTGCTCATCCGTTACCTCAAAACACATCCTCCACCCGACCAGCCTCCCTGGGATCTGCCTTATCATCTGACAAGTAAAAGGTATGAAAAGACGCTGGATGGTGTGAGACTGATTCATTTATCTGCACCCTACACCATTAATACCATAGACTTTGAGGGACCAGTCCCACCTGTGGGGGACCCGTCATCTAGCTGCCACAACATCCCCTCAGAGTTCTATTCAGCAGCGCTGGTCTTAGTGACTAGAAAACTACAGGTGGCATCACGAACTGTTATCTACTAATCCCCTGTAAATAATCCCCCCCAACAAACGCCTGACCGCCAGGGACACGGACCGAGCCACGCTACCAGTGACATCCCCCATAGAAATCTACAGGCTCGGCTCCGAGTACCCCATATCCCTGGAAACCCACAATTGTGGTGCGGGTCACACAACTTGGCGTCACGAACAGGATCCGAAACTTGCAGCATTGCGAGCCCTGTGTGCCTGTGGAGTGTTTTGGTGAAAAAGACTGTTGCTATTGTTTGGCGCCAAATACCGCCATATTTGCCGCCATATTCGCGCCCTAAGGCGCTGGAGAAGAAGGTGGGCGTACCTGAAAGAGCGTGCAAAGTCTTGGACACGCCCCCGGCTCTGACTCAGCGGCAGGTCCTGCGACAGGAAGTGGACGCTCTGACATCAGAGCGCCTGCGACGAAGGTCCTGTTCCCACTGCGGTGCCTGTGAAATAGCAGCGTCTGAAACCGGTAGGCTCCGTTTAACCAAGGGGGCGCTAAGATGTCACAACAACCGGCCGACAGTGCAGCCCCAGCCGGAGGCCCCGATCCCGCACCGCCTGGCATTGTAGCGCCAGATGGGGGCGCAGGCCCCGCACCCAGTCCGGTAGTTCCGCTCATGCCACTAACGCTCCCATATATGCCTGGGGCGAAATGGCTTCCCCAGTACAGCGGTGAGCCAGGCACTTTAGCAGGCTTCAAGCGGAAGTTATGCAGCATCTTAGAAATGTACTCCATGCCTGAGAGACAAAAAGCTGCTGTGCTGATAGGGCAGCTAACTGGCGCTGCTGAGAGGGAAGTGGAGACTTGGGATACCGTTGATCAGGAGTCGGTACCTGCGATCCTCTTTAAGCTACATGCCATGTTTGAAGAACGCACAGAAACGGATCTCCGGATGGCATTCTACCACTGTTCACAGCAGCCAGGTGACAGCATCCGGACTACGCTTGCCGACTACAAGGAGCCCTGAGAGCCCTTAAGCAGATTAATAATATAAATGCTATCGACGAGAATAAGATGCTGAAAGAACAATTTATACAGGGATTGAGATCCCAAGAGGAGCGCAGAACTGTAAACTGGTGGTCCTTAGATCATCCTGATGCTACCTTTGATGCCCTAAAAGACATGGCAATAAAAGGGCTGCGACCCCTGGGCAAACCTGAGGTGTCAACTCAACAACACCAGGGTGAAGTCACTCTGGAACCGGCAGTACCCCCCTTTTCCCCGCTAGTGGCAGAAGCCAAAACGCAAGTGACATCCCCTAGTGAATTGGACTGTCTGCGCTCAGAGGTGCGCCAGCTGACTAAAAATCTGGCTGCTGTGATGAGTGCCCTGCAGCTGCGGAAAGAGGAAGAAGGGAAGATCTTATTGGCTGACTGCCCAGAAGAAGTCCCGTGGATGCATCGGAGAAGAAGGAAGACGTCGCCCCCCCGGAGGAGGACAACGCCACCCCCAGGAGCGACCTCTGATCAACACCCTCCTCGTCGGGAGATCACCTGTTACCGATGCAACCGGAAAGGTCATATGTCTCCACAGTGTCCTTTAAACGGGCAGAACCTGGGTCCGAGGGCCAACACCCAGGAGGAGACCCGTCAGGCCCCCTAGACTGGAACCGCAGGTATGTGGGTGGGCGACCCTACCTGTCTATCATTCTAGATGGTATTGCAGTTCCGGCATTGTTAGACACTGGGTCTCAGGTGACCCTAATACCTGATGCCCTATATACTAAGTTCTGGTCAATGGACAGTCTTAAACCCCCGAGCCCTGACTTTACCGTGTATGCTTCTAATGGTCTTCCTGTAGAAGTACTCGGGACAAAATGTGTGGATGTGAAAGTGGGCAGAGAGGAGTTGAAAGACCAGGGGCTTCTAGTAGTAAAGACTGTAAATGAAGAGAACGGTTTAAATATAATTTTGGGTACTAACATTATCAGTAACTGTCTGGGAGAAGTTGTGTTCTTACTCCAACAGCTCGCTGAAATTGCCAGACCAAGACAAAAGGGAGTAATCCAAAGAGAGATCCGGGCCCTGGTGTGTCAGCAGCAAGCGAAGCTTACAGACGGCGAAATTGGTAATGTACGGGTCACTGACTCGAATCCCATTGTGATACCCCCAATGAGTGAAATGATAATCTGGTGCAGGGCAGCCATAGGTCTGAGAGGACAGAACTACCAAGCTGTAGTAGAACCCCACCATTCAGAACATAGACCTACGCTTATGACTGCTAGGTGGGTAGTGGAAGTGGTGAATGGAAGAGTACCGGTACGGCTTCTCAATTGGGGAGATGATGAGGTAAACTTACCCCGTTATGCAACCATTGCTAAACTACATGCTGTCGACAATAATTCTATTCTCCAGGCTGAGTCCTTAGACTCCCGCCAAGTAGCGGAGGACAATGACCCGGCAAACCAGGTGGCGGAATGGTGTCAGCAGCTCCATGTTGGGACGGACACCACTCCCGCTCACCAGAAGCAAGGGGTATTACGGGTGGTACAAGAGTATGCCCAAGTGTTTAGCAAGCACCCACTTGATTTTGGGGTAATTAAGGGAGTCCAACATCATATCCCTACAGGCAGTCATCCTCCCATCAAAGAGCGGTACAGGCCTATACCCCCAGCCCATTATCAGAAGGCTAAAGAAATGTTGCGAGATATGAAAGAAGCCGGAGTAATCAGGGATAGTTGTAGTCCCTGGGCAGCACCTCTAGTCCTGGTTAGAAAAAAAGATGGTAGCTTGAGAATGTGTGTGGATTACAGGCAGGTGAACCGCATAACACATAAAGATGCATACCCGTTACCACGTATAGAGGAATCATTAGCTGCTCTGAAAACGGCTAACTACTTTTCTACCCTCGATCTGACTAGTGGGTACTGGCAAGTGGCTGTGGCTGAGGAGGATCGTGAGAAAACGGCTTTCACCACCCCAATGGGGCTCTGTGAGTTCGACAGAATGCCGTTTGGGCTCAGCAGTGCCCCAGGAACATTTCAGAGAGTGATGGAGAACTGCCTGGGACATCTCAATTTTGAAACCGTGCTGCTATACCTAGACGACGTCATCGTGTACTCCAAGACATATGAGGACCATCTGAAGCACCTGGCAGAAGTATTTGAGTCCCTGTCCAGGTACGGGATGAAGTTGAAACCCTCAAAATGCCATTTACTCAAGCAGAAGGTACAATACTTGGGGCACATCGTCAGTTCGGAAGGAGTAGCGCCGGACCCAGAGAAAGTCACTGCCATCCAGAAGTGGCCGGAGCCGAAGAACCTCAAGGAAGTGCGACAGTTCCTGGGACTCACGGGTTACTACAGAAGGTTCGTGAAAGATTACACGAAGAAGGCAGCCCCTTTACAGGATCTCCTAGTGGGACAACCCCTAAAGAGCAGAAACCCTCCCTTTAATTGGGTAAGGAACAGGCTGAAGCATTCCAGAAGATGAAAGAGATCCTTACAGGCGATGAGATTTTGACCTATCCTGATTACAGCCAACCGTTCCTGCTGTACACCGATGCAAGTAATGAAGGTTTAGGAGCAGTTCTCAGTCAGAAGCAGAATGGCCAAGAAAAAGTCATCGCATATGCCAGCAGAAAACTCAGGCCAACTGAGAGGAATCTGGAAAATTATAGCAGCTTCAAGCTGGAGTTTCTGGCGCTGGTCTGGGCCATTACTGAAAGATTTAAGCACTATCTGGCCTCCAACCAGTTCACTGCGTTTACGGACAACAAACCCTTAACGCATCTGGAAACCGCCAAGCTGGGCGCCATGGAGCAGCGTTGGATGGCTCGGTTGTCCAATTACCAGTTTACCATCAAATACCGGGCAGGCCGAAAGAATGCTAATGCTGACGCATTGTCCCGAGTGCCGCATGAATCTGACACGGAAGAAGAATCGGACGACCTGGAAGAAATTGAGCTACCTGCGTTCCATCGAAATGGGGTAGTCCACGAGCATCGAGTCTACAGAAAGCAGCATGGTGCAACGTTAAATCCCTTACCCCATCACAGCTGGAAAGAGACTCAGGACAGCGATCCAGTGGTCAGCCGTATCAAGGAGTTGTTAAGACAGGAAGGTTCCTCCTTGGAAAAAGATGCACCTATGTCAGCAAAGCTCCTGTGGAACGAGAGAAGCCGGTTGTTCCTATACCGTGAGAAGTTGTGCAGGAGATATGTCAACCCCAGGACCCACGAGATGGTCTGGCAGATAGTGGTCCCCAAGGCAGACGTCCAAATGGTGTTGGAAACATACCACGATCAAGCAGGACACTTTGGCTGGAGAAAGCTGGAGACCCTGTTGAGGTGCCGGTTCTACTGGGTAGGGATGCGCAGCTCCATCGAGAGGTGGTGTCGGAACTGTGGACCCTGTGGTCTCAGAAGAAAGGACTACGGTAGTCAGAGGGCACCCCTGCAGCCTATCCGGACGACTCGTCCCTTAGAGATTGTGGCCTTGGACCACGTTAAATTGTCGCCAAGTAGATCTGGATACTCATCCGCCCTGACCATGGTGGACCATTACTCTAGATTTCTGGTGGTTGTTCCAGTAAAGGATCAGACAGCAGTGACGGCAGCAAGAACCTTTCAAGCAAGCTTCTGCAGACCGCATGGGTATCCGGAGCAAGTATTAACTGATCAAGGACCTGCTTTCGAGGCTGACCTATTCAAGGAATTCTGTCACATGTATGGGTGCAAGAAAATTAGAACAACGCCATACCATCCTCAAACCAACGGCCTTTGCGAGAAAATGAACCACATTGTCCTTGATTTGTTGAAGTCTATACCATTGGAAGACAGAAATCGGTGGCCGGACTTACTACCTGATTTGGTTGACTTGTATAACCATATACCTGTAAGTTCCACTAACTGCACTCCAGCCTATCTTATGAGAGCAAGGCCCGGAAGACTACCAATGGATTTAGAACTTGGAGTGGTAGAACCGGAGGCAGACGACGCCGTTGAAAACTGGGACATCAATCGGCAAGAGCAGTACAGACGAGTGCAAGTCTGTGTAGAGGAAAGTCTCAACAAGACACGGGAAAAACAGGAAGATATTTACAACAGGAATGCTCCTGCCAAGCCTTTGATGCCTGGAGAAGTGGTATTGAAGAGAAAAAGGAAGATGCACAAATTGGATAACCAGTGGGAACAAGAACCCTACGTCGTACAAGATTCCAAATATGACAACAGAAAAGTTTGTATCATCAGTAAGGACGGAGGAAGAACAGTATCCACTGTGTCCAGAGCCCATTTGAAATTGTGTCCAGAACCCTTAAAGCTTCGTGAAAAGAACCCTGTCATCAATCGAGAAGAAAGAAAAGAAGAGGTCATACACACGGATCTGGGAGATTTCCCTGCGGATTGGCCCAGACTGGGAGATGCTGTAATCATTCCGGTGTTGCAGTTTTATCAGCCACAAGAGGAAGTTCTACCTCCAGTTGTGCCCATGGTGCCAGTTGAGCCAGTTCAGGAGTTACCTATTCCAGTAACACCCCAGCCTACAGAATCTCAAGAAAGACCATCAGAAGCAGCGCCCCATGCTATGGGATCTCCTGGTGAAGCTGACTCACACCACCCAGCCATCAGTACGCTTGCCAGATCCATAGAAAGATTGAGACAGTTCTATAGTTTGCCGTTACGCAGAGCAGGTAGATTACAGACCAATATACCTGAAGCTACTCCACGTAGATCAGAGCGAACCACGAAAGGGAAGATACCTATTCGATATCAATAGTAATTCTAGTAAAATAATGTAATTTAACCCAGAAAAAGTTTACCTTATGTGAATATTGTAAAAAAGTATTGTTATGGTATTGTGCATTACTAAATATGTGGAAATATGGACTTCGAGGCTGTGGACTATGCCAGCCCCAGAACTGATAATGTATATAGTTGCACTTTATGCATTCCCGTGGTTCTATATCTAACTGTAACAATTACCTCTGAACATAAAACCCGTGTGGTGTGGCACTGAGCGAGGTCTGCAGCCAGATGTCCTGCAGCCCACCCAGGACCCACGTTGAAGGTTTGGTGCGGGTCCTTCACAAGAATATTGTTGATATGATATATTTATGGAAAGTATGTTTTGTATTTTTCTATGTCTAATGTTTGAATGCAACGTTTAAGAAATTCTTACCTCCCGGACGGGAAGAGTTTAATGTTTATTGTTAATGAAAAACAAAATGTCTTCTTATATTTCACAGCCCGGGAGTGCTGTATTTTACCATGGGGGAATGTGTAGCCCTGGTATGTAAGGCACACAATACCAGGAGGATGAGTGGAGAGGTAACGGTTAAGGGCTCGACATTACTCACATACACTTCAGACACACCCAGCAGGGGTGTATAGGGGAGTGTCCTGTAGCACAGGGAGTCTGAAGGCTTCTCCTGAGTGTGGAGGGAGTCAGGACTAGTGCCTGTTGGAGAAACGAGATTCCTGTCAATACAGAGAGACAGTACAAAAGTGGAGGCTAGTACGGATAACTGAATATTATCCTAGCCTAGTCAGTGCTGATATTAAGAGTTGAGCAGGGCGAAGGGCGCAGTGGAAGAAGTTACAGAAGTGCCGTAAGGATTGGACTATCCTGCACATTGTTCACCGGTCACTGGAGACCGAAGTGTCACTACAGCTTCAGGCGTAGTGGTAGAAAAACCAGAGTCTTACTGGACCTTAGGTCGCAGAAAGCAGCCCTTGGAGTGTCGGTACGTAACTGGAGTCTGGGAGAGTGGAACCTTGAGTCACTGCAGGACAACAGTAGGAACTCAGCTCTCTCACATTAAAGGAAGACTCCGACCACAAAACTGACCGGGCAGTACAGCTGAGGAGTTAGCTGGAGAAATCGGAGTGAACTTAGCTCTATGCAGGTTGGACTCATCATATTGGAAAGTTAAGGAGGCCTCTAATCTGCTCATCCGTTACCTCAAAACACATCCTCCACCCGACCAGCCTCCCTGGGATCTGCCTTATCATCTGACAAGTAAAAGGTATGAAAAGACGCTGGATGGTGTGAGACTGATTCATTTATCTGCACCCTACACCATTAATACCATAGACTTTGAGGGACCAGTCCCACCTGTGGGGGACCCGTCATCTAGCTGCCACAACATCCCCTCAGAGTTCTATTCAGCAGCGCTGGTCTTAGTGACTAGAAAACTACAGGTGGCGTCACGAACTGTTATATACCAAATCCCCTGTAAATATTCCCCCCCAACAAACGCCTGACCGCCAGGGACACGGACCGAGCCACGCTACCAGTGACATCCCCCATAGAAATCTACAGGCTCGGCTCCGAGTACCCCATATCCCTGGAAACCCACAATTGTGGTGCGGGTCACACATATGCACTTGCAGTTACAGCAATGCCTCTCTCCGCACTTGTAGTTACAGTAGTGACTCTCTCTGCAGCTTTAGTTACAGCAGTACCTGTCTATGCACTTGTAGTTACAGCAGTGCCTCTCCCTGTAATTTTAGTTACAGCATTACCTTTCTCTGCATTTGTAGTTTCAGCAGTGCCCCTCTCTGCATTTTTAGTTCCCGCAGTTCCTCTCTCTGCATTTGTAGTTACAGTAGTGCCTATCTCTGCACTTGTTACAGCAGTGCCCCTCCGTGTACTTGTAGTTACAGCAGTGCCTCTCCCTGTACTTTTAGTTACAGCAGTGCCTCTCCCTGTGCTTTTAGTTACAGCAGTGCCTCTCTCTGCACTTGTAGTTGAGTCGCACGCCAGGGCCTGTGGGGTACTCGGCACCGAGCCTAATAACTTCTATGGGGGATGTCACGGCGACACAGCTCGGTCCGTGGCCCTGGGCGCTCACTGAAAAGGGGGAATATTTATAGGGGATTAAAGTGTTTGTAGAAATGTTCGTGATGCCACCTGTGGTGCCTGGTCAGGGTGACCAGCGCTGCTGTATAGGTCCGCTGAAGGGATGGTATTGGGCAGCAAGGTGTTAAGCCTTCCACAGGTAATGCTGGGTTCCTTCAGGGTAGATTAGATGTGTCAGGGTGCAGCATGAAGGAGGGGGGTTCGGCAGAAGGAGTAATAATGTGAACACACACACAAAAGTCTCTTTCTGTACCTTTACTGATGGATTTGCAGGCACATCCCAGGATACTGGCAGGGTGAAGGATGCACGTCTAGTTCTTTCCACTGAGTAAGTGTAGGGCCTCATTCTATAATGCAAGGCCTAACTCTGTCTTCAACTTTACACCCGGCTGACTTTGTGTAGGGCCTTCTGTGTAGCCCTGGTGTTAGGCACACGCAGTACCCTGGAGAATGTGTGGAGAGATAGCAGTTTAATGCTCAATACCCATTCACTCAACATACACTATACACACCCTTAGGGTAGTGTAGTCACTTGTGAGGAGTGGTCAGGGTGTATTGGTTGAGTGATTAGAGTAGTCAGTTTCCTGTCTTCGGACAGAGCAGACGTGTGGAGTCTAGCTGGGACTTGGAGGGAGGAAGCAGTCCAGCCTGGTTCTGCAGCAGTTCAGCAAGTGGAGGCCAGTAAGGGCGAGATATAGATCACCTCAGCCTGGTCAGAGCTGTACCTCACTTGAAGACACTGATTAAGAAAGAAGAGCTTAGTACAGAAATACTTCAGTCACCTGTCTCAAGGACAGTGAAAGGTTCAGAGACGTGCTCCTGCCTAGTGGATAACTGAGAGTCTGGAACTAACTCTAAAGGAAGAGAAGAAGGGAGTGATTACATGACTTTTTGCAAGTGTGAGTGTTTATGCTACCAGCGAGGACAAGGCGAAAGGCACAGTGGAAAGATTATTTGAAAAGTGCTTTTGGATTGAAGAAGTCCTGCACATTGTAACCGGTCACTGGGGACCGAAGGATCACTATTAGCTTCAAGCTTAGTGGTAAGAAAACCAGAGATTTACCGGACCTTAGGTCGCGGCAAACAGCCCCAAATAGTCAGTACGTAACTGGGGTCAGGGGGAGTGAAGACTTTGAGTCAGTGCACGACAAGACAGGAATTCAGCTCTCTCACAGGAAGGCTCCTACCACAAAACTGACTGGGCGGTACAGCTATGGAATAGCTGGAGTTATAGAGGGAACTACGCTTCAGGCTGGTTGTACTCATCGTGTTGAAAGTAAATGTGTAGCCCTGGTACACAATACCAGGAGGATGAGTGGAGAGGTAACAGTTAAGGGCTCTTCATACATCATGTACACTTCTGACACACCCAGCAGGGTGTGGAAGGGAGTGAATTAGTCAGTCAGTTTCCTGTCCTTGGACAGAGTAGACGTGTCCAGATTGCTCTATCATCAGTTCAGAACGTGGAGTCTAGTACAGGTGGTCTAGTTCACCTCAGCCTAGTCAGAGCTGTGCCCCACTGGAAGACAGACTGAGCTATCTATTAAGAGTCGAGCAAATCGAAGGGCAAAGTGGAAGGAAGATTATTGGAAAAGTGCTTTTGGCTTGGAAAAGTCCTGCACATTGCAACCGGTCACTGGGGACCGAAGGATCACTATTAGCTACAAGCATAGTGGTAAGAAAACCAGAGATTTACCGGACTTTAGGTCGCGGCAAACAGCCCCAAATAGTCAGTACGTAACCGGAGTCAGGTGGAATAGGGACTTTGAGTCAAGCGCAGACAAAAGCAAGAACCTAGTTTCATCAATTGGAAGGCTTCACCACAAATCTGACTGGGCAGAACAGTTTGGAGTAACTGGAGTTATAGAGGGAACTACGCTGCAGGCTGGTTGTACTCATCTTTGTTGGACAGTAAAGGAGGCCCCTAACTTGCTTAGCCGTTGCCTCAAAGCTCATCCTCCATCAACCCCATCAGCCTCCCTGGGACCTGCCTTATCATCTTGCAAGTAAAGGTATGGAAAGACGCTGACCGTGTGAGACTGAGTTATTATTGCATGCCTGCACAATCCCTACCTAACTACCGACCTGAGGGAAGAGTCCCACCGGTAGGGGACCTGACATCTAGCTGCATCACCATCCCCTCAGAGATCTATAGCAGCGCTGGTACAAATTACCAGAATACTACAGGTGGCGTCACGAACTGTATATAAATCTATCCCCTGTAAATATTCCCCCAACATACGACAGACCGCCAGGGCCACAGACCGAGCCACAGCTACCTGTGACAACCCCATAGACTTCCATGGGCTCGGCTCTGAGTACCCCATTGCCCTGGTAACCCACAATTGTGGTGGCGGGTCGACACATAAAGGAGGCCCCTAACTTGTCCAGCTGCTATCTCAAAATACATTCTCCTTGGATCAGCCTCCCTGGGACCTGCCTGAACATCTTACAAGTAAAGGTATGGAAAGACGCTGACCGTGTGAGACTGTGTTATTTATCTGCACCCGACTTCACTAACTTCATAGACTTTGAGGGACCAGTCCCACCTGTAGGGGACCTGACATCTAGCTGCCTCACCATCCCCTCAGAGATCTACAGCAGCGCTGGTACAAATTACCAGAGACTACAGGTGGCGTCACGAACTGTATATAAATCTATCCCCTGTAAATATTCCCCCAACATACGCCAGACCGCCAGGGCCACAGACCGAGCCACCGCTACCTGTGACAAATCCCCATAGACTTCCATGGGCTCGGCTCTGAGTACCCCATTGCCCTGGTAACCCACAATTGTGGTGCGTGGTCGAGACACTTCTATTGGAAAGAACACAGTCTCTAATGGCGGTACCTGCCAGACTCCTGTCTTCCTGACCCAGTTACGTATCAACACTCATGGGCTCCTGGAACTTGAAGTACTCCAGGATCTCCGGTATCTCCCACTGGTCGTGAAGAATCCAGCAAGCTCGGACCCGGTGTCCGGTTATTCAGAGTAGAGGTAAGCTATCAATGCTATTTCCACCTCTGGCACTCTCTTCTTCTCTTCCACTCGCCTTTCATCCTACTCGACCCTCACATAAGCACACTCTGGCTATAGGTGGCTGCTTCCTCTCTTTCTTCACCGCTCTCAAAGCGTCAGCACGCTTGCTCACTGAACTTCACTCGGTTAACTCAATTCTGACTAGGCTGGAGTGGCTATCTTTCCACTTGTACTAGCCTCCACACGTTTAAACTAAGCTTGGAGCTGCAGATTTCAAGTTCTTTCAACAACAGCTGTTCTCTCTCTCTCTCTCTTACTTCCAAGCTCTGCCTGGAGCTGCTATCAGTTTTCTCCGTCTGTCCTGCACCTGGCTTTGCAGACTAACTGATCTGTGCTCGCTCCTAGAGCTAACTCTCTACTCGCTTCTCTCCAAGAGAGTTAACAACTCTCCTCCTCTCTCCTCTCTGAGAGAACTAACCAACTGAACTACTCTCAGTGTCTTCACCATCCTTATATACTCTAAAAAGGCTCCCTCTGGAGGCTCTAGGGATTGGTGAATATGTGTGTATGCATATTGGGTCCTCTAGTGGTCATTACCTTCGGTGCATCCTTCTGGGAAATGAGATTCCAAGCGCAGCTGGGCTCTACATAGTTACAGCAGTTCCTCTCTATGCACTTGTAGTGACAGCAGTGCCTCTCCCTGCATTTTTTAGTTAAAGCAGTGCCCCTCTCTGCACTTGTAGTTACAACAGTGCCTCTCCCTGTACTTTTAGTTACAGCAGTGCCTCTCCCTGTGCTTTTAGTTACAGCAGTGCCTCTCTCTGTACTTATTGTTACAGCAGTGCCTCTCTCTGCCCTTGTAGTTACAGCAATGCCTCTACCTCCACTTGTAGTTACAGCAGTGCCTCTCTCTGCCCTTGTAGTTACAGCAATGCCTCTACCTCCACTTGTAGTTACAGCAGTGTCTTTCTATGCACTTGTAGTAACAGCAGTGCCTCTCCTTGTACTTGAAGTTACAGCAGTGCTTCTCCCTGCACTTGTAGTTACAGCAGTGCCTCTTTCTGCACTTGTAGTTACAGCAGTGTCTCTGCCTGTTCTTGTAGTTATAGTGTGTCGACCCGCCACCACAATTGTGGATTACCAGGGCAATGGGGTACTCAGAGCCGAGCCCATGGAAGTCTATGGGGTTTGTCACAGGTAGCGGTGGCTCGGTCTGTGGCCCTGGCGGTCTGGCGTATGTTGGGGGAATATTTACAGGGGATAGATTTATATACAGTTCGTGACGCCACCTGTAGTCTTCTGGTAATTTGTACCAGCGCTGCTGTAGATCTCTGAGGGGATGGTGAGGCAGCTAGATGTCGGGTCCCCTACAGGTGGGACTCTTCCCTCAGGTCGGTAGTTAAAGCAGGGTTGTGCAGGCATGCAGATAAATAACACAGTCTCACACAGTCAGCGTCTTTCCATACCTTTACTTGTAAGATGGTAAGGCAGTTCCCAGGGAGGCTGATGGGGCTGATGGAGGATGAGCTTTGAGGCAACGGTTAAGCAAGTTAGGGGCCTCCTTTACTGTCCAATGATGATGAGTGCAACCAGCCTGAAGCGTAGTTCCCTCTATAATTCCAGCTATTCCAAAGCTGTTCTGCCCAGTCAGTTTTGTGGTCGGAGCCTTCCTGTGAGAAAGCTGAATTCCTGTCTTGTCCTGCAGAGACTCAAGGTCCTCACTTCCCCTGACCCCAGTTACGTACTGACTCTTCAGGGCTGCTTTCCACGACCTAAGGTCCGGTAAGCCTCTGGTTTTCTTACCACTAAGCTTGAAGCTATAGTGATCCTTCAGTCCCCAGTGACCGGTTACAATGTGCAGGTATTCTTTACCTATGGCACTTCTCTGTTCTCTTCCACTTTGCCCTTCGATTTGCTCACACTCTTAATAGAATATCTCAGTCTGTCTTCCAGTGGGGCACAGCTCTGACTAGGCTGAGGTGAACTAGGCCACCTGTACTAGCCTCCACTTTCTGAACTGCTAACAGGCTCAGACTGAACACGTCTGCTCTGTCCGAGGACAGGAATCTGACTCAATGAATCACTCCCCTCCACACCCCTGCTGGGTGTGTCCGAAGTGTACGTGATGTCATGAAGAGCCCTTAACTGTTACCTCTCCACTCATCCTCCTGGTATTGTGTACCAGGGCTACACAATAGCATTGCCTCTCCCTGTACTTGTAGTCACAGCAGTGCCTCTCGCTGCATTTGTAATTACAGCATTGCCTCCCTATGCACTTGTAATTACAGCAATGCCTCTCCGGGTACTTGTAGTTACAGCAGTGGCTCTCCCTGTACTTTTAGTTACAGCATTGCCTCTCCCTGTGCTTCTAGTTACAGCAGTGCCTCCCCTGTACTTATAGTTACAGCAGTTCCTCTCTATGCACTCGTAGTGACAGCAGTGCCTCTCCCTGCATTTTGTAGTTAAAGCAGTGCCCCTCTCTGCACTTGTAGTTACAGCAGTGCCTCTACCTCCACTTGTAGTTACAGCATTGCCTCTCTCTGCACTTGTAGTTACAAGCGTGCCTCTGTATGCACTTGTAGTTGCAGCAGTGCCTTTCTATGCACTTGTAGTTACAGCAGTGCCTCTCCCTGTACTTTTAGTTACAGCAGTGCCTCTCCCTGTACTTGTAGTTACAGCAGTGTATCTCCCTGTACTTGTAGTTACAGAAGTGCCTCTCCCTATACTTGCAGTTACAGCAGTGCCTTCTTCTGCACTTGTACTGAGAGCCATGCCTCTCCCTTTACTTGCAATTACAGTAGTGCCTCTTTATGCACTTGTAATTACAGCAGTGCTTCTCTCTGCACTTGTAGTTACAGCCGTGTCTTTCCTTGTACTTGTAGTTACAGCAGTGCCTCTCCTTGTACTTTTAGTTACAGCATTGCCTCTCTCTGCACTTGTAGTTACAGCCTTGCCTTTCCTTTTACTTGTAGTTACAGCAGTGCCTCTCTCTGCACTTGTACTTACAGCAGTGCTTCTCCCTGATCTTGTGGTGCCAGCAGTTCCTTTCTATGCACTTGTAGTTACAGCAGTGCCTCTCCCTGCACTTGTACTTACAGCAGTGCCTCTCCCTGCACTTGTGGTTACAGCAGTGCCTCTCCCTGCACTTGTACTTACAGCAGTGTCTCTCCCTGCACTTGTATTTACAGCAATGTCTCTCCCTGCACTTGTAGTTACAGCAGTGCCTCTCCCTGCACTTGTAGTTACTGGAGTGCCTGTCCCTGCACTTGTAGTTACAGCATTGCCTCTCCCTGTACTTGTAGTTACAGCACTGCCTCTCCCTGTACTTGTAGTTACAGCATTGCCTCTCCCTGTACTTGTAGTTACAGCAGTGCCTCTCCCTGCACTTGTGGTTACAGCAGTGCCTCTCCCTGTACTTGTACTTACAGCAGTGTCTCTCCCTGCACTTGTAATTACAGCAATGTCTCTCCCTGCACTTGTAGTTACAGCATTGCCTCTCCCTGTACTTGTAGTTACAGCAGTGCCCCTCTCTGCACTTGTAGTTACAGCAGTGCCCCCTCTGCACTTGTAGTTACAGCATTGCCTCTCCCTGTACTTGTAGTTACAGCACTGCCTCTCCCTGTACTTGTAGTTACAGCATTGCCTCTCCCTGTACTTGTAGTTACAGCAGTGCCCCCTCTGCACTTGTAGTTACAGCAGTGTCTCTCCCTGCACTTGTGGTTATAGCAGTGCCTCTCCCTGCACTTGTAGTTACAGCAGTGCCTCTCCCTGCACTTGTAGTTACAGCAGTGCCTCTCCCTGCACTTGTAGTTACTGCAGTGCCTCTCCCTGCACTTGTGGTTACAGCAGTGCCTCTCCCTGCACTTGTGGTTACAGCAGTGCCTCTCCCTGTACTTGCAGTTGCAGCAGTGCCTCTCCCTGCACTTGTAGTTACAGCCGTGCCTCTCCCTGTACTTGTAGTTGCAGCAGTGCTTTTCCTTGTACTTGTAATTAGAGCAGTGCCCCTCTTTGCACTTGTAATTACAGTAGTGCCTCTCTTTGCACTTGTAGTTACAGCAGTGCCTCTCCCTGTACTTGTAATTACAGCAGTGCCTCTCCCTGCACTTGTAGTTACAGCAGTGCCTCTCCCTGTACTTGTAGTTACAGCAGTGTCTCTCCCTGTACTTGTAGTTACAGCAGTGTCTCTCCCTGTACTTGTAGTTACAGCAGTGCCTCTACCTCCACTTGTAGTTACAGCATTGCCTCTCCCTGTACTTGTAATTACAGCAGTGCCTCTCCCTGTGTGTCGACCCGCCACCACAATTGTGGGTTACCAGGGCAATGGAGTACTCAGAGCCGAGCCCATGGAAGTCTATGGGGATTTTGTCACAGGTAGCTGTGGCTCGGTCTGTGGCCCGGGCGGTCTGGCGTATGTTGGGGATATATTTACAGGGGATTGATTTATGTACAGTTCGTGACGCCACCTGTAGTATTCTGGTAATTAGTACCAGCGCTGCTGTAGATCTCTGAGGGATGGTGAGGCAGCTAGATGTCGGGTCCCCTACAGGTGGGACTGGTCCCTCAAAGTCTATGTGAGTAGTGAAGTCGAGTGCGGTTAAAGAACACAGTCTCACACGGTCAGCGTCTTTCCATACCTTTACTTGCAAGATGATAAGGCAGGTCCCAGGGAGGCTGATCCAAGGAGAGTGTATCTTGAGACGGCAGCTGGACAAGTTAGGGGCCTCCTTTATCTCCAATATGACGAGTGCAACTAGCATGAAGCGTAGTTCCCTCAATTCTCCAGCTTATCCAAAGCTGTACCTGCCCAGTCAGCTTAGTGTTAGGGGCCTTCCTATGAAGGAGCTGAATTCTTACGTGGTCCTGCAGAACTCCAAAGTCTTCACTCCCCCTGACCCCAATTACGTACTGACTATAAGGGGCTTGTCTGCCGCGACCTAGGGTCCGGTAGATTCCTGGTTTTCCTGTCACCGTGCCTGAAACAACAGTGACCCTTCGGTCCCCAGTGACCGGTAGCAATGTGCTGGACTTCTGCAATCCTGTAGCACTAATTCTATAATCCACTTGCCTTTCGCCTTGTCCACGCTGGTAACATAAGCACTCAAAACTAGCCAAGGGTCGAGCAGTCACTTCTTTCCTTTTCCTTCCAATGAAGTTAGCCACAGACGCTCAGTTATCACAGGCAGGAGCACGTCTCTGAACCTGATACCGTCCTCTAGACAGGGGTGCTGAAGACTTTTCTGTGCTAATACTTCTTCCTTCCTCAGTGTGTATTGTGAAGGTGATACAGCTCTGACTAGACTAAGGTGTATTCCAAACACCTATACCAGACTCCACGATATGAACTGGGATGAAGCAGGCTAGACTCTTTCTTCCCTCCAAACGTCTTTCCTCTCAGATGTCTAGACTCACTCCACACGTCCTCACTGTCCAAAGACAGGAACAAGACTCATCACTCTAACACCTACTACCTTGACCACTCCCTCTAGAGTATACTCCACTACCCTAGGGGTGTGTCTAGTGTGTGTCGAGTGAATGATTATTGAGCATTAAGCCGCCGTCTCGCCATACACTCTCCAGGGTACTGCGTGTGCCTACCACCAGGGCTACACATTCCCCCATGGTAAACGACAGCACTCCCGGGCTGTGAAATACAAAAGACATTTTGTTTATGCAATAAACTTTTAACAATAACATCTTCCCATCCGGAGGTAAGAACACCTTGAACGTTACAAACTTTTATAGAAAAATACAAATAGTATCAAATAGCATTCAATAAATAAATATACAATATACTTGTGAAGGACCCGCACCAAACCTTCAACGTGGGTCCTGGGTGGGCTGCAGGACGTCCGATTGCAGACCTCACTCAGTGCCACACCATACGGGTTTTGTTTTTCAGAGGTAGTTATGGATGGTTTTTGTAAAACCAAGATAGGGCACCTGAAGCGCAACTATGTACAAGAAAGTTCCGGGTTAGCATAGTCCTTAACCTCCAAGTCCATTTGTAAAGAAAGACATAATAAATCACATTATCAAAGTGCAACTGTTTATCATTTATCATTTATCATTTACCAATTACCCAGCCGGGCATTCTATAATTAGAAATATATATTCATTATATATAACCTGTGCAAAACTTTTCCAAAACATTTCAAACTTTTTTTTACTTTTGGTAGACCCGATAGGGATCTCACCACTTTTTCTTTACTATTTATTCATTCTCTGCAAATACACTTTCCACCACATTTTCCACCCTGGGGCTGGAACAATGCGATGCTCGCACAGGACCGTTCCTATTCCTGGGCCCAGTGCCCAGCACCAAGATCATCGACTCCACCATCGGGGTCTGTGTGGCTGGTGTGCACTGGGCTGGTGGGGACGTTGGGGTTCCAGCAGGGTGTCATCATCGCTGGTTACCTGCAGGGCCGGTTCACTCCGGTCCTCTAGGCCGCAGGGCCCGTCCTCCTCTTGGGACGCTGCTGCAGCATAAGATACTGGGCAAAAAGCAGGCTTTTGTAGTGGCTCAATTGAGATCGCATCAGACTCTTGCGATGTAGATTGGGTCGCCGATTGCGATGCAGAGTAGATCGCCGATTGCGATACGGAGGTGTACGCAGGGGGCGATGCCGATGCACAATGCTGGTGTGATGCAGAGCAGGAAGCAGGTGTGCGCAATGGCTCAGTTGGGAACGCACTAACCTGCTGCTGTCGCTGCTCCATCATTGACGGCTGAGTCTCCTCCGGTGTCCCTATCGGGGATCGATCATCTGCTGCGGCCTCTTGGCCGGGCGGGCGTTCCGGAACTGGCGGTACCTCCTCAACCTCCTTCGCCTCCACCGCTTCACTGGTGGGATCAGGATTGGTACTTTCGGGGGCAGCCTCCGGTTGCTCCTTTGCCTTGGGCAGCAGAATTTTCGGTGACTCGAATCGTGCATTTTCTTCTTTGATCTCCAGTAATGCTTGCTGCAGGTGCAGGACCACGGATGACTCCTGTGCTGGTGGCAGCTTGGCTGGGGCACGGGGCCTGCCTTCCTCCGCTTCCCTGCTCGGCTGCACACGTCCTGCTTCCATGATGTTCCAGAAGATTCTTTCTTCTTTCTGCGGAGACATCCGGTCTCTTCCGTGGAGGTGGGTTTGCGTCTCTTCCTCCTCGCAGGGAAGGTGAAGAGGAGGCGGACCTCCTTTGCTGTAGGGCAGGACCGCATGTTGTAATAGCACTTTGAGAGGGCAGGCATTTTCTTCGCGCCACAGGGGGGTAGACGCCCACGAAGGTACGCCCACCTTCTTCTCCAGCGCCTGAGGGCGCGAATATGGCGACAAAAATGGCGATTTTGGCGCCAAAAGTGCAAACAGTCCTTTTTCACAAAAACACTTCCTTAGGCACACAGGGCTCGCAATTCTGCGAGTTTCGCATCCTGTTCGTGACGCCAAAGTTGTGTCGACCCGCCACCACAATTGTGGGTTACCAGGGCAATGGGGTACTCAGAGCCGAGCCCATGGAAGTCTATGGGGATTTTGTCACAGGTAGCTGTGGCTCGGTCTGTGGCCCGGGCGGTCTGGCGTATGTTGGGGATTATTTACAGGGGATTGATTTATGTACAGTTCGTGACGCCACCTGTAGTATTCTGGTAATTAGTACCAGCGCTGCTGTAGATCTCTGAGGGGATGGTGAGGCAGCTAGATGTCGGGTCCCCTACAGGTGGGACTGGTCCCTCAAAGTCTATGTGAGTAGTGAAGTCGAGTGCGGTTAAAGAACACAGTCTCACACGGTCAGCGTCTTTCCATACCTTTACTTGCAAGATGATAAGGCAGGTCCCAGGGAGGCTGATCCAAGGAGAGTGTATCTTGAGACGGCAGCTGGACAAGTTAGGGGCCTCCTTTATCTCCAATATGACGAGTGCAACTAGCATGAAGCGTAGTTCCCTCAATTCTCCAGCTTATCCAAAGCTGTACCTGCCCAGTCAGCTTAGTGTTAGGGCCTTCCTATGAAGGAGCTGAATTCTTACGTGGTCCTGCAGAACTCCAAAGTCTTCACTCCCCCTGACCCCAATTACGTACTGACTATAAGGGGCTTGTCTGCCGCGACCTAGGGTCCGGTAGATTCCTGGTTTTCCTGTCACCGTGCCTGAAACAACAGTGACCCTTCGGTCCCCAGTGACCGGTAGCAATGTGCTGGACTTCTGCAATCCTGTAGCACTAATTCTATAATCCACTTGCCTTTCGCCTTGTCCACGCTGGTAACATAAGCACTCAAAACTAGCCAAGGGTCGAGCAGTCACTTCTTTCCTTTTCCTTCCAATGAAGTTAGCCACAGACGCCAGTTATCACAGGCAGGAGCACGTCTCTGAACCTGATACCGTCCTCTAGACAGGGGTGCTGAAGACTTTTCTGTGCTAATACTTCTTCCTTCCTCAGTGTGTATTGTGAAGGTGATACAGCTCTGACTAGACTAAGGTGTATTCCAAACACCTATACCAGACTCCACGATATGAACTGGGATGAAGCAGCTAGACTCTTTCTTCCCTCCAAACGTCTTTCTCTCAGATGTCTAGACTCACTCCACACGTCCTCACTGTCCAAAGACAGGAACAAGACTCATCACTCTAACACCTACTACCTTGACCACTCCCTCTAGAGTATACTCCACTACCCTAGGGGTGTGTCTAGTGTGTGTCGAGTGAATGATTATTGAGCATTAAGCCGCCGTCTCGCCATACACTCTCCAGGGTACTGCGTGTGCCTACCACCAGGCTACACACCTGCACTTGTAGTTACAGCAGTGCCTCTCCCTGTACTTGTAGTTACAGCAGTGTCTCTCCCTGTACTTGTAGTTACAGCAGTGCCTCTACCTCCACTTGTAGTTACAGCATTGCCTCTCCCTGTACTTGTAGGTACAGCAGTGTCTCTCCCTGCACTTGTAGTAACAGCAGTGCCTCTCTTTGCACTTGTAGTTACAGCAGTGCCTCTCTCTGTACTTGTAGTTACAGCAGTGCCTCTCCCTGTACTTGTAGTTACAGCAGTGCCTCTCCCTGTACTTGTAATTACAGCAGTGCCTCTCCCTGCACTTGTAATTACAGCAGTGCCTCTCCCTGTACTTGTAGTTACAGCAGTGCCTCTCCCTGTACTTGTAGTTACAGCAGTGCCTCTCCCTGTACTTGTAGGTACAGCAGTGCCTCTCCCTGTACTTGTAATTACAGCAGTGCCTCTCCCTGCACTTGTAATTACAGCAGTGCCTCTCCCTGCACTTGTAATTACAGCAGTGCCTCTCCCTGTACTTGTAGTTACAGCAGTGCCTCTCCCTGTACTTGTAGTTACAGCAGTGCCTCTCCCTGTACTTGTAGTTACAGCAGTGCCTCTCCCTGTACTTGTAATTACAGCAGTGCCTCTCCCTGCACTTGTAATTACAGCAGCGCCTCTCCCTGTACTTGTAGTTACAGCAGTGCCTCTCCCTGTACTTGTAGTTACAGCAGTGCCTCTCCCTGTACTTGTAGTTACAGCAGTGCCTCTCCCTGTACTTGTAGGTACAGCAGTGCCTCTCCCTGTACTTGTAATTACAGCAGTGCCTCTCCCTGCACTTGTAATTACAGCAGTGCCTCTCCCTGCACTTTAATTACAGCAGTGCCTCTCCCTGTACTTGTAGTTACAGCAGTGCCTCTCCCTGTACTTGTAGGTACAGCAGTGCCTCTCTCTGTACTTGTAGTAACAGCAGTGCCTCTCTTTGCACTTGTAGTTACAGCAGTGCCTCTCCCTGTACTTGTAGGTACAGCAGTGCCTCTCCCTGTACTTGTAATTACAGCAGTGCCTCTCCCTGCACTTGTAATTACAGCAGTGCCTCTCCCTGCACTTGTAGTTACAGCAGTGCCTCTCCCTGTACTTGTAGTTACAGCAGTGCCTCTCCCTGTACTTGTAGTTACAGCAGCGCCTCTCTCTGTACTTGTAGTTACAGCATTGCCTCTCCCTGTACTGTAGTTACAGCAGTGCCTCTCCCTGTACTTGTAGTTACAGCAGTTGCCTCTCCCTGTACTTGTAGTTACAGCAGTGCCTCTCCCTGTACTTGTAGTTACAGCAGTGCCTCTCCCTGCACTTGTAGTTACAGCAGTGCCTCTCCCTGTACTTGTAGTTACAGCAGTGCCTCTCCCTGTACTTGTAGTTACAGCATTGCCTCTCCCTGTACTTGTAGTTACAGCAGTGCCTCTCCCTGTACTTGTAGTTACAGCAGTGCCTCTCCCTGTACTTGTAGTTACAGCAGTGCTTCTCCCTGTACTTGTAGTTACAGCAGCGCCTCTCTCTCTGCACTTGTAGATACAGAAGAGTCTTGCTCTTACTCTAATAGTCACAGCAGGGCTATTCACATTGAGAGTTAGTGAAATCAGTGCCTCCATCCTTTTCTCAGCAGTCAAAGCAATCTGTCCAGTCTTTCCCCCAGATTCCCACAGAAGTGCTCCTCTTTCCTGTCTATAATCACTGTCTTCAGCCACTTTCCCCAGTAGTGACAGCAGGTCTTCCCTCATTAGTCACTGCAGGGTATAACCCTGGCAATTTTATATGATCTCACTCTGTGTCTAGAATCTGATTGGTTGTTATCAGTGCTTTCTGCTCCACAGATATAACGCCGGCAGTGTTGCCCATCGCTCTTCGGTGGCATAGGATTGAGAATGGCTACAAATCTGAGCAATCTAATATTGGTCAGACGCAGATCAAATTATTTTATTGACATTGGCAAAATTATTAAGGTTAAAGAAAAGCTCCAGACAAAAAGTTTGACAGGGATTAAGAGATCATGCGGTTACTGTGGGTCCCGTAGACCAAAAAGCCCCCATTAGTTATCCATTGAGTTTGATCCTACAGATAATATCTGGCATCGATTACTGCCCCTGAGAACTTGTCACCTCTGGTGCCATGACACTTCATCAACTAAAAGTATAGAGGGCCCTGGACTAAGAAGCCGTGAGAATTAACGATTTCAGGGTTTTGTCTGCAAACTGAATCTATTTAGGGGTCTGATTTAGTTTTGGGGTCAAAATGAATCGGGTCTAAATTAGTTTTGGGTCTGTTGTGGGGGTTGAATACATTTTTGAGTCTGGTCTTGGGTCGGAATTAATTTTGGGGTCTGGTCTGAGGTCTAATTTAATTTTGGGGTCTGGTCTGGGGTCTGAAAGAAATTTATGGGCCCGGTCTTTTATCTTAAATAATTTTTTAGTCTGGTGTGGGGGCTGAATTAACATTTGGGTCTGGATTAATTTTGAGGTGTGGTTTAAGGTGTAAATTAATTTTTGGGCCTGGTCCGGGGTCTGGAATAAATTTATGGGCCTGGTCCGGGTCTGAAATAAATTAATGGGCTGGTCTGGGGTCTTGAATAAATTTATGGGCCTGGTCTGGGGTCTGAAATAAATTTCTGGGCTGGTCTGGGGTCTGAAATAATGTTTGGGACTGGTGTAGGGATTAAATTACTTTTTGGGTCTGGTCTTGGGTCTGAATTAATTTTGGGTGTGGTCTGGGTCCAAATACATTTTTGGGACTGGTCTAGGGTCTGAATTAATTTTTTTGATCTGGTCTGGGGCTTGGAATTAACTTTGCGGTCTGGTGGTCTAAACTTATTAATTCATTTTAAAAAATCCCCCAAAAATGGACCATCCCTTTAAGAATTGAGGGGACGGGGATAATTACCAGACTGTGAATGGACAGCTGTAGCTGTGGCTTATCCCCATCCAAACTTCACTCCACTTGTGACTTATCTTCAGATTATTCGCTCCTTCCCATATTTAATTAATAAGACCTGCTATAACGGAGAATTTATTTCCCCGCCCAGACTCAATGGGATTAATTGATGCGCCTTCAGCTCCTTTTATCAGATTTATTAGCGTTGAATAAAACATCTTGGGTTCTGGTTGTTGAAATGATTCGGAAGAAGGAAAACATTGTATTATTATTATTTATGGAGAAGGTAACTGGCAATCGAGCACCGGCGCCCAGTGAAGACCCCATACAATGTGCTGCATTCCGTCTATGGGTTCTCCAGGATGTAGAATATCTCATAGATTAGTGTTTATTTAAAGTTCTTCTGTCCCCGGGGTCTGCATGAAGCCCTGGGTCTCGTACACAAGGCAGTATCCCGGATCCGTGGTTCGTTGTATGGCCCTGTACGACTCATATTGTATTTTGTTTATAGCTGCTGGGTCACATATACCCCTTTATACGGGGCAGAGACTCTCATTGCCACCTGGGCAGAGTGACTTCACTGTATACTTTTTAGTGGCGGTATTACAAAATTACACAGGTACATTATATACCCATTAATATTTGCTGATGAAATTTGGGTGGTAAAATATAAATAGTGCTATTATACCCTACACAAAAGTAATGTTGTTACCCTGTACACACAGACATGACTATTTTATGCTATATATAAATAGTACTGTACATAAATAGTGCAGCTATACCATATACCTAAATATTACCACTAGAACATACACCTAAATGTACCGCTGCACCATACACATTAATGTACCTTTACATCATGCACATAAATAGTATTGCTATATCATGCACATAAATTGTACAGGTACACCATACACATAAATAGTACACCATACACGGAGACAGTACAGCAGCGCCGAATACATAAATGTACCGCTATATCAGTGATGGCGAACCTTTTAGAGACCAACTGCCCAAACTACAATCCAAAACCCACTTATCTTTCGAAAAGTGCCCTGAATGCTGACGTTTTAGATTAGAAAGACAACTTGTACATTAGCTCGCTATAGAGTCAATATCAAAGAGCTTGTAAGCGCTGCACTCCAAGCCTAAGATACTAGCCACCAATTGTAGTGAAGGTCTGTTCTTGAGAATGGATAGGATTTTTAATCAAAAGTTAAATTGCAAAGTTGTTTGTTTTTACAACCTCTTTCCAGTTGTAACCCTTTATCACGATGAGAACAAACCCTTTAAGGCAGGGATATCAAACTCAAATACACAGAGGGACAAAGTTAAAGGCTTGCGGAAACTTGCAGGCCAACCTTGATATTTGTTAAAAAAAAATGTCTACAATTGAGGAAGTTTTTTCTTATCTAATGAAACGATTTAACTTTTGGAATTACAGTGGAATAATAGAATATGTTATGTAACAGCAGTAAAAAGCTTACGGCCCAATGGCCTAATTTACATATGTAATAACAAAGGATAAAAAAACCTTGAATAAAACAGATAATAAAGTATGATGCAAACAAAAGTGCTCCCAAACACAGTATGGTACCCCCACAGTGAACTCCTCCACACACACATTATGATGACCCTACTGTACCCTCCTCAGTTCCCCCAACAAAGAATGGTGACCCCATCACAGTATGATTCTCCAACTGTAATCCCCACACAGCCCTCTATACAGTATAACGGCACATAAAGTCCTCCATACAGTACAATGGCTCCACATAGATCTCCATAAAGTATAATGGCACCACATAGTCATTCATACAGTGTAATGGGCCCCACATAGTGCTCCATGCAGTATAATGGCCCCACATAGTGCCCCTTACTGTATAATGGCCTCATATACTGCTCCATACTGTATAATGGCCCTACATAGGGCTCCATACTGTATAATGGCCTCACATAGTGCTCCATACTGTACAATGGTTCCACACGATGCTCCATACTGTATAATGGCCTCACAGAATGCTCCATACTGTATAATGGCCTCACATAGTGCCCCTTACTGTATAATGGCCTCATATACTGCTCCATACTGTATAATGGCCTCACATAGTGCTCCATACTGTACAATGGCCCCACACAATGCTCCATAAAGTATAATGGCTCCACACAGTCATTCATACAGTGTAATGGGCCCCACATAGTGCTCCATGCAGTATAATGGCCCCACATAGTGCCCCTTACTGTATAATGGCCTCATATACTGCTCCATACTGTATAATGGCCTCACATAGTGCTCCATACTATACAATGGCCCCACACAATGCTCCATACTGTGTAATGGCCCCACACAATGCTCCAAACAGTATAATGGCCTCACAGAATGCTCCATGCAGTATAATTGCCCCACATAGTGCCCCTTACTGTATAATGGCCTCATATACTGCTCCATACTGTATAATGGCCTCACATAGTGCTCCATACTATACAATGGCCCCACACAATGCTCCATACTGTGTAATGGCCCCACACAATGCTCCAAACAGTATAATGGCCTCACAGAATGCTCCATGCAGTATAATTGCCCCACATAGTGCCCCTTACTGTATAATGGCCTCATATACTGCTCCATACTGTATAATGGCCTCACATAGTGCTCCATACTGTACAATGGCCCCACACAATGCTCCATACTGTATAATGGCCCCACAAGATGCTCCATACTGTATAATGGCCTCACAGAATACTCCATACTGTATAATGGCCTCACACAATGCTCCATACCGTATAATGGCCTCACACGATGCTCCATACTGTATAATGCCCCACACAGTGCTCCATACTGTATAATGGCCCCACATATTGCTCTATACAGTATAATGGCCCCACACGATGCTCCATACTGTATAATGCCCCACACAGTGCTCCATACTGTATAATGGCCCCACATATTGCTCTATACTGTATAATGGCCCCACACAATGCTCCATACTGTATAATGGCCCCACACGATGCTCCATACTGTATAATGCCCCACACAGTGCTCCATACTGTATAATGGCCCCACATATTGCTCTATACTGTATAATGGCCTCACAGAATGCTCCATACTGCATAATTGCCCCACACGATGTACCACACTGTATAATGGCCCCACATGATGCTCCATACTGTATAATGGCCCCACATAATGCTCCATACTGTATAATGGCCCCACGTGATACCGCATACTGTATAATGGCCTCACAGAATGCTCCATACAGTATAATGGCCCCACACAATGCTCCATACAGTATAATGGCCCCACATAGTATTTCATACTGTATAATGTGCCCACATAGTGCTCCATACAGTATAATGGCATCACATTAAAAAATAAATAAATGCGTTAACTACTCCCTTCTGCCAGCTCCAACTCTGATCTGGTCTCTTCATATATCAAAATCCTACCTGTGGGCACTAGCGCTGCACAGACTTATGGCAGTATGCGTGACCTGATGGGACAGCGGGCGTGCAGATGAGAGTTGCCACAGTGCTAGTGATGAGGGAGATGGCGAGGGGACTGAGAAGAGTGGTGGCAGCACTAGTCCTGAGGAGATGGCATGCGTGCTCACCGGGAGGCATAGGTTTAGCCGCCACTGCACTATATTATGCACATTAATACTACACCTATACACAAAAATTGTACAACAATATCATACATGTAAATGTACCACTACTCAATACATATAAATGTACTGCTATATCATACACATAAATAGTACAACATACACATAGAGAGAACAGCCATGCCATACACATAAATATACCACTATACTCTATACATTAGTACACCATGCACATTCATTGTACAACTATACCATACACGTAAATGTATCTCTGAACCATACAAATAAACGTACTGCTATATCATATGCATAAGTAGTACACCATACACGTAGAGAGAACAGGCATAGCTTACACATAAATGTACCACTATGCTATATACCTTATTATACACATAAACTCTACAACTGTACTATACACATAAATGTACTGCTATACCATACACATTAGTTATACACCATGCACACAGAGAGAACAACTATGCTGTACAAATAAATAGTGCCACTATAAGATACAAATAAATAGGTCATCAATATCAGATCAGTGAGGGCCAGCAGTTTGCAGCTTCATTTGCAGGCGAATGTATACGGTACATCGTGCAGACCATCACAGCTCCGTACACCGTGTAGTTGCCGCTCTTAGGTACTGAGGCTCAGATGCTACTGAAGCGACCCTGCACCAGTCTGATATTGATGACCTATCCCACATGTACATGGGAATGTAGAATATATCCTTTACCGTGACATGTAAGTCCTATCTATAAGGTAAAGATAGTGCCCAACATCGATAGATGAAAGAACTTACAGCACTATTGACGTGAGAAAAAACGATGGAGGCTTCAGGGTCGGTACCCGAGGCTTGCACCCTAATGATATGTTAGTCTTGTCTAGTGCTGCTTTCTTTGTAAACGCATAGATAATGCACAAGTGATAGATAATAGATAGCTCACAGTATATGTTATAATGAGCACATCAGAGTCACATGACAGTGCAATATAAGACTTTATTTGCTCTATGTACAATGAACTGTCAGCCATTCGTGGGAATACATTCTTAAATAAATGTCCGGAGACAGAAGAGCCCCCAGGGGGCGTAGTACATGAAGCACAGAGTTCCGCGGGGGCGGGCTCAGTAGAACTGCTGCTTGCTTTGCTGCTGTTGTCTGTTAGCCATATGCATGAGCCTCAGGAGGAGATCGCTGGCGGAGCCATCCATTTGGGTCATGTTCTGCTCCGGGGATACTCGTCTCCTCTCACTGTCGTCATCCAGGCAGCTGGAATCCACCATGCAACTGTCTGTGGGAAGAGCAGGCACGGCATTAATGCCACAAGACATTTTACCTTTTTTCCTTGACCTGCCCAAGTTTGCCACACCTAATACCCAGCTTTACTACATAATTTAGGAAACCAGCCCTGATACAAGTGACCTAATAAGTCCAATACACCAGTAAAATTCAGTCTGCTCCATCTGACAAACTCAGCTTTTCTACATGCAACCAGCTCAGCTCTGCTATATATTTCATATAATAGAGACTACACTTTTGAATTCACTGCTGCTACATCTGACAAACTGCTACACAGGGTCTGATGTGAAAAACCAAAACAAAAAGGAACTAGGCAAATATAATGATAATATTTTATTAAGTTAGGAATGAAAAAACAGGAGAAAAAACATCACAGTACAACAACACCAGATGCACATATACTACAGTATGTGAGTAGTGGCACAATAGTCCTTCTAGAGGTTCAAGTGATATATGGCAATAAAAAATCTCTCATAATATATCCTAAGGTAAGGAACCCAAATTTCAAAACCCCCAGTGGGAGATAATGGATACTGAGGATATCTATCACATGAAGCAGTGAGCCATATTCACCATATAACATACTGGTCACAATGAGGCATAAAAGTGCAATACAGATAATCTGGACTCAAATACAAAAAATATATTAAAGTCAAAACAATAACCTGGTAGGGCAAAGTACCATGTGTACACAAAAAGAAGGGGTCACAGGGCAGTAAGGTCTAGTGACCAATATACATGCATATTCGTGAACGCAGCTAACCTGCCGCTATAATGACACCCACCTGGACCACCTACATATGTGCAAACACATGGTACCACAGATGCCACAATACCTAAAAGTATTTTGTAAATAGCATTCTAGTGAGTGGTCCATAGACATTAACACCCAGTTATTGCACCTTTGCCCGTAGATGAAACATGAAAGCCACACTCTAACAGTGGAAATCTGTAAACACTAAACACATATCAATTTCAGCAAAGTGCCGTGTGCATATTACCTGGCGTGAGGGAAACCCCGACGCACGTTTCGCAACAGCTTCTTCGGGAGGTCTGATGTGTAAGTGATATGTGTGCGGTGTGTGTCTGATGTGTAAGTGGTATATGTGTGCGGTGTATGTCTGTTGTATAATTGGTATGTATGTGCGGTGTCTGTTGTATGTGTCTGATATATGAGCGGTGTGTGCTGTATGTGTCTGATATGTGAGTGGTGTGTGCTGTATGTGTCTGATATGTGAACGGAGTGTGCTGGATGTGTCTGATATGTGAGCGGTGTGTGCTGTATGTGTCTGATATGTGAGTGGTGTGTGCTGTATGTGTCTGATATGTGAGCGGTGTGTGCTGTATATGTCTGATATGTGAGGGTGTGTAGCTGTATGTGTCTGATATGTGAGCGGTGTGTGAGCTGTATGTGTCTGATATGTGAGCGGTGGTGTGCTGTATATGTCTGATATGTGAGGGGTGTGAGCTGTATGTGATTGATATGTGAGGGGTGTGTGCTGTATGTGTCTGATATGTGAGCGGTGTGTGCTGTATGTGTCTGATATGTGAGCGTTGTGCTGTATTGTCTGATATGTGAGCGGTGTTTGTGTTGATGTGTCTGATATGTGAGGGTGTGGCTGTAGTGTCTGATATGTGAGCGGTTTGCTGTATTGTCATTTGAGGTGTGCTTTGTCGATATGAGTGTGCTTATTTCTGTGCGTGTGTTATGTGTCTAATGAGCGCTGATTCGATGTCTTTGCATTCGATGACGGTTGTAGCTATATGGAGGGTGTGTGTATGTTGTATTGGTGTGTCTGAGTTCTGATTGAGCGTGGGTGTTGCTTATTGCGTGTCGTAGTGTCTATATGGCGTGGTGCTGTAGTTTGATATGTCGTGTGCTTATGGTCGATGGAGGTTCTTGTGTCTGATGTGAGGGTGTGTGCTTATGTTCTATGTGAGGTTGGTGTATGTTTATATGTGATGTCTGTATTGTCTGATAGTAGGTTGTGTGTGGTCTGATAGTGAGCGTGTGCTGTTTTCTTATGTGTGTGCTGTATGTTCTTATGTAGGTGTGTGCTTAGTGTCTGATATTGAGGTGTCTGTATGTCTGATATTGAGCTGTTGCTGATGTCTATATGTGAGCGTGGTGGTATGTGTCTGATTGACGTGTGCTGTATTGTCGATGAGTGTGGCTGTTGTTATATTGACGTGTGTGCTGTAGGTCTGATATAGCGGTGTGTGCTGTATTGTCTGATATGTGAGCGTGTGTGCGTATGTGCGATATGTGAGCGGTGTGTGAGTGTTATTGAGTGTGTGTTGTGTGATTGTAGGTGTGTCTTATGTTGATTTGAGGTGGTGTGTGTTGTATGTGACGTGTGTGCTGTATGCATATTACGTGTTCTGTATGTCTGATTGTGAGCGTGTGCTTATGTGTTGATAGTGAGGGTGTGTGTGTATGTTGAATGTGAGGTCTATTTCTATATGTGAGCGTGTGCGTAGTGTCTATCGGTGTTCGTATTGCTGATATGTGAGGTTGCTATGTTCTGATAGGGCGTTGTGTGTCTGATATGTGGCGTTGTCTGATGTTGATATGTGAGCGTGGTGTTAGTTCTAGTGGGGTCTGTATGTTCATATGTGACGTGTTGCTATGTGCGATATGTGTGTATGTCTGTTACGTGTGTCTTAGTCTGATATTGAGGGTGGTGCTTAGTCTGATTAGGTGTTGTGTATGGTGTTGTGAGGGTGTGCGTATTTTGAAGTACTGTTGCTGTTGTGTCGATAGTGAGGTGTGTGTTTGTGAATGTGACGTTCTGTATTGATATGTACGGTCGTAGTGTATTGGCGTGTCTGTTGTCTATATTAGCGGTGTGTTTTGTATATTGAGGTGGTGTATTGTCTGTATGTACGTGTGGCGTAGTTGTATGGCGTGGCGTATTGTCTATTGCGTGTGTTATTTCGATGAGGGTGTGGCGATGTTTTTACGTGTTGCGTTTGTTGTAGTGGTGGGCTTATGGTCGATATTAGCGTTGTCGTTGTGATATGTACGTGTGTTGTGCTATATGTGAGGTTGTATGTGCTATATGGCTGTGTGTATTTATATGGAGTGGCTGTATGTCTGATGTGAGTGTGTCGTGTTGTAGTAGCGTGTGCGTATGTCGATGAGCGGTTGTGTATGTTGTATGTGACTGGTCTGTGTGTCTGTAGTGACGTTGTGCTTGTCATGGGGTGTTCGTTGTGTATGGACTGTGCTGATTTTATATGAGGTGTGTGTTTATGTAGGGTGTGTGCGTATGTCTGATATGGCTGTTGCTGATGTGTCGATAGTGAGTGTTCTGAGTTATAGGTGTGGCTTTGTCGATATTACGTGGTCTTGTTCATGTGACGGTGTTATGCGATATGGTGGTCTGTTGTATATTAGCTGTGCTGTATGTGTATTGAGTGTTGTATTGTCTGATAGTAGGTGTGTGATCATATTGACTTTCTGATGTTTAATTGAGGTGGCGATCGATTGAGCGTTGTGGATTGCATGGACGGTGTGTGCTGTATGTGTATAGAGGGTGGCTGAGTTATATGGACGGTGTGCTGTTTGTCTATTGTATTTTTTTATGTGAGCGGTGTGTGCTGTATTGTCTGTATGTGAGCGGTGTGTGCTGTATGTGTCTGATATGTGAGCGTGTTGCTGTATGTGTCTGATATGTGAGGGTGTGGCTGTATGTGTCGATATGTGAGCGTGTGTGCTGTATGTGTCTGATATGTGAGCGGTGTGTGCTGTATGTGTCTGATATGGAGCGGTGTTGCTGTTGTGTCTGATATGTGAGCGGTGTGTGCTGTATGTGTCTGATATGTGAGCGGTGTGTGCTGTATGTGTCTGATATGTGAGGTGTGTGCTGTATGTGTCTGATATGTGAGGGTGTGTGCTGTTGTGTCTGATATGTGAGGGTGTGTGCTGTATGTGTCTGATATGTGAGCGGTGTGTGCTGTATGTGTCTGATATGTGAGCGGTGTGTGCTGTATGTGTCTGATATGTGAGCGGTGTTGCGTATGTGTCTGATATGTGAGCGGTGTGTGCTGTATGTGTCTGATATGTGAGCGGTGTGTGCTGTATTGTCTGATATGTGAGGGGTGTGCTGTAGTGTCTGATATGTAGCGGTGTGTGCTGTATGTGTCTGATATGTGAGCGGTGTGTGCTGTATGTGTCTGATATGTGAGCGTGTGTCTGTATGTGTCTGATATGTAGCGTGTGTGCTGTATGTGTCTGATATGTGAGCGGTGTGTGCTGTAGTGTCTGATATGTGAGCGGTGTGTGCTGTATGTGTCTATATGTGAGGGGTGTGCTGTATGTGTCTGATATGTGAGCGGTTGCTGTATGTGTCTGATATGTGAGGGTGTGTGCTGTTGTGTCTGATATGTGAGGTGTGTGCTGTATGTGTCTGATATGTGAGCGTGTGTGCTGTATGTGTCTGATATGTGAGCGGTGTGTGCTGTATGTGTCTGATATGTGAGCGGTGTGTGCTGTATGTGTCTGATATGTGAGCGGTGTTGCTGTATGTGTCTGATATGTGAGCGGTGTGTGCTGTATGTGTCTGATATGTGAGCGGTGTGTGCTGTATGTGTCTGATATGTGAGCGGTGTGTGCTGTATGTGTCTATATGTGAATTTGAGCAAGTGCGTGTGTCATATTACCTGGTCGTGAGGGAAAGACGCTCGTATTTCGAAGATCTGTGTTGCTGAGTGTCTGATAGTGAGTGATATGTGTGCGTGTTGTGTGTCTGATGTGTAAGTGGTTATGTGTGCGGAGTATGTCTGTTGTATAATTGGTATGGTAATGTGGCGGTGTCTGTGTATGTGTCTGATATATGAGCGGTGTGTGCTGTAGTGTCTGATATGTGAGTGGTGTGTGCTGTATGTGTCTGATATGTGAACGGAGTGTGCTGGATGTGTCTGATATGTGAGCGGTGTGTGCTGTATGTGTCTGATATGTGAGTGGTGTGTGCTGTATGTGTCTGATATGTGAGCGGTGTGTGCTGTATGTGTCTGATATGTGAGCGGTGTGTGCTGTATGTGTCTGATATGTGAGCGGTGTGTGCTGTATGTGTCTGATATGTGAGCGTGTGTGCTGTATGTGTCTGATATGTGAGCGGTGTGGTGCTGTATGTGTCTGATATGTGAGCGGTGTGCTGTATGTGTCTGATATGTGAGCGTGTGTGCTGTATGTGTCTGATATGTGAGCGGTGTGTGCTGTATGTGTCTGATATGTGAGCGGTGTGTGCTGTATATGTCTGATATGTGAGCGGTGTGTGCTGTATGTGTCTGATATGTGAGCGGTGTGTGCTGTATGTGTCTGATATGTGAGCGGTGTGTGCTGTATGTGTCTGATATGTGAGCGGTGTGTGCTGTATGTGTCTGATATGTGAGCGGTGTGTGCTGTATGTGTCTGATATGTGAGCGGTGTGTGCTGTATGTGTCTGATATGTGAGCGGTGTGTGCTGTATGTGTCTGATATGTGAGCGGTGTGTGCTGTATGTGTCTGATATGTGGGGTGTTGTGCTGTATGTGTCTGATATGTGAGCGGTGTGTGCTGTAAGTGTCTGATATGTGAGGGTGTGTGCTGTATGTGTCTGATATGTGAGCGTGTGTGCTGTATGTGTCTGATATGTGAGCGGTGTGTGCTGTATGTGTCTGATATGTGAGCGTGTGTGTGCTGTATGTGTCTGATATGTGAGCGGTGTGTGCTGTATAGTGTCTGATATGTGAGCGGTGTGTGCTGTATGTGTCTGATATGTGAGCGGTGTGTGCTGTATGTGTCTGATATGTGAGCGGTGTGTGCTGTATGTGTCTGATATGTGAGCGGTGTGTGCTGTATGTGTCTGATATTGAGCGGTGTGTGCTGTATGTGTCTGATATGTGAGCGGGTGTGTGCTGTATGTGTCTGATATGTGAGCGGTGTGTGCTGTATGTGTCTGATATGTGAGCGGTGTGTGCTGTATGTGTCTGATATGTGAGCGGTGTGTGCTGTATGTGTCTGATATGTGAGCGGTGTGTGCTGTATGTGTCTGATATGTGAGCGGTGTGTGCTGTATGTGTCTGATATGTGAGCGGTGTGTGCTGTATGTGTCTGATATGTGAGCGGTGTGTGCTGTATGTGTCTGATATGTGAGCGGTGTGTGCTGTATGTGTCTGATATGTGAGCGGTGTGTGCTGTATGTGTCTGATATGTGAGCGGTGTGTGCTGTATGTGTCTGATATGTGAGCGGTGTGTGCTGTATGTGTCTGATATGTGAGCGGTGTATGCTGCATTGTGTCTGATATGTGAGCGGTGTGTGCTGTATGTGTCTGATATGTGAGCGGTGTGTGCTGTATGTGTCTGATATGTGAGCGGTGTGTGCTGTATGTGTCTGATATGAGGGCAGTGGTAAACTCATCCCACAAACACAAGCCTCTATGCAGCCATCTACAATATAAAACATGTTAAAGCCCCTTGTCATCTGGTATCAGCCCCTGCTACAATTTGCCTATCCATGTCAACAGCCGCACAGGCCTGGACCTCTCATGCCGTGCAGAGGATTCATTTGGATTACTTTCATTCAAATCAATGCTGCAGTCTGATCTACATGTTTGGCTCTTTCAAACAGCTGACACATACAGTGGGGGAAATAAGAATTTGATCCCTTGATGATTTTGTAAGTTTGCCCACTGATAAAGACATGAACAGTCTATAATTTTAAGGGTAGGTTAATTTTAACATTGAGAGATAGAATATCAATAATAAAATCCAGAAAATCACATTGTATAAATTATATAAATTTATTTGCATTTTGCAGTGAGAAATAAGTATTTGATCCCCTACCAACCATTAAAAGTTCTGGCTCCTACAGACCAGTTAAACGCTCCTAATCAACTCGTTACCTGCATTACAGACAGCTGTCTTACATAGTCACCTTTATAAAAGACTCCTGTCCACAGACTCAATTAATCAGTCAGACTCTAACCTCTACAACATGGGCAAGACCAAAGAGCTACAGAGGGGGAACTTGTTAATGATCTCAATGCAGCTGGGACCACAGTCACCAAGAAAACAATTGCTAACACATTACGCCGTCCTCCCCATATTATGATGCCCACAGACAGTATAATGTCCACACAGTATGATGACCACATGGTCTACCCCACACAGTATATTGTCCTCTCAACACAGTATGATGCCCCCACAGTCCCTCCACACAGTACAATGCCCCCACAGTCCCTCCACACAGTACGATGCCCCCACAGTCCCTCCACACAGTACGATGCCCCCACAGTCCTTCCGCACAGTATGATGCCCCCACAGTCCCTCCACACAGTATGATGCCCCCACAGTCCCTACACATAGTACGATGCCCCCACAGTCCCTCCGCACAGTATGATGCTTCCACAGTCCCTCCACACAGTATGATGCCCCCACAGTCCCTCCACACAGTATGATGCCCCTACAGTCCCTCCACACAGTATGATGCCCCCACAGTCCCTCCACACAGTATGATGCCCCCACAGTCCCTCCACACAGTATGATGCCCCCACAGTCCCTCCGCACAGTATGATGCCCCCACAGTCCCTCCACACAGTATGATGCCCCCAGTCCCTCCACACAGTATGATGCCCCCACAGTCCCTCCACACAGTATGATGCCCCCACAGCTCCTCCGCACAGTATGATGCCCCCACAGTCCCTCCACACAGTAAGATGCCCCCACAGTCCCTCCACACAGTATGATGCCCCCACAGTCCCTCCACACAGTATGATGCCCCCACAGTTCCTCCGCACAGTATGATGCCTCCACAGTCCCTCCACACAGTATGATGCCCCCACAGTCCCTCCACACAGTATGATGCCCCCACAGTCCCTCCACTCAGTATGATGCCCCCACAGTCCCGCCACACAGTATGATGCCCCCACAGTCCCTCCGCACAGTATGAGTCCCCACAGTCCCTCCACACAGTATGAGCCCCCACAGTCCCTCCACACAGTATGATGCCCCCACAGTCCCTCCACACAGTATGATGACCCCACAGTCACTCCACACATTATGAACCTAAGATAAAAACAAAATGAGCCAATACCCTGCAATAAGTAAATGAATAGTAATAATGTATGTAAATAACATTGAGGACTTAGTTAACATTATTTGGAACAAAAAAGCATAAAGGTCATCCCACTGCAACACGGTGACCAAATCGGGATGATACCTAACTCTTGTAGTTCACCTATGTGTCAGCAGACATAAAATTACATAAGGGCAGAGCAAGGACAGGGTCCTGATTGTGGAGCCACCCATCCGTGGAAAGCTTTATAAACAAAACTGACAGCTCAACATGTACAAAAAAACTGAATCAAAACAAAAAAAAAGAGCCAGAGTGCAATGTCCTCTTCAGAGTGTTTGAGACGTCTGGAAGAATGATTACAGAAGAGAAGGAGAATACTAAAATGAGTCCTGTGTCATGCCAGAGTACAGACTCCTGAGATCACATGTGGGGGGCTTTTCATCCATAGAGGGGCTCACTCACAATTTTGCCTAAGATCACTCACATGAATAAAGAATAAAATCTAAATATCCTCCAAGAGCAACCTCTCTCAACCATCGAAGATCAATTTGTCCAGCATGATGAAAACCATATTTAAGGGCAAAAGTGGTCAATCTTAGATCCACAGCTCAGAAACTGCCCGATCTCAGTCCCACTGAGACCATGTAGTCAATGCTCAAAAATAAAAAAAACAAAATCACAAAAATCGGGATAAACTCCAATCACTGATGAGGCAAGAATGGGCGGTAATCAGTCAGGATTCAGAATCCGATATCGAGCCGCAGTATTAATCGTCATTGAAATAGTAGTGGTGATAGTAACAGCAGTGGCAGTAATAACAGTAATAGGAATATTAGTAGTAGGACTTGTAGAAGTATTAATAGTTGTAATAGAAGTAGTAGAGATAATAACAGTGGCGGTGATAATGGTAGTAGAAGCAGCAGTAGTAATGGTAGCAATAATAATAGTAGCAATATTAGTAGTCGTGACAGTAATAATAGTGGTAACAATAGTAGTAATAGCAGTAATAGTAATAAAGGTAGAAGCAATAGTAGTACAATAGTAGTAGTAGTAGTAGTAGTAATAGTTGTAGTAATACTAGTGGTAGAAGTAGCAATAGTAGTAATAGTAATGGTAGCAGCAGTAGTAATTGTAGTGGTAGTAGTAGCAGTAGTAATAGTAGAAGTAGTAGTAATAATGATGGTGGTAGTAGTAGCAGTTGTAATAGTAGTAGTAGTAATAGTAGAAATAGTAATAGTAGAAATAGTAGTAGTAGAAATAGTAGTAGTAATAGTAGTAGTAATAGTAGTGGTAGTAGTAGTAGAAATAGTAGTAGTAGTAATAGTAGTGGTAGTGGTAGCAGCAGCAACAGTAGTAGTAATTATAGTAATAGTAGTAGTAATAGTAGTAACAGTAATAATAGTAGTAGTAATACAGTAAATAGTAGTAGTAATAGTAGTAGTAGCAGCAGTAATAGTAGCAGTAATTATAGTAATTATAGTATTAGTAGTAATAATAGAAGTAGTAATAGTAGTAGCAGTAATAGTAGTAGTAATAAGAGTAGTAGTAGTAATAGTAGTAGTAGCAGCAGCAGTAATAGTAGTAATAGCGGCAGTAATTATAGTATTAGTAGTAGTAGTAATAGTAGAAGTAGTAATAGTAGTAATAGTAGTGGTAGTAGTAGCAGCAGTAATAGTAGTAGTAGTAATTTGATTATTAATGTCATTGGCTACAGTATTATTTATTTTCCTTGTAATAATGTTGGTAGTTGTGGTATTATTTCTATAAAAGTGATAGAAGTATTGTTTTATGTACTATATGTATAGAATATTCACGTGTATAATGATATAATATTTATTATGTGATAATACATGTGATTAGTAAGAGTTGTAGTTGATAGTAATATGTTATTAGTAATAGTAGTGATAACAGTATTGTTGCCCATTATTAATAGTATTATTACTGCTGTTATTATCGGTAATAGTTCTATTGTAGTAATCACAGTACAATGTCTGTTATTAGTAATAGTAATAATAAATGTAGTATTTGTATTATACTATTATTATTATTATTAGCGTATTAATTATTGGGAATAGTATCAGCAATAATATTAGAAGTAGAAGTAATATTAATAGTTTTCGTCTGGTTGTCAGTACTATTTCTGCTACTAGTAATAGTAGTGATAACAGTAGTAATTGTATTATTATTAGTTGTCATAGTAGCACTAATAGTAGTTCTAGCCTACTAGTTACAGCACTATTCATTTTATTAGTAATTGTATTGTATTATTATTGATACAACTAGTTCCTGTCTAGTAGTCAGTATCATTTCTGTTAATATTGTTAATAGTAGTGCTATAAGTAATAGCTGTAGTAATATTATTATTAGCAATATTGGTAGTAGTCGTTCTAGTCTAGTAGTCACAGTGCTATTTCTGGTTTTAGTAATAATGATAACAGGGGTACTTGCATTAAATATTATTATTAATAACAATAGTAGTAGGAGTAGTAAGCAGCTCTATTTGAATGGTTAGTTCTATTTCTGCTACTATTAATAGTAGTGATACAAGTATGTACAAGTATCTGTATTATTATTAATAACGATAATAATAACAGTATTAGTAATAGTAGTTCTAGTCTGGAAGTAGTAATTCTGTTATTAGTAATTGTAGTGATAATAGTAGTAGTTGTATTATTATTATGATTATTAGTAGTAGTGGTAGTGGTGGTAGTAGTTGTGGTAGTGATAGTACTAGTAGTAGTTGTAGTAGGAGTAGTCGTGGTACCAGTAGCGGTAGTAGTAGTGCTAGTTGTAATGGTGGTAGTAGTAGTCGTGTTAGCGATGGTAGTAGTAGTGGTAGTAGTAGTGATAGTGGTAGTAGTAGTGGCAGTTCAGTAGTGGCAGTAGTGCTAGTAGTAGTGGTAGTATTAGTAGTGGTAGAAGTAGTGGCAGCGGTAGTTGTAGTAGTGGTAGTGTTGGTAGTAGTAGTAGTAATGGTAGTGGCAGTAGTAGAGGTAGAAGTAGTAGTTGCAGTGGTATTGGTGGCAGTAGTGGTACTGGTGGTATTAGTGGTAGTAGTAGTAGTAATAGTAGCAGTAGTGGTAGTGTTAGTAGTAGTAGTGGTGGTGGTAGTAGTAGTGGTGGTAGTGTTAGTAGTATTGATGGTGGTGGTAGTAGTAGTAGTGGTGGTAGTGCTAGTAGTAGAATTAGTGTTGGTAGTAGTAGTGGTAGTAGTGGTGGTGGTAGTAGTAGTAATGGTGGTAGTAATAGTGGTGGTGGTGGTAGTAGTAGTGATAGTAGTAGTTGTATAATAGTAGTACGTGTTTAGCAATCTGTACTATTTCTCATATCCCTTTCTTTCAGGCAGTGATGCTACTACTGATCTTCTACCACTACTGCAGTATAGTATTATTAGGACTTCCCACCATGTCATGAGTATTTTTTGTGCTAAACTCAATAAAAGATTGCATTTTCTTTTCTGGATCCCCCACAGAGACCCCTCAGATTGGCGGCTTACCATCACTGCAGCATATTCCTGGTGCAGCACATCGCCCTCCGCTGCTGCAGGGTTTCCCACCGGCCTCACAAGGAGAAGGCAAGTAGTTTTCTTCCACACAACGAAGCGTTTCGGGAGTACCGACGTAACATCCTAGATCTTCTCCGCAGCAAATGTTTGGTCCAAAGCAGTTCCCTCTATTCCCCGGGCCGCATGGTATACACTGCAATGAAACATCATAATGGCATTACTTATGTGTACAGTATGGCAGAGATATTTATGTCTACTGTATATTAGTATTACTTATGTGTTCAGCATGACAGTGATATTTATGTGCACTTTATTATGGCAATAGTTACTGTAGCTTTGTGCATGGTATGGCAGTTACTCATGCACACTATATAATGGCATTAGTCAGATGTACAATATAGCAGTGTTATTTATTTGTACTGTATGCTGATATTAGTTATATGTCCAATATGGCAGTGTAATTTATGTGCACAGTATAATGGCAGTAGTTATGTGTTCAATAAAGCAGTGTTATTCATACTGTATAACGGCATTAGTTACGTGTACTTTATGGGAGTGTAATTTAAATACACAGTATAATGCCATTGTCTATAGGTACAGAATGGCAGTATTATTTATATGTACTGGATAATAGCATTACACGTATGGATGGTGTAGCTGTCTTATTTAAGTTACTATAATGATATAAATGGTGTGTTTAATATAGCATTGTTTTTTTATGCGCACTATATAATGGCATTAGTTATGTGTACCGTATGGAATTGATATTTAAATGCACTGTATAATTGTATTAGTTATATGTACAGTATGGCAGTGTTTTTTTTTCTTTTACCTGTATAACGGCAATAGGTATTTGTATTGTAATTCAGTCTTATGTGTACCGTATAATGGTATTAATCATGTGTACGGTATAGCAGGTGTATTTATGTGCTCTGTGAACACTATGTAAGTGTTATTTATGTGTACTATATAATGGCTTTATTATTAAAATGCTCCCACACTATATGCTGACACTATTGCTTCATATTATAGGGGCTCTGACCATCGATCGAGCGTGGACTCAGTACATATAACCATCCTTGGAAACTCACACGCCTATTGTGAGCACATGGTGAGTATCAATGGGCCATCACTACATTAGAAAAAGTAATAAAATGCTCACTATGATCTACTAGATTTCTTGGGCTCACAAATACTTTTGACTACTTTTCTTGTCCTCCAGCCCACTATTACGGGAGTACTTACATAGCAGAGCTGAACGTGTCACAGATATTAAAGCAGCTCCGACCACTCGGCCAATGTGCAAAAGTTTCCAAAAGTTGTGCGAAGTGACAAACTCAGGTGCAAAGTGTCTATATATATATTTCTCTATCGCCTTAATTGGGGGACACAGCACCCATGGTTTCCTGTGTCCCCCAATTAAGGCGATAAAGAAAACAGGATTTTGGTTGCTTACCGTAAAATCTGTTTCTCGGAGCCTTCATTGGGGGACACAGCACCCTATAGTTTCCTGTGTCCCCCAATGAAGGCTCAGAGAAACAGATTTTACGGTAAGCAACCAAAATCCTGTTTTTACGGTAAGCAACCAAAATCCTGTTTTCTCTATCGCCTTAATTGGGGGACACAGGAAACCATGGGTGCTGTGTCCCCCAATGAAGGCTCCGAGAAACAGATTTTACGGTAAGCAACCAAAATCCTGTTATATCAGATGGGCTGAGCGCTCTCCATGATGCTGAAATGCAACTAGAGATTCATTTATCCTTGAAGGTATCAGAGCAAGATCCCGAAGACGGCGACATAGATGGAGCAGAGCTGAATTTGTCGCCTATGTTTAGTACCAGGATTAAACACTCAGTCAATATAATGTGGTAGATGCAGATCCCGAGAGTAAGAGAACCAATGACATTACAGCACAATTGCATGGCTCAGCTCTGCTTAATCTGTACATCCGGTTTTACACGGGACTGCACCTAAATCTATTTAACTTATTTTAGGTGAATGAACAATCACACCGCACACAAAAAATGTAGATTATGAGATTATTCTTACCTGTGGATTTACATAGGACTGTGGGTAAAGCACATGCACAGATAATTTATCCCCAAATTCAGCTCTGCGATATCTACACCGCAAGTCCGTCCGCTACTCAGAACATAGAGTTCACAGGATATTAAAAATGGAGCACAGCCAAGAGTGTAAGATAAAGAAATGCCGAGCCTAACGATTGTCCCAACTCCGATTTTTATTACAAATTGTTATTTTGGATTTACATAGGACTGCAGAAAAAAATCTACTATGCTTTCTAATTTTTGTAGTCATCACAATGCACAAACAATATCCACTTGTCTAAAGCAGTAAAGCTGAGTTTGTCACAGGGCACACAAGTCATTGTGATAGCGCAATGTGTTTTCCTTTACATAGGACTGCAAGCAAGCCTATGATCCAAACACTTCAAGTGATCGCAGTGGAGAAAAAATATATACATACAGCAAGACAGAATGGGGTCCCGGTAATGAATATATATATATATGATGAGTGGGGTCCTGGTAATGAATGTATATATATATATGATGAGTGGGGTCCCTGTAATGAATATATATATATACACACATAGAGTGGGGTCCTAGTAATGAATATATATATACAGACATATAGAGTGGGGTCCCGGTAAAGAATATATATTATATAATATATATATATAATATATATAGACATATAAGAGTGGGGTCCTAGTAATGAATATATATATACATATATACAGACATATAGAGTGGGGTCCCGGTAATGAATATATATATATATATATATATATATATATATATACACATAGAGTGGGGTCCCTGTAATGAATATATATATATATATATATATATATATATACACACACACATAGAGTGGGGTCCTAGTAATGAATATATATATACAGACATATAGAGTGGGGTCCCGGTAAAGAATATATATATACAGACATGTATGGTCCCGTAAAGATATATATATATATATATATATATATATATATATATATATACAGACACATAGGGTGGGGTCCTAGTAATGAATATATATATACAGACATGTAGAATGGGGTCCCGGTAATGAATATATATATACACATAGAGTGGGGTCCTAGTAATGAATATATATATACAGACATATAGAGTGGGGTCCTAGTAATGAATATATATATACAGACATGTAGAGTGGGGTCCTAGTAATGAATATATATATACAGACATATAGAGTGGGGTCCTAGTAATGAATATATATATATATATACACATAGAGTGGGGTCCCAGTAATGAATATATATATACAGACACATAGAGTGGGGTCCCGGTAATGAACATATATATATATATATATATATATATATACACATAGAGTGGGGTCCCTGTAATGAATATATATATATACATATATATATATATACACACACACACAGAGTGGGGTCCCTGTAATGAATATATATATATATATATATATATATATATATATATATATACACACACAAGAGTGGGATCCCTGTAATGAATATATATATATATACAGACACATAGAGTGGGGTCCCGGTAATGTATATATAATATATATATATATATATATATATATATACAGACATATAGAGTGGGGTCACGGTAATGAATATATATATACACATAGAGTGGGGTCCTAGTAATGAATATACATATATATGATGAGTGGGGTCCCGGTAATGAATATATATATATATATATATATATATACACACACAGAGTGGTGTCCCTGTAATGAATATATATATATATACACAGACACATAGAGTGGGGTCCTAGTAATGAATATATATATACAGACACATAGAGTGGGGTCCCAGTAATGAATATACAGTATATATCCACACACACATGCGGAGTGGGGTCCCGGTAATGAATGGCGGCATACTGCACCTGTCGGACTTCGGTGTCGGGGTAGGACCTCTTGCCCCCTCTGGGGCAGTTCTGGATGTAGCAGGCTGAGGACAGGGCGAGGAGGCAGAGGAAGCAGGCAGGGACGGAGGACTCAGGCATGCTGACGGTCTGGAGGAGCAGCAGTGATGGGAGGACGGTCCGCTGTGCGATGCTCTTGGCTGTACCAGTGTTTGCCACTTCTGGGCGAGATCCCTATTTATACTCCATTCATTTCTTCTTGATGCCGACGTAATTGTTTGTGTCCTATTGTTGTGCCGCCTGCAAAGCACGCAAACAAGAGTGACAAGCAATTAGCCGGCAGAGCATTGGGGCGAGAAGGCTCATTCATCAGCGTCATTAGTCGCCCTAATACCCTGCATGGACAAAACACTGCACCCCTGTACACAAAGCCGGGCACTGAGACTATGTACACTGCACGTGATCAGATAGATACTAGATAATAGATAGAGAAATAGATAGATAGATAGATAGATAGATTAATAGATAGATAGATAGATAGAAAATAGATAGATAATAGATTGATAGATAGATAGATAATAGATAGATAATAGATAGATAGATAATAGATAGATAGATAGATAATAGATAATAGATAGATAGATAGATAATAGATAGATAGATAGATAGATAGATAGATAGATAATAGATAGATAATGATAGATAGATAATAGATAGATAGATAGATAGATAGATAGATAGATAGATAGATAGATAGATAATAGATAGATAGATAGATAGATAGATAGATAATAGATAGATAGATAGATAATAGATTGATAGATAGATAATGATAGAAGATAGTATAGATAGATAATATAGATAGATAGATATATAGATAGATAAAGATAGATAGATAATAGATAGATGGATAAGCAAAAAAGTGGGCTGTGCTCTAGAGCTGACACATTGCCATCTGTTCACACGGGCCAATAAATGGACCATTTGTGTTGCAGTGAATTTTCCACCTTTTTTGCTTGTCTATATACAGTGCAGCAGCGCGGTGGCCGTGGACGAGTTGCTGCTCCATGACGTTCCTGCATTTTATATAACAATCGTGTCCCCGTCTCAATCTGCTGGCGTGTGTGAAGTAAGTTACACTCACTTGTAAGTGACCTCCGTTGTCTCCAGGCCTCCATCTTTAGTAGACGCCGCACATAATTCAGGGGCCACAGGGGCCACCCAGATCATTTCAACACAGAAGTTTTCTGGACAATTCACGTTCATCAGATTGTAACACGCAGCACCGGAACAACACTTCTTATTTCTTGTTTTCTTAATACAGTCCATTTTCAGCATTTCTATCAGTTCTTCCCGGACTATCCCTACACTCACTGATCCACTGATTACCAGTCCAATTACTCAGTACACATGAGACCCATTACCTCCCCACATGCAGTTACGCATCCTTCTTCCTCTGGCGCTAGCAATGACATGCTCTTCACCTGTGTTGAGCTTTGAGGTCTGGATGTTGCAGAACTACCTTATGTCCTAAACTTTAACCTATGTCTTTATACTTATACTTTATACATTACTATATCACAATTTATATGAAAAGATGCATAACAGCATTCATACTAGATTATAACTATTGATGATCGAGCATGCTCAGATCCAACGACCTCACTAGTTATAATGTGATCGGTGGCCCCAGGAGTGGGAATGCGACAGTGCAGTCCACCACTCTTACATATGTACCATAAGTGCGTGGGTTGTAACCTGCAGGCTGGCACCTATACCTGCACTTCCTTTGGGTGCCTGACCAGCAGGTGGTCGCTCCAGGTAACAGTACCTGCATACACACAGAGTTCAGCATTATTGGTGCAGATATGCAAGAGTAATACAACGGTTTACCGTACCTTCTATTCCCTCCCAGGGTTGAATTTCTGGAATAAGTTGTATTTGTGTCTTTCATTATTAGACCCTGATACTTTATGCTGGAACACTACTAACACTGACTGGAATATGTGTCTATTCCCTTCATCATATAATCGATGGTAGAATTTCCAATGGATCTCATTATCATGGTGCCAGGTGAGAAACCTGCGAGTGTGGAGCGGCTCTGGAAACAGCGAATGGTTAGGACCTGCCACCTTACCACTACTGTAAAAGTTTCCTCAGAAGTGGAGGAACACCCTGACCGACCCAAAGAGCATACGCCTGAGCAAAGTCAGAGCAAGTTACTCCCTAAGGCCTCTTTCACACTTCCGTTGTGTGACGTCCGCCCATCCGTGAAAATGGCGGATCCGTCAGAAAAGTAAAAAAACGGATGCAAAACTGGTCAGTTTTCTGACGGATCCGCCAAGAAGATTTCACCCGGAAATGGTGAAAATTTCGTTATGGAAATGTAAAAGAGAGAGAGAGAGAGAGAGAGAGAGAGAGAGAGAGAGAGAGAGAGAGAGAGAGAGAGAAGAGAGAGAGAGAGGAGAGAGAGAGAGAGAGAGAGACCCCGGACACTGTTTTCCTCTACGGATCCGCCGGCGGATTCCGTCAAAAATGGATGCTGGCGGATCCGCCGCCCATAGGTGGCCATTATACAAAATGGCAGATGCGGCGGATCCGCCGTTGTCCGCCATTTTGGCGGTCAAAAAAAACGTTGCATTGGACGTTTTTTTAAAATGACGGACGCCAATTTTTTGGCGGATCCGTCAAAAAACGGACCTAACGGACGACCATCCGCCAAAATCCGTCACTAATGCAAGTCTATGGGAAAAAAACGGATCCGCCAAAAAAATATAGCGGATCCGTTTTTTTCACATTTTGACGGATTTTGACTGACGTCGCACGACTGAAGTGTGAAAGAGGCCTAAAATGACCATTTCTGCACGGAGTCCACCTGCGGTGAGATAACATGACCTGAGACAGCGATACAGACTGTGGCCTGTGTCATAAAGTGGCGCTGTGGTCTAACACATTGTGAAGGATGATGTGAGAAAGTGAAGATACCTGTGGTCTGGACACTGAGCTTTCTGTGACCTGGTATTAAGGATGTGGCTTGGACTCGGAGATCTGCGGGGCCCTGAGTAGTAGTAGTGTAGACTGCTCCTGTGAGAAGGAAACCATGGTCTGTTCTGTCTGATATTCATGCACTCACCATTGTCTTTAACCAAAGCTGTTGGACGGTATTTGTTGCCCGTTGGTATCACCAACTGTTTCTGTTAAAGGCCAATCCGAAAAAAGCGCGGAAGTTTGTTTCGCCATAAAAATATTAAATTTTATTTTCAAAAATATCTAGCAACAATGCACAAAAGTGTATAAAGGTAGAGACAATAATACAAATAAAAGCCGCAATTAAATCATAGTATGACAATGATTTTTAGAGTTCTTTTGCACAAAGAAGTGTGTATAAATATGGTCAGCAATTGGAAAGCGATACCTCCAATAAAAAGAAACGAACAAAATAAAGTGCAAAATGCAATATATAATCAGCTTAAGTAGAGGATAAAGGAATCCTAAAAAAGCAAACAAGTGCTGTATTTGGCTTTATACATTTTTGTGCATTGTTGCTATATATTTTTGAAAATAAAATTTAATATTTTTATGGCGAAACAAACTTCCGTGCTTTTTTCGGATTGGTATTTATAGTCTTTGGAAGTGCCTTTTTGCAAAATTTGCATATCTGTATTTTTTTTGTTTCTGTTAAAGGGACTGTACCAGTTAATTAACATGGCTGCCTGTTATATGCCACAGTATAGTAGCGCAACTGGCAAACTGAGAGATTGATCATGGTGGTGTGTAACCACCAAGTATCTAACATATACTTACCTTGTAATGTCTTCACCTCCTGTTCTGTCCAGATGTGTCCGGATCCCAGAATTTCAAGTGGCGGAAGTTCACGGACCACCATATTGGGACACCCAAGTGATGGGTGTCTCAATATGGAAACTGCTGGTGGTACCAGCCTCTTGCGTGGTACTACCAGCAGCACACCGTCACACCACACACACACACTGTATATGCCGTATGCACCACACGCACACACACACTGTATACACCGTACGCAGCCTCTTGAACGGAACCACCAGACAACAGACAAGGCGGATAGCACATGGGGTAGACAGGCCAAAGAAGAGAGCACAGATGGGAGAAGTCAGCACATGGGGAAAGAGAGAGTGGATAGGTGGGTGAGCACATGGGGGAGAGATTTTCAAAGCTGCAAAGCCTGCCCCCATTGTGACATTACCGCCCTCCTGATGTGGTATCATCGGGCCTCCATCTAGTTGAAATATAAACACCAAGCTCTGTGCCTCAGTAATGAAATGTAACCACCAAGCTTCATGCCTCATTATTGAGATGTAACCACCAAGCTCTGTGCCTCAGTAATGAAATGTAACCACCAAGCTTCATGCCTTATTATTGAGATGTAACCACCAAGCTCTGTGTCTCAGTAATGAAACGTAACCACCAAGCTTCATGCCTTATTATTGAGATGTAACCACCAAGCTCTGTGCGTCAGTAATGAAATGTAACCATCAAGCTTTGTGCCATACTATTGAAATGTAACCAAGCTCTGTGTCTCAGTAATGAAGCGTAACCACCAAGCTTTGTGCCTAATTATTGAGATGTTACCACCAAGCTCTGTGTCATATTATTGAAATGTAGACACCAAGCTCCGTGCCTCAGTATAAAAACGCTTAGTGTCTTAGTATTGAAATGTGACCACCAAGCTCTGTGCCTCAGTATCAAAAAACTTAGTGCCTTAGTATTGAAATGTAACCAAAAAGCTCTGTACCTCAGTATTATTATGTAACCACTAACCTCTGTGCATCAGTATTGAAATGTAACAACCAAACTTTGCGCTTTAGTATTCAAATGTAATTACGGTACCAAGCTCTGTCCCTTAGAATTGAAAAGTAACATCAAGCTTGAGCATTAGTGTTGAAAATCAACCACTATGTTCTATGCCTCAGTATTGAAAAGTTACCAACAAGCGTTGTGCCTCAGTACTGAAATGTAACCACCAAGCGATGTGCCTCAATATTGTAACCACCAAGCTCAGTGCCTCAGTAATTGAAATCTAACCACAAGCTCTGTTCTTAGTATTGAAATGTAATCAACAAGCTCTGCACCTCCATAGTGAAAAGTAACAAACAAGTTTAGTGTCTTTCGTAAGGAAGAGTAGCACAGAAGCTCTGTGCCTCAGTATTGAACTGTAACCACCAGGCTCTATGTCTGATTGTTGATATGTAACCAACAAGCTCTATACCTCATTATTGTAATGTAACCATCAAGCTGTATGCGTCGAGAGCTGTATCTGGGGTCCAATGCTCATGTACATTTATTAAAAATTAACTCTTGCATGCATCTAATAATTATTCTTCAAAGCCCCCTGATGTTGTACTGTGTTCTTGAGATCTTTTTTTTCCAAGATAGAAAATCTAGACAAATATTTTGAAGAAACGGATCACTTTGATGTACAAAGTGCTTACCGTACATCACCAACAATACATTATATATCTTTACCTACAAACCTTGATTTAAAGGAGTTGTCCTCTATTGGATAATGCCATATAGAAAGATTAAGGATGGTTCTCATATGAAACGTGTAGATCTACATTGTTTTTTTGGGATTTTGTACATGACATTCGATGCCTAAATTTTACCCTTGGATTTCTATTATCATAGAATCATAGAATAGTAGAGTTGGAAGGGACCTCCTGGGTCATCTGGTCCAACCCCCTGCTCAAAGCAGGATTCTCTAAATCATCCCAGACAGATGTCTGTCCAGACTCTGTTTGAAGATTTCCATTGAAGGAGAACTCACCACCTCTCGTGGCAGCCTGTTCCACTCATTGATCACCCTAACTGTCAAAAAGTTTTTTCTAATATCTAATCTGTGTCTCCTCCCATTCAGTTTATCCCATTGCTTCTAGTCTTTCCTTGTGCAAATGAGAATAAAGATGATCCTTCTACAATGTGACAGCCCTTGAGATATTTGTAGACAGCTATTAAGTCTCCTCTCAGTCTTCTTTTTTGCAAGCTAAACATTCCCAAATCCTGCAACCGTTCCTCATAGGACATGGTTTGCAGACCGGTCACCATTCTGGTCGCTCTTCTCTGAACTTGCTCCAGTTTGTTGATGTCTTTTTTAAAATGTGGTGCACAAAACTGGACACAGTATTCCAGATGAGGTCTGACCAAAGAGGAGTAGAGGGAATAATGACCTCACGTGATCTAGACTGTATGCTTCTGTTGATACATCCTAGAATTGCATTTGCCTTTTTTGCTGCTGCATCACACTGTTGACTCATGTTCAGTCTGTGATCTATTAGTATACCCAAGTCTTTTTCACATGTGCTATTACTTAGCTCTATTCCTCCCATTTTGTATATGCTTTTTTCATTTTTATTGCCCAGATGTAGTACTTTGCATTTTTCCCTGTTAAAAACCATTCTGTTAGTTGCTGCCCACTGCTCCAGTTTATGTATATCTTTTTGAATCCTCTCTCTCTCTTCTCTAGTATTAGCTACCCCTCCTAGCTTTGTGTCATCAGCAAATTTGATCAGTTTACCCTCAATTCCTTCATCTAAATCATTGATAAAGATGTTGAACAATACAGGGCCCAAAACAGAGCCTTGTGGTACCCCACTTGAACATTCTTCCAACTGGATGTGCAGCCATTTACACCACTCTTTGGGTCCGATCACTAAGCCAGTTATGAATCCACCTAACAGTTGCCTTGTCCATTCCATACTTAGTCATTTTTTCAATAAGGATTGTGTGAGATACTTTGTCAAATGCTTTGCTGAAGTCAAGATATACTATATCTACAGCATTTCCCTGATCCACCCAGTATTAAATACATTTTTTCTGCATACCATAGAACTGGAATTTTTGCTATGACTGGATAATGCCTATTAGATGGGTCTTCTGATAATAAACTGATTCCAAACTGACTCACAGCAATCAGCTCTAATGTTTCAGGATGCTGTCAATAAATGTACGAGTCCCCTGCAGTGCCTCCACAGGGCAAAAAAAGTATTACATGGTTCTCATTGAAATTACTGGACTGTGGATGTCAAGGACTGACTTGTCGAGTTCTCCCGAGACGGGCACTGTTTGCAGCCAATCTCCACTTTCGCAAACGGATCTGGCCAAATATACAGTATAAGCCTAAAATTTCCAGTCTTTTGAAAAGTCATAGTGTTATGAGTGGGGGAATCTTTCAAACTGGATTGCAAAACTATTTCTAAAATATCCCTGCTTTCTTTTAAAATCTTCACCACACATGTCCACAGGCTGTGAGCGGCATTGTCCATCAGCCCCGTTTTTCTTCAATGGAGCTGGGCTGTAACACTACACACCTTGTGGAGAGAGATATCCGGCTGTATAAAAGTGGGAAAGTACATGAAGAGGAAATGAGTGCAGGATTGAAGCTGTGCTAATGTACACAGGTCACATCCAGCCTGTATTACTGAGAGAGACAGTCCCACAGGCCGCAAACTTCTTATCTGGTTGTCTGAAAATGAATGAAGGAATGAAAATTATAGAATGAAAATTTCACTAAGCTCACCCTGATTCCAGCTTCATTTAGGTTGAGTCATTGACTAAAATAGTAGACAAAGTGTTTTTTCCTGAGAGAAGGCCCCCCAGGAGCTCCACACTTACAATGTAGATCTTAGCACTCACACCATAACTTTATTCTCACACCCAAAATATCCCATGTGCCATCTGTCATCTGACTAGTGCTCTACAGACCAAGGTTACCGATAATGGTGCTGACAATTTTAAGATTGTTTTATCCCCCAACCCCAGTTTTAGGTATGGTTTATGCAAACCATGTCGCTTTTCAATACAGAGCACCCCAAAATTTGCTAGGACGATTTCTAAAAATGTGGGACACATATGAGATTTTGGTCTGTTAGCAAGTATTCCATAGATAGAGAACCAATGGAAAGCATCGTTATGGGCCACGGAAGGAGACCAAAGATGTCTCTGCTGCATAAAAAGGCACCAGTATTATAAATTGCACATAGGTGGAGGGCTTCTAACTAATTTTGCTTGGGACCCAGGAATTAAATTATATCTCTATTTTCAACCATTACTTTTTTGTATGTGGCTTGGCAGCAGCCACCTGGCACTGGTGTCCACAGATCAGTTTTCCGTCCATTAATATCCATAAGTTGTTTTACCACTTTCCACCACCAGATTGCTGCAGCGATATCATGTCATTCAGAAAATGATATAAAGCTTCTATAGAATAATTCCAGTGGGGGATGACGCTTTATTCTATTTGTATATGTTGACCCCACTTCATGCCAAGTGTAAGAGTCAATTACCCCGAGATGAGGCGGTGATGGGAATTGTATAATGAGGGGCACATTTGGCCCAAAGTCATCAGGCCTCAACACCCGTAAACCAGGGCGAGCACGCCAACGTATGTATAAGGGGCGACCCCGCCTGAACCGCTCTGCGCAGGCATATGTTACCATTAACTGCCTGATCTGGATTCACAGAGGTCTCTGTCTCATCTCCTGATTAGGGAGTGACATGGCATATTCAATCTGTGCGGATTATTCCCTGTAACGTGTCAGGATGGTTCCCCCAGGAGGAGGCGCGGAGGACCTCATCTACGCAGGGGGTGACCCCGGCTACGTGAAATTAAGATGCAACCAAGCATCAGTGTATTAGTGACGACGTCAGCTGCTCCCGGGGGCTGCACATTATCCGCATCTCTGCACCCCCCACCATTCATAAACGCAGCGTAACATCACCGCTGGGTAAGAGAAGAGGTCTCCGCTGACTGTGAGGGACGGTCGCGGACAGCAGGAAATGGCTGCAAGGCCTCTCTCTGGTGATAACAGGGAACTTCTGTGATTAGTGGAGTGATGAGGGATGGTAATGTGCAGCTATGTGGCAAGGAGGCATTCACCTCCATAGGTAACGGAGACTCTTCCCATCAGAAGAAAGCTGGAAGATCTATCTGTGATCTATCTATCTATCTATTATCATCTATCAATCAATCTATCATCATCTATCTATCTATTATCTATCTATCATCAGCTATCATTTATCTATCTATTATCTATCTATCTATCTATCTATCATATCTATCTATTCTATCATTTATCTATCTAGTATCTATCTATCATCTATCAATCTATCTATCTATCTATCTATCTATCTATCTATCTATCTATCTATCTATCTATCTATCTATATATTATCTATCTATCTATCTATCTATCTATCTATCTATCTATCTATCTATCTATCTATCTATCTATCTATCTATCTATCATTTATCTATCTATTATCTATCATTTATCTATCTATCTATCTATCTATCTATCTATCTATCTATCTACTATCTATCTATTATCTATCTATCATTTATTTATTATCTATCTATCTAGTCGACTCACACAAATAGTGATATCTATATAATATCATCATCATGTAACTCAGTCAGTAATTGTAATCATTATATACACAGTGACTGCACCAGCAGAATAGTGAGTGCAGCTCTGGAGTATAATACAGGATGTAACTCAGGATCAGTAATGTAATGTATGTACACAGTGACTGCACCAGCAGAATAGTGAGTTTCAGCTCTGGGTATAATACAAGATGTAACTCAGGATCAGTAATGTAATGTATGTACACAGTGACTGCACCAGCAGAATAGTGAGTGCAGCTCTGGGGTATAATACAAGATGTAACTCAGGATCAGTAATGTAATGTATGTACACAGTGACTGCACCAGCAGAATAGTGAGTTCAGCTCTGGGTATAATACAGATGTAACTCAGGATCAGTAATGTAATGTATGTACACAGTGACTGCACCAGCAGAATAGTGAGTGCAGCTCTGGAGTATAATACAGGATGTAACTCAGGAACAGTAATGTAATGTATGTACACAGTGACTACACCAGCAGAATAGTGAGTGCAGCTCTGGAGTATAATACAGGATGTAACTCAGGAACAGTAATGTAATGTATGTACACAGTGACTGCACTAGCAGAATAGTGAGTGCAGCTCTGGAGTATAATACAGGATGTAACTCAGGACCAGTAATGTAATGTATGTACACAGTGACTGCACTAGCAGAATAGTGAGTGCAGCTCTGGGGTGTAATACAGGATGTAACTCAGGACCAGTAATGTAATGTATGTACACAGTGACTGCACCAGCAGAATAGTGAGTGCAGCTCTGGAGTATAATACAGGATGTAACTCAGGATCAGTAATGTAATGTATGTACACAGTGACTACACCAGCAGAATAGTGAGTGCAGCTCTGGAGTATAATACAGGATGTAACTCAGGACCAGTAATGTAATGTATGTACACAGTGACTGCACTAGCAGAATAGTGAGTGCAGCTCTGGAGTATAATACAGGATGTAACTCAGGATCAGTAATGTAATGTATGTACACAGTGACTGCACCAGCAGAATAGTGAGTGCAGCTCTGGGGTATAATACAGGATGTAACTCAGGACCAGTAATGTAATGTATGTACACAGTGACTGCACCAGCAGAATAGTGAGTGCAGCTCTGGGGTATAATACAGGATGTAACTCAGGACCAGTAATGTAATGTATGTACACAGTGACTGCACCAGCAGAATAGTGAGTGCAGCTCTGGAGTATAATACAGGATGTAACTCAGGATCAGTAATGTAATGTATGTACACAGTGACTGCACCAGCAGAATAGTGAGTGCAGCTCTGGAGTATAATACAGGATGTAACTCAGGATCAGTAATGTAATGTATGTACACAGTGACTGCACCAGCAGAATAGTGAGTGCAGCTCTGGAGGATAATACAGGATGTAACTCAGGATCAGTAATGTAATGTATGTACACAGTGACTGCACCAGCAGAATAGTGAGTGCAGCTCTGGGTATAATACAGAATGTAACTCAGGATCAGTAATGTAATGTATGTACACAGTGACTGCACCAGTAGAATAGTGAGTGCAGCTCTGGGGTATAATACAGGATGTAACTCAGGATCAGTAATGTAATGTATGTACACAGTGACTGCCTTGCAGAATAGTGAGTGCAGCTCTGGAGTATAATACAGGATGTAACTCAGGATTAGTAATGTAATGTATGTACACAGTGACTGCACCAGCAGAATAGTGAGTGCAGCTCTGGAGTATAATACAGGATGTAACTCAGGATTAGTAATGTAATGTATGTACACAGTGACTGCACCAGCAGAATAGTGAGTGCAGCTCTGGAGTATAATACAGGAGGTAACTCAGGATCAGTACAGGATAACTAATGTATGAGGTGGTACCCAAAAAAACAAGAATTACTTACGTAATTTTTTTTTATTCAAGATTTATTCTTAACCTCTTCTACACTGTTCAAAAAATAAAGGGAACACTCAAATAACACATCCTAGATATGAATGAATGAAATATTCTCATTGAATACTTTGTTTAATACAAGGTTGAATGTGCTGACAACAAAATCACACAAAAATCATCAATGGAAATCTAATTTATTAACCAATGGAGGCCTGGATTTGGAGTCACCCACAAAATTAAAGTGGAATGTAATGTCCTTAAAACAAGTCAAAATGATGCTCAGTAGTGTGTATGGCCTCCACGTGCCTGTATGACCTCCCTACAAAGCCTGGGCATGCTCCTGATGAGGCGATGGATGGTCTCATGAGGGATCTCCTCTCAGACCTGGACTGAAGCATCCGTCAACTCCTGGACAGTCTGTGGTGCAACGTGACGTTGGTGGATGGAGTGAGACATGATGTCCCAGATGTGCTCATTCAGATACAGGTCTGGGGAACGGGCGGGCCAGTACATAGCTTCAATGCCTTCATCTTGCAGGAACTGCTGACACACTCCAGCCACATGAGGTCTGGCATTGTCCTGCATTAGGAGAAACCCAGGGCCAACCGCACGAGCATATGATCTCACAAGGGGTCTGAGGATCTCATCTCGGTATCTAATGGCAGTCAGGCTACCTCTGGCGAGCACATGGAGGGCTATGTGGCCCTCCAAAGAAATGCCACCCCACACAATTACTGACTCACTGTCAAACCGGTCATGCTGAAGGATGTTGCAGGCAGCAGATCGCTCTCCATGGTGTCTCCAGACTCTGTCACGTCTGTCACATGTGCTCAGTGTGAACCTGCTTTCATCTGTGAAGAGCACAGGGCGCCATTGGCAAATTTGCCAATCCTGGTGTTCTGTGGCAAATGCCAAGCATCCTGCACGGTGTTGGGCTGTGAGCACAACCCCATCTTTGGACGTCGGGCATCCTCATGGAGTCAGTTTGTAACCGTTTGTGCAGACACATGCACTTTTGTGGCCTGCTGGAGGTCATTTTGCAGGGCTCTGGCAGTGCTCCTCCTGTTCCTCCTTGCACAAAGACTGAGGTAGTGGTCCTGCTATTGGGTTGTTGCCATCCTACGGCCCCCTCCACGTCTCCTGGTGTACTGGCCTGTCTCCTGGTAGCGCCTCCAGCCTCTGGACACTACGCTGACAGACACAGCAAACCTTCTTGCCACAGCTCGCATTGATTGGCTTCCTATCGTCCAGAGGCTCCAGTTCAAAACCATGACCTACAAAGCCTTCCGCAACCTGTCTCCTCCATACATCTGTGACATGGTCTCCCGGTACATACCCACACGCAACCTCCGATCCTCACAAGATCTCCTTCTCTACTCCCCTCTTATCTCTTCTTCCGACAACCGCATACAAGACTTCTCCCGTGCCTCCCCCATACTCTGGAACTCTCTACCCCAACACATCAGACTTTCGCCTACCATGGAAACCTTCAAAAAGAACCTGAAGACCCACCTCTTCCGACAAGCCTACAACCTGCAGTGATCATCAGTCTACTGAACCACCGCACAACCAGTTCTACCCTCTCCTAGTGTATCCTCACCCATCCCCTGTAGACTGTGAGCCTTCGCGGGCAGCGTCCTCTCTCCTTCTGTACTTATGTGCGTCCTGTATTGCTCATATTTATTGCACTTGTCTATATTCGCCCCCTCTCACATGTAAAGCTCCATGGAATAAATGGAGCTATAAAAATTAATAATAATAATAATGTATTACCTATCATTACTAGAATCTATCAATCATTTCTCTATATATCCATTATCTATATATTATTCATATATTATCTATCTATCCATCCATCCATCTTTCATCTATCTATCTACAAACAAGAAAACACTGGCTGTGTATTACAGTACATGTATAATTTTGGGATGTGCATTATACTACATATATGACTATAGACAGTGCATTACACTACATGGAGGAATATGAGCTGTCCATTATAGTACATATATGACTATGTAGGGGTTGTACAGGTGGCTGCCTTGGATTCCGCGTCCCCACTCATACCTACCTAGTGAAACCGGGTACAATGTGATTACTGTTTATAATGTGTAAAGTAAATATGTTGGTGAACAGTAATATGTCAGGTTCTAATGTCTTTTATACCTGTGTGTTAGGGACAGGAATAGGGACAGTTAGTGTTAGAGTTTGGTCAGTGTAGATTCGGGTTAGTGTCAAGGGGGTCACTATAGAGTTAGATATAGATTAGATTTAGATAAGGTACCAGTCCAATAGGAAGCTGGCTATGGGGGAGGAGTTAGCTGAGAATAAGGAAGATTCCAGAAGTTAGACGGAGTAGTGAGTTGGATACTGAAGGTAGAAGACTGAAGCTGGAAAAGTATGCCATGTCTGTGTTGGGGGCACGAGTGGGTCTGGGCAGCCTGAGGGGATCAGCGGCTAGGCTTTTGGTTAACTCCCATGACGTCCGGGACTTATGGTCCGTAAAGGATTGGCAATGGCATCCTGTAATTTTCCCCGAGATGGGGAAAGTGGATGGGGACCACAGGGAGAAGCTAGACCGGTGACACAGAAAGCTGCGGGAATGGAGACCACAGTAGCAGATTCCACTTTGAAGGAAAAGATCAGGGACAGCTTAGAAGAAGGAGTATCTGTGTAGCCCTGGTACACAATACCAGGAGGATGAGTGGAGAGGTAACGGTTAAGGGCTCTCCATGATATCACGTACACTTCGGACACACCCAGCAGGGGTGTGGAGGGGAGTGCTGAGTAGTCTGAGTTCAGTTCAGTCAGTGACTCGAAAGAGTTAGGAAGTGCAGTCTTTGTGCAGTTCAGAAAGTGGAGTCCAGTAAAGGTGAGCCAGTTCACCTCAGCCTGGTCAGAGCTGTGCCCCACTAGAGGACGGACTGAGACATCTGTTGAGAGTCTGAGCAAATCGAAGGGCATAGTGGAAGAGAACAGAAAAGTGCCATCGGTATAGCATACCTGCACATTGTTACCGGTCACTGGAGACCGAAGCATCACCATAGCTTCATGCATGGTGGTAGGAAACCCAGAGGCTTACCGGACCTTAGGTAACGGAAAGCAGCCCCTGAAGAGTCAGTACGTAACTGGGGTCAGGGAGAGTGAGAACCTTGAGTCAGTGCACGACAGGAATTGGAACTCAGCTCTCTCAGAAGAAGGCTCCGACCACAACACTGACCGGGCAGTACAGCTTGGAGAAGCTGGAGATTATAGAGGGAACTACGCTTCATGCTGGTTGTACTCATCATCATTTGAAAGTAAAGGAGGCCCCTAACTTGCTTAGCCGTTGCCTCAAAGCTCATCCTCCATCAACCCCATCAGCCTCCCTGGGACCTGCCTGAACAACTTGAAGTAAAGGTATGGAAAGACGCTGATGTGTGAGACTGTGTTATTTGATTGCATTCCTGCACTACCCTATCATAACCATCGACCTGAGGGAAGAGTCCCACCTGTAGGGGACCCGACATCTAGCTGCCTCACCATCCCCTCAGAGATCTACAGCAGCGCTGGTACAAATTACCAGAGACTACAGGTGGCGTCACGAACTGTATATATATATCCCCTGTAAATATACCCCCCAACATACGCCTGACCGCCAGGGCCACAGACCGAGCCACCGCTACCTGTGACAATCCCATAGACTTCTACGGGCTCGGCTCTGAGTACCCCATTGCCCTGGAAACCCACAATTGTGGTGCGTGGTCGAGACAAAAATTGGCGTCACGAACAGGATACGAAACTTGCAGCATTGCGAGCCCTGTGTGCCTGTGGAGTGTTTTGGCGAAAAAGACTGTTGCTGTTGTTTGGCGCCAAATACCGCCATATTTGCCGCCAGATTCGCGCCCTAAGGCGCTGGAGAAGAAGGTGGGCGTACCTGAAAGAGCGCGCAGAGTCTTGGACACGCCCCTGGCTCTGACTCAGCGGCAGGTCCTGCAACAGGAAGTGAACGCTCTGACATCAGAGCGCCTGCAACGAAGGTCCTGTTCCCACTGCTGTGCCTGTGAAGTAGCAGCGTCTGAAACCGGTAGGCTCCGTTTAACCAAGGGGGCGCTAAGATGTCACAACAACCGGCTGACAGTGCGGCCCCAGCCGGAGTCCCCAATCCCGCACCGTCTGGTATTGTAGCGCCAGATGGGGGCGCAGGCCCTGCACCCAGTCCGGTAGTCCCGATCATGCCACTAACGCTCCCATATATGCCTGGGGCGAAATGGCTTCCCCAGTACAGCGGTGAGCCAGGCACATTAGCAGGCTTCAAGCGGAAGTTATGCAGCATCCTAGAAATGTACTCCATGCCTGAGAGACAAAAAGCTGCTGTGCTAATAGGGCAGCTAACTGGCGCTGCTGAGAGGGAAGTGGAGACTTGGGATACCGTTGATCAGGAGTCGGTACCTGCGATCTTCCTTAAGTTGCATGCCATATTTGAAGACCGCACAGAAACGGATCTCCGGATGGCCTTCTATCACTGTTCACAACAGCCAGGTGACAGCATCCGGGACTACGCTTGCCGACTACAAGGAGCCCTGAGAGCTCTTAAGCAGGTTAATAATTTAAATGCTATTGATGAGAATAAAATGCTGAAAGAACAATTTATACAGGGATTGAGATCCCAAGAGGAACGCAGAACTGTAAACTGGTGGTCCTTAGATCATCCGGATGCTACCTTTGATGCCCTAAAAGACATGGCAATAAAAGGGCTGCGGCCCCTGGGCAAACTTGAGGTGGCAACCCAACATCATCAGGCTGAAGTCACTCTGGAACCGGCAGTAAACCCCTTTTCCCCGTTAGTGGCCGAAGCCAAAGCGCAGGTGACACCTCCTAGTGAATTGGATTGTCTGCGCTCAGAGGTGCGCCAGCTGACTAAAAATCTGGCTGCTGTAATGAGTGCCCTGCAACTGCGGAAAGAGGAGGAAGGGAAGATCTTGTTAGCTGACTGCCCAGAAGACGTCCCGTGGATGTACCGGAGAAGAAAGAAGACGTCGCCCCCCCGGAGGAGGACAACGCCACCCCCAGGAGCGACCTCTGATCAACACCCTCCTCGTCGAGAGATCATCTGTTACCGATGCAACCGGAAAGGTCATCTGTCTCCACAGTGTCCTTTAAACGGGCAGAACCTGGGTCCGAGGGCCAACACCCAGGAGAATACCCGTCAGGCCCCCTAGACTGGAACCGCAGGTATGTGGGTGGGCGACCCTACCTGTCTATCATCTTAGATGGTATTGCAGTTCCGGCATTGTTAGACACTGGGTCCCAGGTGACCCTAATTCCTGATGCCCTCTATACTAAGTACTGGTCAATGGACAGTCTTAAACCCCCGAGCTCTGACTTTACCGTGTATGCTTCTAATGGTCTTCCTGTAGAAGTACTTGGGACAAAATGTGTAGATGTAAAGGTGGGCAGAGAGGAGTTGAAAGACCAGGGGCTTCTGGTAGTAAAGACTGTAAATGAGGAGAACGGTTTAAATATAATTTTGGGTACTAACATTATCGGTAATTGTTTGGGAGAAGTTGTGTTCTTGCTCCAACAGCTCGCTGAGATTGCCCGACCAAGGCAGAGAGGAGTAATCCAAAGAGAGATCCGGGCCCTGGTGTGTCAGCAGCAAGCGAAGCTTACAGACGGCGAAATTGGTAATGTACGGGTCACTGACTCGGATCCTATTGTGATACCCCCAATGAGTGAAATGATCATTTGGTGCAGGGCAGCCATAGGTCTGAGAGGACAGAATTACCAAGCTGTAGTAGAACCCCACCATTCAGAACATAGACCTACACTTATGACTGCTAGAGGAGTAGTAGACGTGGTGAATGGAAGAGTACCGGTACGGCTTCTCAATTGGGGAGATGATGAGGTAAACTTACCCCGTTACGCAACTATTGCTAAACTACATGCTGTTGATAATAATTCTATTCTCCCGGCTGAGTCCTTAGACTCCTGTCAAATAGCGGAGGACAATGACCCAGCAACTCAGGTGGCGGAATGGTGTCAGCAACTCCATGTTGGGACGGACACCACTCCCGCTCACCAGAAGCAAGGGGTATTACGGGTGGTGCAAGAGTACGCCCAAGTGTTTAGCAAGAATCCACTTGATTTTGGGATAATTAAGGGAGTACAACATCATATCCCTACAGGCAGTCATCCTCCCATCAAAGAGCGGTATAGGCCCATACCTCCAGCTCATTATCAGAAGGCTAAAGAAATGTTGCATGATATGAAGAAAGCTGGGGTGATAAGGGATAGTTGTAGCCCCTGGGCAGCCCCTCTAGTTCTGGTTAAAAAGAAAGATGGTAGTATGAGAATGTGTGTGGATTACAGGCAGGTGAACCGCATAACACACAAGGATGCATACCCGTTACCACGCATAGAGGAATCATTAGCTGCTCTGAAAACGGCTAACTACTTTTCTACCCTTGATCTGACTAGTGGTTACTGGCAAGTGGCTGTGGCTGAGGAGGATCGTGAGAAAACGGCTTTCACCACCCCAATGGGGCTCTGTGAGTTCGACAGAATGCCGTTTGGGCTCAGTAGTGCCCCAGGAACATTTCAGAGAGTGATGGAGAACTGCCTGGGACATCTCAATTTTGAAACCGTGCTGCTATACCTAGACGACGTCATCGTGTATTCCAAGACATATGAGGACCATCTGAAGCACCTGGCAGAAGTATTTGAGTCCCTGTCCGGGTACGGGATGAAATTAAAACCCTCAAAATGCCATCTACTCAAACAGAAGGTACAATACTTGGGGCACATCGTCAGTTCGGAAGGAGTAGCGCCGGACCCAGAGAAAGTCACTGCCATCCAGAAGTGGCCGGAGCCGAAGAACCTTAAGGAAGTGCGACAGTTCCTGGGACTAACGGGTTACTACAGAAGGTTCGTGAAAGATTACACGAAGAAGGCAGCTCCTTTACAGGACCTCCTGGTAGGACAATCCTTAAAGAGCAGAAACCCTCCCTTTAATTGGGGTAAGGAACAGGCTGAAGCATTCCAAAAGATGAAAGAGATTCTTACAGGTGATGAGATCTTAACCTATCCTGATTACAGCCAACCGTTCCTGTTGTACACCGACGCCAGTAATGAAGGGTTGGGAGCAGTTCTCAGTCAGAAGCAGAATGGCCAAGAAAAAGTCATCGCATATGCCAGCAGAAAACTCAGGCCAACTGAAAGGAATCCGGAAAATTATAGCAGCTTCAAGCTGGAGTTTCTGGCGCTGGTCTGGGCCATTACTGAAAGATTTAAGCACTATCTGGCCTCCAATCGGTTCACTGCGTTTACAGATAACAACCCTTAACGCACCTGGAAACCGCCAAGCTGGGTGCCATGGAGCAGCGATGGATGGCTCGGTTGTCCAATTACCAGTTTACTATCAAGTACCGGGCAGGTCGAAAGAATGCTAATGCTGACGCGTTGTCCCGAAGGCCGCATGACTCTGACACGGAAGAAGAATCGGACGACCTGGAAGAAATTGAGCTACCTGCGTTCCATCGAAATGGGGTAGTCCACGAGCATCGAGTCAACAGAAAGCAGTATGGTGCAACATTAAATCCTTTACCCCATCACAGCTGGAAAGAGACTCAGGACAGTGATCCAGTGGTCAGCAGCATCAAGGAGTTGTTAAGACAGGAAGGCTCCTCTTTGGAAAAGGATGCACCTATGTCAGCCAAGCTCCTGTGGAACGAGAAAAGCAGGTTGTTCCTATACCGTGAGAAGTTGTGCAGGAGATACGTCAACCCCAGAACCCATGAGATGGTCTGGCAAATCGTGGTCCCCAAGGCAGACGTCCCAATGGTGTTGGAAGCATACCACGATCAAGCAGGACACTTTGGCTGGAGAAAGCTGGAGACCCTGTTGAGATGCCGGTTCTACTGGGTAGGGATGCGCAGCTCCATTGAGAGGTGGTGTCGGAACTGTGGACCCTGTGGTCTCAGAAGGAAGGACTACGGTAGTCAGAAGGCACCCCTGCAACCTATCCGGACGACTCGCCCCCTGGAGATTGTGGCCCTGGACCACGTCAAACTGTCGCCAAGTAGATCTGGATACTCATACGCCCTGACCATGGTGGACCATTACTCCAGATTTCTGGTGGTTGTTCCAGTTAAGGATCAGACCGCAGTGACGGCCGCGAAAACCTTTCAAGCAAGTTTCTGCAGACCGCATGGGTATCCGGAGCAAGTATTAACCGATCAAGGACCTGCTTTCGAAGCTGATTTATTCAAGGAATTCTGTCACATGTACGGGTGCAAGAAAATTAGAACAACGCCATACCACCCTCAAACCAACGGTCTTTGTGAAAAAATGAACCATATTGTCCTTGACTTGTTGAGATCCATACCGTTGGAAGACAGAAATCGATGGCCGGACTTACTACCTGATTTGGTTGATTTGTATAACCATATACCTGTAAGTTCTACTAACTGCACTCCAGCCTATCTTATGAGAGCAAGGCCCGGAAGACTACCAATGGATTTAGAACTTGGAGTAGTAGAACCGGAGGCAGACGACGCCGTTGAAAATTGGGACACAAATCGGCAAGAGCAGTACAGAAGAGTGCAAATCTGTGTGGAGGAAAGTCTCAACAAGGCACGGGAGAAACAGGAAGATATTTACAACAGAAATGCTCCTGCCAAGCCTTTGATGCCTGGAGAAGTGGTATTAAAAAGAAAAAGGAAAATGCACAAATTGGATAACCAGTGGGAACAAGAACCCTACGTTGTACAAGATTCTAAATATGACAACAGAAAAGTTTGTATCATTAGTAAGGACGGAGGAAGAACAATAACCACTGTGTCCAGAGACCATTTGAAATTGTGTCCAGAACCCTTAAAGCGTTGTGAAAAGAACCCTGTCATCAATCAAGAAGAAAGAAAAGAAGAGGTCATACACACGGATCTGGGAGATTTTCCTGCGGATTGGCCTAGACTGGGAGATGCTGTAATAATTCCAGTATTGCAGTTTTATCAGCCACCAGAGGAAGTTCTACCTCCAGTTATGCCCGTGGTACCAGTTGAGCCAGTTCAGGAGTTACCCATTCCAGCAACACCTCAACCTACGGAATCTCAAGAAGGATCATCTGAAGCAGCGCCCCATACTATGGGATCCCCTGGTGAAGCTGACTCACACCGCCCAGCCATCAGTACGCTTGCCAGATCCATAGAAAGATTGAGGCAGTTCTATAGTTTGCCGTTACGCAGTGCAGACAGATCGCAACTTAATATACCTGAAGCTACTCCACGTAGATCAGAGCGAATCACAAAAGGGAAGATACCCATTCGATACCAGCAGTAATTATAACAAATTAATGTGAATATTGTAAAAAGTATATATATATATGTGTCTTATAATGGACTCAGAGGCTGAGGACTGTGCCAGCCCAGAACTTATCTTGTAAATAGTTGCACTAAGGTGCCTTTTAATGGTTTCACACGAAGCCTTGACTTACCTCTGAACATAAAACCCGTGTGGTGAGGCACTGAGTGAGGTCTGCATTCGGATGTCCTGCAGCCCACCCAGGACCCACGTTGAAGGTTTGGTGCGGGTCCTTCACAAGAATATTGTCGTTTATTTATGAACATGTTTATTTAATATTTCATATTTTTTTCTATATTCAATGTGTTGTTAGCAACGTTCAAGACATCCTTACCTCCCGGATGGGACGAATTAATGTTTAATGTTGATGTTTAATGCATAAACAAAAATGTCTCTTGTATTTCACAGCCCGGGAGTGCTGTCGTTTACCATGGGGGAATGTGTAGCCCTGGTACACAATACCAGGAGGATGAGTGGAGAGGTAACGGTTAAGGGCTCTCCATGATATCACGTACACTTCGGACACACCCAGCAGGGGTGTGGAGGGGAGTGCTGAGTAGTCTGAGTTCAGTTCAGTCAGTGACTCGAAAGAGTTAGGAAGTGCAGTCTTTGTGCTGTTCAGAAAGTGGAGTCCAGTAAAGGTGAGCCAGTTCACCTCAGCCTGGTCAGAGCTGTGCCCCACTAGAGGACGGACTGAGACATCTGTTGAGAGTCTGAGCAAATCGAAGGGCATAGTGGAAGAGAACAGAAAAGTGCCATCGGTATAGCATACCTGCACATTGTTACCGGTCACTGGAGACCGAAGCATCACCATAGCTTCATGCATGGTGGTAGGAAACCCAGAGGCTTACCGGACCTTAGGTAACGGAAAGCAGCCCCTGAAGAGTCAGTACGTAACTGGGGTCAGGGAGAGTGAGAACCTTGAGTCAGTGCACGACAGGAATTGGAACTCAGCTCTCTCAGAAGAAGGCTCCGACCACAACACTGACCGGGCAGTACAGCTTGGAGAAGCTGGAGATTATAGAGGGAACTACGCTTCATGCTGGTTGTACTCATCATCATTTGAAAGTAAAGGAGGCCCCTAACTTGCTTAGCCGTTGCCTCAAAGCTCATCCTCCATCAACCCCATCAGCCTCCCTGGGACCTGCCTGAACAACTTGAAGTAAAGGTATGGAAAGACGCTGATGTGTGAGACTGTGTTATTTGATTGCATTCCTGCACTACCCTATCATAACCATCGACCTGGGGAAGAGTCCCACCTGTAGGGGACCCGACATCTAGCTGCCTCACCACCCCCTCAGAGATCTACAGCAGCGCTGGTACAAATTACCAGAGACTACAGGTGGCGTCACGAACTGTATATATATATCCCTGTAAATATACCCCCCAACATACGCCTGACCGCCAGGGCCACAGACCGAGCCACCGCTACCTGTGACAATCCCATAGACTTCTACGGGCTCGGCTCTGAGTACCCCATTGCCCTGGAAACCCACAATTGTGGTGCGTGGTCGAGACATATCCCAGACATATGTGGACTGTTGGATGGTATCTGTTATGAAGATACACGAATTAAGTAAAGTTTTATTGAAAATGAATATGGACTTTGAGAATATCTGTGTGTGTCTGCGACGGATTGGAGCCCTGAATGCTGAGGAGACTCCTGACCCACAGGTGGGTGAACTACATGACACACACAGGGCACCTCAAGATGGACATGATATTTCAGTAGCAGCGGAGCCCTGCGGTTGATGATCGGGACCGGAGGGGAAGTGGAGCATCAGGTGTGAGTGGACACTCCTACGGTACCCCCTTTGATAATGAATGGGGGCAGTGACTTGAACTGAATCCCTGCAAGCAAGTTGAGTTGTGCTTGTTGCACAGTATCTGGAATGTGAAATGTGGGAATGTTCTGCGTCCCTGTGGGCAAGAGCCCTAAAATGTGAAAGTGGGACTGTTCAGCGTCCCTGAGGACGTGTCCTGGAGTTCGTGAGGGCAGAGGAGCCGCAATTTGAATGTTGAAAATTTTTGTTTTTTCCCCCTCCAAGTTTTTATTGTTCCTGTTGCGCTTCTGTGTAGCCCAGCTACGCAGGCACACATAAAAATCCAGGAGAGTGCACTAGAAGGTAACAGCAACGCTTGATATGCATTCACTGTCACTCACACTTTTAGACACACCCATCTGAGATATAAGGGGGAGTGACACGTGGCAGCAGTGTTCAGTCTGAGGGATTAGACAGGAGGGAGAGTAGGAGAGAGGAGTGATTTCAGTCAGTTAGCTCCGGGAGGCTTAGGAAAGAGTCATTCCCTGGATAGTTATCTGTCTGAGATCAGATCAGTTTGAGTGGAGCTTAGTGTTCAGTGGAGTTCAGCCTGTTAGCTTCTGTCTCAAGGACAGAGCAGCCATTCAGTCTCGGTCCTGTGTGGACTTTGGAGGAAACTGAGAGCTGTGCAGCGAGCTCTGGATGAAGCTGACATTATTCCACAACTGCCACAAGTGCTTATGTTAAAAGCGGGAAGCAGGGCGAAGGGCAGTGGAGAAGTTAGAGAAGTGCTCCAGGTATTTGATTGCCTGCACTAAATTGCCGGACACCGGAGTCCGAAGTGTTGCTACTGTTTCAGGCATAGTAACAAGATTACCGGAGGCATCTGGACTACAGGTCGCAGAGAGCAGCCCTCAGTGTCAATACGTAACCGGAGTCAGGTGGAACAGGGACTTTGAGCAAGGCCATGCAAAAGTAAGGACTTAGTTTCATCACTCAGAAGGCTCCACCACAATATTGGCCGGGCAGTACAGCTATAGAGAAAGCTGGAGATTCAGAATTAACTTCGCTTCAGGCAAGTTGGATTCACATGTACATTGAAGTTAAGGAGGCCTCTAACCTGCTCAGCTGTTACTGGAAAGTGCACTCTCCACCCCGACCAGCTCCCGGGATCTGCTTGAACTACCATCAGTAAAAGGTATGAAAAGGAACTACCTTGTGTGTGACTGAATTCTTACTACCCCTGCATCATCATCACCATAGACTTCCAGGGACACGTCTCGCCTGTGGGAGACTACCACCCAGCTGCCCTCATAACATCCCCTGTGAAAGTCCTTATAGCAGCGCTGGTACAATTTACCAGAAACCGCAGGTGGCGTCACGAACTATCCTAATAATCCCCTGTAAATATTCCCCCATCGCATTGACTGCCAGGGCCACGGACCGAGCCACCGCTACCAGTGACATCTCCCATGGAAATCGATGGGCTCGGCTCCGAGTACCCCATAGCCCTGGTATCCACAATTGTGGTGCGAGTCACTTCTCCTGCTGGATTGCAGGACTCAGACCTTGCTGGAGAGACAGTGCTCTGTGGACTGTGTGTGTCTGCTTTAAAGACTATGTTTTAAAAATAGAAAAGTATCTTTTCTTAACTTGAATTTTATTTGCAGGAGGTTAAATGCAGCACATGCATTTTAAAGGGACTGTGGTCTGGAAATAGGAGGGAGGAGGGGGAAAACATGTGCAGGATGACCTGATGAGTGAGCCAGATCAGAAGGACACATGGACTATATGCTCCTGGACTGTTGGAGCTGTGGTGAACTGGCCACATGGGCCATGTTGTCTAAGTGGACATTCAAGACAAAGTTAAGGACTGGTCAGAGGACCTGGAGAGTCCTGTGCAGAACTGTCTGTCTGTCCAGGTCTCAGGAGCAAGGAGACCGGGGTTAAGTGAACCTGTAATGCTGTGTGCACTGTTGGCCATAACGGGCAATGTTATTAAAAGAACTGAACTGTTTGTTCCAGGGTCCCAACCAAGTGGGACCGGTACCAGTCCTGGCCTGCAACAGAGCCAAATGTGTTAAGTGGAACAATAGACTCTCATGTAAAGTGTGATTTGCCTTTAAACCTGTTTCACTAGAATATTTTTATATGACTGTATGCTTGTGATTATGATGTGAATATTTTACTGGTACCCCATGGTCGGGGATGACCATGGTTTTAGGAGGGAGGTGTGTAGGGGGTGTACAGGCGGCTGCTTTGGACTCCGCGTCCCCACTCATACCTACCTAGTGAATCCGGGTACAATGTGATTACTGTTTATAATGTGTAAAGTAAATATGTTGGTGAACAGTAATATGTCAGGTTCTAATGTCTTTTATACCTGTGTGTTAGGGACAGGAATAGGGACAGTTAGTGTTAGAGTTTGGTCAGTGTAGATTCGGGTTAGTGTCAAGGGGGTCACTATAGAGTTAAATATAGATTAGATTTAGATAAGATACCAGTCCAATAGGAAGCTGGCTAGGGGGAGGAGTTAGCTGAGGGTAAGGAAGATTCCAGAAGTTAGACGGAGTAGTGAGTTGGATACTGAAGGAAGCAGACTGAAGCTGGAAAAGTATGCCATGTCTGTGTTGGGGCACGAGTGGGTCTGGGCAGCCTGAGGGGATCAACGGCTAGGCTTTTGGTTAACTCATGTGACGTCCGGGACTTATGGTCCGTAAAGGATTGGCAATGGAATCCTGTAATTTCGCCCGAGATGGGGAAAGTGGACAGGGAGCCCAGGGAGAAGCTAGACCGGTGACACAGAAAGCTGCGGGAATGGAGACCAAGATAGCAGATTCCACTTTGAAGGAAAAGATCAGGGACAGCATAGAAGGAGTATCCCAGACATATGTGGACTATTGGATGGTATCTGTTATGAAGATGCACAAATTAAGTAAAGTTTTATTGAAAATGAATATGGACTTTGAGAATATCTGTGTGTGTCTGCGACGGATTGGAGCCCTGAATGCTGAGGAGACTCCTGACCCACAGGTGGGTGAACTACGTGACACACACAGGGCACCTCAAGATGGACATGATATTTCTGTAGCGGAGCGTCGGGGTGCAATGAGGAAACAGCAGAAGACCCTGGGTACGGCTACCACCCTGGCCCCCATTGCAACTATGGGCTGTGCATTATACTACATGGATGACGAAGGGCTGTGCATTATACTACATGGATGACGAAGGGCTGTGCATTTTACTACATGGAGGACTGTGGGATGTGCATTACACTACATGTATGACTGGTGTTGTTACTCTGTACTATTTTAAATTTTATTGTGTTTAATAAAATTCTATTTTAATTAAGAAAAAACCCTTGACCCTTTCTGACATATATTTAGGAGGTGTTTTTGTGCTATTGATCAAACAGAGTTGTCTGCATTTATTGTGTTCCGAATTGGGATTTACTGTGGAAATGTATGACTATGAGCTGTGTACATGTATGACTAAGGGCTGTGCATTGTACTACATGTATGACTATGGGCTGTGCATTATACTACATGTATGACCATGGGCTGTAAATTCTACTATATGTATGACTATGGGCTGTAAATCATACTATATGGATTACTATGGGCTGTGCATTATACTATGTGGATAACTATGGGGTGCGTATTATACTACAGGCTGGGCATGCTACATGGATGACTATGGGCTGTGCCTTACACTATAAGAAGGACTATGGGCTGTGCATTATACTATATGGAGTATTATATCATTGTATATATATATATAGTACTATATCATTGTATATATACACCTGTACTTTGTATCTCCCCCACCTCATTGTAGATTGTAAGCTCTCACGAGCAGGGTCGGCTTATTTTGCTTTAATTATTGTATTGTTAACGTTGTTACTTATGACTTGTGTTTTGAAATTGTTAAACTGTAAAGCGCTGCGGAATATGTTGGCGCTATATAAATAAAGATTATTATTATTATTATATGGAGGACTATGGGGGGTGCATTATACTATATGGAGGACTATGGGGTACATTATACTATATGGAGGACTAAAGGGAGTGCATTATACTATGTGTAGGACTATGAGGTGTGCATTATACTATATTGAGGACTATGGGGGTGCATTATACTATAGGGAGGACTATGGGCTGTGGATTATACTATATGGAGTATTATGAGGAGTGCATTATGCTTCCGCTATATGGCCCTATGACTTCTATGTACGTCCCTGGTGAGTATAATGGTTTATTTTTTTCTATACATTAAAAAATGGTCATAGATGGGGAGACAGTTACCAGGATGGGGGATATATAAACCAGGATGAGGCCCAGGATAAGGGACATATACCAGGATGGGGGATATACAATGCTCGAAAAAATAAAGTGAACACTCAACTAACACATCCTAGATATGAATGAATGAAATATTCTCATTGAATACTTTGTTTAATACAAGGTTGAATGTGCTGACAACAAAATCACACAAAAATCATCAATGGAAATCAAATTTATTAACCAATGGAGGCCTGGATTTGGAGTCACCCACAAAATTAAAGTGGAATGTAATGTCCTTAAAACAAGTCAGAATGATGCTCAGTAGTGTGTGTGGCCTCCACGTGCCTGTATGACCTCCCTACAATGCCTGGGCATGCTCCTGATGAGGCGGCGGATGGTTTCCTGAGTCATCTCCTACCAGACCAGGACTAAAGCATCCGCCAACTCCTGGACAGTCTGTGGTGCAATGTGATGTTGGTGGATGGAGCGAGACATGATGTCCCAGATGTGCTCCATCGGATTCAGGTCTGGGGAACGGGCGGGCCAGTCCATAGCTTCAATGTCTTCATCTTGCAGGAACTGCTGACATACTCCAGCTACATGAGGTCTGGCATTGTCCTGCATTAGGAGGAACCCAGGGCCAACCGCACCAGCATATGGTCTCATAAAGGATCTGAGGATCTCATCTCGGTACCTAATGGCAGTCAGGCTACCTCTGGTGAGCACATGGAGGGCTGTGCGGCCCTCCAAAGAAATGCCACCCCATACCATTACTGACCCACTGCCAAACCGGTCATGCTAAAGGATGATGCAGGCAGCAGATCGCTCTCCACGGCGTCTCCAGACTCTGTCACGTCTGTCACATGTGCTCAGTGTGACCCTGCTTTCATCTGTGAAGAGCACAGGGCGCCAGTGGTGAATTTGCCAATGCTGGTGTTCTGTGGCAAATGCCAAGCGTCCTGCATGGTGTTGGGCTGTGAGCACAACCCCCATCTGTGGACATCGGGCACTCAGACCATCCTCATGGAGTCGGTTTCTAACCGTTTGTGCAGACACATGCACATTTGTGGCCTGCTGGAGGTCATTTTGAAGGGCTCTGGCAGTGCTCCTCCTGTTCCTCCTTGCACAAAGGCGGAGGTACCAGTTCTGCTGCTGGGTTGTTGCCCTCCTACGGCCCCCTCCACGTCTCCTGGTATACTGGCCTGTCTCCTGGTGGCCTGTCTCTCCAGCCTCTGGACACTACGCTGACAGACACAGCAAACCCATTGATGTGCCATCCTCGATGAGCTGCACTACCTGAGCCACTTGTGTGGGTTGTAGAGTCCGTCTCATGCTACCACGAGTGTGAAAACACAACCAACTTTCAAAAGTGACCAAAACATCAGCCAGAAAGCATTGGTACTGAGATGTGGTCTGTGGTCCCCACATGGAGAACCACTCCTTTATTGAGGGAGTCTTGATAATTGCCAATAATTTCCATCTGTTGTCTATTCCATTTGCACAACAGCATGTGAAATTGATTGTCAATCAGTGTTGCTTCCGAAGTGGACAGTTTGATTTCACAGAAGTTTGATTTACTTGGAGTTATATTCTATTGTTTAAGTGTTCCCTTTATTTTTTTTGAGCAGTGTATACACCAGGATGGGGCCAGGACAAGTGTACTGACCCTATAACAGCTCTGCGTGCCTCCCGATGCGTTTCTCTTCATAGGTCTCCAGGGAAGACATGTGCACGCTTCATAAAAAGTCAAAGGCTGAATGTCCACTGGCCACCTCTCATGTGTGCATCGCCACGAAGATCGTCGCGGTTGCACATTCTGACTTCTCACAGCTGAGTTGCTGTTTCTTTGTGTTTGGCAGTTAGGGAGTTAATTCTGTCTGTGCTCAGTTCTGGGACTGGGTGCAGTTTCTCCTGGCTGCAATTAATTATTTGTTGATTGGTTTCCTTTAAATCTTTGGTTGTCTGTTTTGGGAGTTGCCAGTGAAATTCTTCATGCAGACCACAGATAGGATTGTATCTGTATAGACTTAAGTTAAAGAGCTCCTTAGTTGTTTTAAGCTCACCTTGCTTAGAGTTTAATATCCCAGATCATTTATGTTCCTTCTGTGTTTGAGTGTGTATGCAAGTCTGTGTTTTCTCCAGTCTGTCCTATATGTCTAATCTGTGTATTTAGCAGAGATCAGCCCATATCCCTTTGGTGGTAATCAGAATCCTTCTTAGGACTGATTACAGGGTTCAGGGACTGATAGGAGACAGGGTTAGGCTGGAGACTTGGACCTCTGAACCATTATCAGTACCTCCAAGGTGAGGGATTAGTTAGGACCCCAGTTTAGGGTCAGGTTAGACCCCGGTCCTCTTCTTTCCTGTGACAGTGTATCAAGTCCTCAAGATTAACCCTGAGTTCAACGGATATCGTGTCAGGTAAATCTATTCTATATTTACATGCTGATGTTGCTAATCTATATGTTGTATAGAGTGTTGTTCTTTTAAGAATAGTTTACTGACATCGTACACATATCATAAGACCGCGTGACACCACCCTGCTAGTTATCAGAATAGTGTGGATCTGAACTATGCACCACTGTGGCGGTATATTCATTTAAATCTATATTTATGAGAGATGGAGGTGTTCTTATTTTTATACTACTATAGTAGTTTTTAAATATGTGAAGTAAAGGGACATGAAATCTCCTATATAAACACTATACGGCCTGTAAAAAAAAATTGTTGAAAAACTTGTACTTAGCATAATGGCCTTTTCTTCTGATGTGTTTCCCCACTCTTTTGGTCATCTAGGGCTTCATCAGGGAATTCCTTCAAACAGGACCAAAAAGACCGTAAGCCATACTACAATGAGGGTAACAGATCTCCAGGCCGTAGATAAAGTGAATACAAGCAGTATGCCAGTGCGATTTTTTTACAGGCTACATAGGGTTTATATAGGAGATTCCATAACATATTAATTAATCTCATAACATATTATTTCCCTGATAACTGTTCGGTGATACTATTCAGGAGAGGTATGTGGTAAACTAGTCACTTTTTGAGCTGTCACCACAGAAATCAGTGGAGAGGGCCACACACATGGCTAATTCTCTTGGGTTCCTGACTAATATACGTCCAAAATAAGTGGGCAAGGTGGAATTCTTTATTTTTCTAATGGTGGCGCTGTAGAGTAATTGACGTATTCCCTACCGATTACAGATTGTCTCTAAGGGACCCCTGTGATCCACTTATCAGAGGATGCCACCAAAAAATTGAGATGACAAAAATCAGATAAGTCTCATAAGGGTGTGTGTTCACAGGCTGCAGTTTTTTGGCTTTGCAAAAATACACAAAATTCCTTTTATTTTCAATGATTAGTTGTATCACTACATTTATACATCATGCATTTTCACTGCATTTCAGCTATTTTAAACTGCACCATATCCTTTCTGATCAGTTATTACATTGATTTATCAAAATGTGAAAAAAGTTTCCAATCAACTCATCTGCCTGGGGCACGGCACCTCAATTCCAAGGCACACGTGTAATCCAGGAGGACAGCCGGCACACCACCTCATCAGTAAAAATCCAAATGTTCATTAGGTAACAGCTAGACTAAAGACCCGAGGTCAGAAATGTGTTGCCTTCATGTGTTTGTCATTGCCATTTTTTTTACTATATGTTTTACGCTGTATGCAAAGAGCCATGAAGATGTTTTTAATTTTACCTAATAAACACTTGGATTTTTACTGATTCAGTTGTGTGCTGCCTGTCCTTATGGTTTATTTTCAGTTTATTTGCATAGAAACTGCAAAAAGTTGCATGAAAACTGTATAATAAACAAAAACTACATGTAAACTGTATAAAAAATACATAAAAACCTCAAGAAAATGGCAAAAAAATTATATGGAATCTACGTAGACCACATAAAAACTGTATAAAAACTGTATAAAACAACGTAAAAAACTGCTTGGAGACTACATTAAAAACTTAACAAAATCAGGTAAAAAAAACTGCAGAAAAACGTTATAAAAGTCACATAAAAACTGCTTGGAAGCTACATAAACTGCATTGGAAGCTATTAAAAAAATACATAAAAACTGCATTTTAAAAGAAACAAAACCAAATTAGAACTGCATGTAAATTGCAGTAAATACATGTAAAACCGCATTAAAAAAATAAAAGCTGCACAGAACCTGCTGAAAAACCACACAAAAAACAATCACCTTGCCGGTTATGCACCGCTCCTGTTCTGATGCAGCCATGTCCACTGACTGTCTCTACTTCCGGCCTATGGACCCAGGGATATCGGACTGCTGCAAATATTGGCCATAACAGTGATCCACTACAATTACCATATACAGTCATGGTCAAAAGTTTTGAGAATGACACAAATATTAATTTTTACAAAGTCTACTGCTTCACTTTTTCTAATGGCAATTTGCATATACTCCAGAATGTTATAAAGAGTGATCAGCTTAACAGCAATTACTTGCAAAGTCAATATTTGGCTAGAAAATGAACTTTATCCCCAAAACACATTTCAACATCATTGCAGCCCTGCCTTAAAAGGACCAGCTAACCTCTTTTCAGTGATTGCTCCATTAACACAGGTGTGGGTGTTGATGAGGACATGGCTGGAGATCAATCTGTCATGATTAAGTAAGAATGACACTACTGGACACTTTAAAAGGAGGCTGGTGCTTGGCATCATTGTTTCTCTTCTGTTAACCATGGTTATCTCTAAAGAAACACGTGCAGTCATCATTGCAATGCACAAAAATGGCCTAACAGGGAAGAGTATCGCAGCTAGAAAGATTGCACCTCAGTCAACAATCTATCGCATCATCAAGAACTTCAAGGAGAGAGGTTCCATTGTTGGCAAAAAGGCTCCAGGGCGCCCAAGAAAGACCAGCAAGCGCCAGGACCGTCTCTTAAAAGTGTTTCAGCTGCGGGATCGAGCTACCAGCAGTGCAGAGCTTGCTCAGGAATGGCAGCAGGCAGGTGTGAGTGCATCTGCACACACTGTGAGGCGGAGACTCTTGGAGCAAGGCCTGGTCTCAAGGAGGGCAGCAAAGAAGCCACTTCTCTCCTGAAAAAACATCATGGACAGACTGATATTCTGCAAAAGGTACAGGCAGTGGACTGCTGAGGTCTGGGGTAAAGTTATTTTCTCTGATGAATCCCCTTTTCGATTGTTTGGGACATCAGAAAAACGCCTCATTCGGAGAAGACAAGGTGAGCGCTACCACCAGTCTTGTCTCATGCCAACTGTTAAGCATCCTGAAACCATTCATGTGTGGGGTTGCTTCTCAGCCAAGAAAATCGGCTCTCTCAGTCTTGCCTAAAAACACAGCCATGAATAAAGAATGGTACCAGAATGTCCTCCAAGAGCAACTTCTACCAACCCTCCAAGAGCAGTTTGGCGATCAACAATGCCTTTTCCAGCATGATGGAGCACCTTGCCATAAAGCAAAGGTGATAACTAAATGGCTCAGGGAACAAAACATAGAGATTTTGGGTCCATGGCCCGGAAACTCCATAGATCTTAATCCCATTGAGAACTTGTGGTCAATCATCAAGAGACAGGTGGACAAACAAAAACCTAAAAATTCTGACAAAATGAAAGCATTGATTGTGCAAGAATGGACTGCTATCAGTCAGGATTTGGTCCAGAAGTTGATTGAGAGCATGCCAGGGAGAATTGCAGAGGTCCTGAAGAAGAAGGGTCAACACTGCAAATATTGACTTGCTGCATTAACTCATTCTAACTGTCAATATAAGCTTTTGTTACTCATATGTTTGCAATTATTATATTTCTGTCTGTGATAAAAACATCTGTCAAACACACATAAAAACCAGAGGGCAGCAGATCATGTGAAAATATAATATTTGTGTCATTCCCAAAACTTTTGGCCATAACTGTACAAGTGCTTCTCACTAAATTAGAATATCATGAGTTAATTTATTTCAGTTCTTCAATACAAAAAGTGAAACTCCTATATTATATAGAGTCAATACTCACGGAGTGATCTATTTCACGTGTTTATTTCTGTTAATGTTGATGATTATGGCTTACAGCCAATGAAAACCCAAAAGTCAGTAAATATCTCAGTAAATTAGAATACTTTATAACACCAGCTTGAAAAATGATTTTAAACTCCGAAATGTTGTCCTGCTGAAATGTATGTTCAGTAAATGCACTGAATACTTGGTCGGGCTCCTTTTGCATCAATTACTGCATCAATGCGTCTTGGCATGGAGGCGATCAGCCTGTGGCACTGCTGAGGGGTTATTGAAGCCCAGGTTGCTTTGATAGCAGCCTTCAGCTCATCTGCATTGTTTGGTCTGGAGTCTCTCATCTTCCTTTTGACAATACTCTATAGATTCTCTATGGGGTTAAGGTTGTGAGAGTTTGCTGCCAATCAAGCACAGTGATACTGTTATTTGTAAACCAGGTATTGGTATTGTTGGCAGTATGGACAGGTAGAGGGAAGCATGAAGTGCTCTAAAATTTCCTGGTAGACGGCTGCTCTGACTTTGGTCTTGATAAAACATAGTGGACCTACACCAGCAGATGACTTGGCTCCCCAAACTATCACTGATGTGGAAACTCACACTAGACCCCAGCAGCTTGGATTGTGGCCTCCACTCTTCCTCCAGACTCTGGGACCATGATTTCCAAATGAAATGCAAAATTTACTTTCATCTGAAAACAACACCTTGGACCAATGACAACAGTCCAGTTCTTTTTCTCCTTGGCCCAGGTATGAAGCTTCTAGCGTTGTCTATTGGTCATGAGTGGCTTGACACAAGGAAGGCGACACTTGTAGTCCATGTCCTGGACACGTCTGTGTGTGGTGGCTCTTGAAGCAATGACTCCAGCAGCAGTCCACTCCTTGTGAATCTCCCCCAAATTTTTGAATATCCTTTTCTTAACAATCCTTTCAAAGCTGCGGTTATCCCGGTTGCTTGTGCACCTTTTTCTACCACACTTTTTCCTTTCACTCAACTTTCCATTAATATGCTTGGATACAGCATTCTGTGAACAGCCGGCTTCTTTAGCAATGACCTTTTGTGGCTTACCCTCCTTGTGGAGTGTGTCAATGACTGCCTTCTGGACATCTGTCAGGTCAGCAGTCTTCCCCATAATTGTGGAGCTACGGAAACAGACTAAGGGACCTTTATAAACGCTCAGGAAGCCTTTGTAGGTGTATTTTGTTAATTATTCTAATTTACGGATATAATGACTTTTGGGCTTTCATTGGCCTGTAAGCCATAATCATCAACATTAACAGAAATAAACATGTGAAATAGATCACTCTGTAATGACTCTTGTGAGGCAGTGACCGGGATCGTTTACGAGGGACGTTATATTTCCCCAGAATGTGTACAGAGACCTATTAAAGCCATTGGAGTGCATTGCAGTCACACACACAGCTGCGGCTGCAATGCAGGAATGAAGGTGAGCAATGACCTAGTCAGACTACCTGGCTAAGGCAGATTAAGTAAAATCCGGCAGGGCCTTCATTTCTTGGAGGAGGTCACAGGAGGCAGTGGGGCGGCCTCCTCTCTCCAACCCGGGTTTTCCAGTGGCTTTTGCCACAGGTCTTTAAAACTCCTGCATTAAGGATTAGTGTTGTTCTATGTGGGGACCCTGCGAGGAGCATAGCAGGAAAGCTCCACAGGATTGTGTGTAGCTGAACCCACGCCTGGGACGGCTCTGCACCTGTAAGGCTCTGTTCGGCCCGGCGCGGCCGTTGTTCCCGGCAACCAGTGTTTATGAACTGATGTTACCCCGGCTGCGTACCGGAGGACTTTTCCTGTTTTACCCGTGAGTTGCTGAATAAAAGCTGTTTACTTTGGACTTGCTTGGGTCACCGCCTCAGTTACTGCACGGTGTGAACACCGCCGCCTTACAATTGGTGGAGAATGCGGGCATTGTGACTGAGGTATACCCCCACCGGCAGCTTCATGACCCCAATCCGGCCGGCCACTTTTCAGCCGCAACCGTGGACAAAATGGAGGAGCTGGTAAAGCAGCTGGTAATTACACAACAGCAGCAGCTGCAGTCTCAGCAACAACAGCAGGAGCAGTACCTGAGTCTCCAGCGGCAACAGCAGGAGCGGGAGCAACAGCACAATGAGCAACAGCAGCTATTGTACCAGCAGCAGCAAAAAACAAACGAACTGTTGCTACAACAGATTTCTGCACTGCGGGAGATCTCGACGGCACCAGCCCCTGAACGTCGCGAGGCCCGAGACAGGGTTCGCTCAGCGTTGAGGAAGATGGGACCGGAGGACGACGTGGAAGCTTTCATGACAGTTTATGAGCGCACAGCGGAGCGGGAAAACCTACCCGCTGGCCAGTGGGCAGAAGTAGTAGCTCCGTTTCTGGTCAGTGATGCACAAAAGGCCTACTTCGATCTCAGTCGGGAGGACGCCCAGGACTACCAGAGGCTCAAAGGTGAGATCCTGCCTTGGGGTTAATACATACGTGAGGGCTCAGCGTGTATTTTCATGGGCCTATGTGGAGACACGACCCGCGCGGTCTCAGGCTTATGACCTCCTGCAGCTGGTAAAGAAGTGGCTCCAGCCAGAGACTTTGTCACCAGCCCAGATGGTGGAGAGGGTGGTGGTTGACCGGCTGGTAAGGACTCTGCCGGCTGCTATCCAACGTTGGGTGGGGCAAGGCGACCCCGGCACACTCGACCAGGTAGTCAGTTTGATCGAGCGCTACTCGGCCACTCAAGACTTTATTCGAGACTCCGCCCCCTCTCGGCTGTTACGCCGATCCCTGCCAACCCAGGAATCGGGAAAGGGGTCGCGTCCCTCTGCTGGGGACAGTCAGCACCGTACCCGTGCTGAAGGGGAACCCCGGAGTGAGGGTGGCAGGAGACCGGTTCCCTCCCAAACTGTTATAAGACCTAACAGTACCTCCACCCTTAGGTGCTGGCGGTGTCAGGGACCGGAACATGTGATGGCTAATTGTCCCCTGACTATGGAACCCATGGACTGCGGATATAGCCGCCGGGTCTCAATGTATGCCCAGACCGTCTGCACAGCAACCCTCGACCCCAGGACAGTGAACTCCAACTATGCCAGATACTGGTTAATGGGCACCCTACGGAGGCTCTCCTGGACTCAGGGAGCCTCGTGACTCTGGTACATGGGTCACTGGTGGCAGGAGACAACCCCAGCAGACGGCAGGTCGGGGTTGTATGTATCCATGAGGACCTCCGAGAGTATCCAACTACAGAGGTAGTCTTGTCCACGCCATGTGGAGACATAAAACATGTGGTGGGAGTGGTAAAAAATCTTCCCTATGGGTCTGTGTTAGGAAGAGACTTGCCCTGTTCTGGACTCTGTGGAAAAACAAAATCCATTCTCCCCTGGTAAAATGTATTACAGATGCTGTACCCGACGAACCTGCCGTAGGGGTGTCCCACCTAGGGATAGAGTGTGACCCCGATAGGTTTCCCTTAGATGTTCTGGCAGGAGAGGTGGAGGAGACCGCATCGATTCCCGAGCTGGAAGTGTCCAGGGCCACGTTTGGGACAGCTCAGCTACAAGATCCCACCCTGACTCAGGCGCGGGAAAGGGTGCTTGAGGTAAACGGCGTAGCCCAACAGCCCAATGCAGATACGGTATTTCCACGCATGGTAGTCAGTGGTGAGTTGCTTTATAGGATAGATAAAATCAGGGACAAGGTTGTGGAACAGTTGGTAGCACCTCAGTCGTATCGTAGGGTGATTCTAGATTTGGCACACTCACACTTGCTGGGGGGGCCACTTAGGGGAAAAAAAACCTCTAGAACGTATCTTGCAGCGGTTCTTTTGGCCGGGAGTGTACGCGGAGGTCAAAAGGTACTGCGAATCCTGCCCCGAATGTCAGTTGACCTCACCCACTGCAAGTTTCCGTAGTCCATTGGTACCCCTGCCAATAATAGAGGTACCTTTTGAACGGATTGCAATGGATTTGGTAGGGCCCATTGTAAAATCCGCCCGTGGCCACCAACACATACTGGTGGTCGTCGACTATGCCACCCGGTACCCGGAGGCTATACCACTACGCCACACCTCGGCAAAACTTATTGCCCGAGAACTGTTTGCCATGTTCTGTCGCCTGGGACTACCTAAGGAGATCCTGACGGATCAGGGGACCCCCTTTATGTCCAAGGTGACAAGAGAACTGTGCAAACTGCTAAAAATTAAACAATTGCGCACCTCGGTGTACCACCCTCAAACCGACGGGTTAGTAGAACGGTTCAATAGAACCCTCAAGTCCATGTTAAAAAAGGTGATTTCTAAGGATGGAAGGGATTGGGACATGTTGCTACCCTATTTGATGTTCGCTGTCCGTCAGGTACCCCAGGCTTCTACAGGGTTCTCTCCCTTTGAGTTATTGTACGGCAGACACCCTAGGGGTCTGTTGGACGTAGCCAAAGAGACATGGGAACAAGAGCCGACTCCACATAAGAGTATAATTGAACACGTGGCTAGTATGCAGGACCGGATCGCGGCGGTCATGCCTATCGCGAAAGAACATCTGTTAGATGCCCAGGCAACCCAGAGGCACACATATAATAAAAGAGCCAGAGTCAGGTCTTTTAACAAGGGTGATCGGGTATTAGTACTGGTACTCACAGCCGAGAGTAAACTCATGGCCAAGTGGCAAGGGCCATATGAGATTCGAGAAAAGGTGGGGGAGGTAAATTACCGGGTGTATCAGCCCGGAAGGAGGAAACCTGAGCAGATTTACCATGTAAACCTGCTAAAGCCTTGGAAAGATCGAGAGTGTTTAGTTACAGACATCACCCCGGGTATATCACCAGAGAGTTCTCTACCTTCAGCCAGGGAAGCATCCAAGGGGGAGGTCAGGATAAGTGATGCCCTCACTAAACAGCAGCGACGGGAGGCTCGCTCCCTGGTGCAAAACAATACCGACGTGTTCTCAGAGCTACCAGGTAGGACTACGGTTATTCAACATGACATTGTCACCGAACCTGGGGTAAGGGTGCGAATAAGACCGTACCGGGTGCCCGAAGCCCGGAGGCAAGCCATTTCGGCTGAGGTAAAACAAATGCTTCAGTTAGGCGTCATAGAGGAATCACGGAGTGAGTGGGCTAGCCCCATTGTACTGATTCCGAAGCCAGACGGATCGTTACGCTTCTGTAATGATTTCCGGAAATTGAATGAAGTGTCAAAGTTCGACCTTTATCCAATGCCCCGGGTGGACGAGCTGATTGAGAGACTGGGGCAGGCCCAGTACTTTACCACGCTCGATCTCACCAAGGGTTATTGGCAGGTACCTCTCACAGATTCGGCGAAGGAAAAGACCGCCTTCGTAACTCCGGAGGGTCTATTTCACTATGTGGTCTTACCTTTTGGGTTACATGGGGCCCCGGCTACATTTGAGAGATTGATGGACATAGTGCTCAAGCCTCATCAGGAATACGCGTCCGCGTATCTAGATGATATCATCATATTTAGCACCGACTGGCAAACGCACCTAACACACGTACAGGCGGTGCTGGATTCTCTCAGAGCCGCGGGGTTAACGGCAAACCCAAAAAAATGTGCGATAGGCCTGGAGGAAGCTCGATATTTGGGGTATGTGATAGGCCGAGGAGCTATCAAGCCCCAAATCAGTAAAATTGAGGCCATAAAAAACTGGCCTAAACCATCGAGTACAAAACAGGTGAGGGCGTTCCTTGGCATCCTTGGGTATTACCGCCGGTTTATACCTAATTTTGCCGGGCGAACGGCGGCCCTAACCGATCTCTTGAAAGGAAAGAAAACGGTAATGGTTCGGTGGAACCCTCAGGCAGAAGAAGCCTTTCAGTCCATGAAGTTGGCCCTGTGTGGACAGCCGGTCCTCATCAGCCCCAACTTCAATGAAACCTTCATTGTACAGACAGATGCCTCGGAGGTAGGACTAGGGGCGATGTTGTCACAAAAAGTGAATGGTGAAGAGCACCCAGTCACCTACTTGAGTAGAAAACTTGTCCCGGCAGAGAAAAACTATAGCGTAGTAGAGAAGGAGTGTTTGGCTATTAAGTGGGCCTTGGAATCACTACGTTATTATTTACTCGGGCGTCAGTTCCGCTTGGTGACGGACCACTCACCCTTGGTATGGATGAGGAATGCAAAGGAGAGGAATGCGCGAGTCACCAGGTGGTTCCTGTCACTGCAAAATTTCAGTTTCTCTGTAGAACATCGCCCTGGGAAGTTGCAAGCAAACGCGGATGCCCTGTCCCGGGCACCCTGTATGGTGGCAAATGTTCAACCCCACAAATTTGAATAGAGGGGGGGAATATGTGAGGCAGTGACCGGGATCGTTTACGAGGGACGTTATATTTCCCCCAGAATGTGTACAGAGACCTATTAAAGCCATTGGAGTGCATTGCAGTCACACACACAGCTGCGGCTGCAATGCAGGAATGAAGGTGAGCAATGACCTAGTCAGACTACCTGGCTAAGGCAGATTAAGTAAAATCCGGCAGGGCCTTCATTTCTTGGAGGAGGTCACAGGAGGCAGTGGGGCGGCCTCCTCTCTCCAACCCGGGTTTTCCAGTGGCTTTTGCCACAGGTCTTTAAAACTTCTGCACTAAGGATTAGTGTTGTTCTATGTGGGGACCCTGCGAGGAGCATAGCAGGAAAGCTCCACAGGAATTGTGTGTAGCTGAACCCACGCCTGGGACGGCTCTGCACCTGTCAGGCTCTGTTCGGCCCGGCGCGGCCGTTGTTCCCGGCAACCAGTGTTTATGAACTGATGTTACCCCGGCTGCGTACCGGAGGACTTTTCCTGTTTTACCGTGAGTTGCTGAATAAAAGCTGTTTACTTTGGACTTGCTTGGGTCACTGCCTCAGTTACTGCATGGTGTGAACACCGCCGCCTTACACTCTATATAATATATGAGTTTCACTTTTTGTATTGAAGAACTGAAATAAATTAACTTTTTGATGATATTCTAATTTAGTGTGAAGCACTTGTATATGGAAACCCAGGGACATACTGGCTCTCATTGGAGTGACCCCACTGTATATAAATACATTTAAAGGCAATGCTCTATGGGACAAAAGACGAGTGTCGCTTTTTTTTGTAGGTGTCTTGGCTGGTATGAGATGCATGTGTTTGTGGAAAAAATTCATGGACTGTCATGCACTAAGTAGTGCTGTAATTTTTGACAAGTATTACACCATAAATGTCCAGTACCTAAGAATTGCATGTCAAGAACAGATCTCCATCTCCAGGTATGTGCAGGTGTGTTATTTCCATTACCGACCCTTATGTCTTTGAATGGGAGCTTTTCCTGTGACATTATGTCATTTTAGTTTCATTACTTTAGTTTTTAGTATAATTAAAAAAATGAATAAAACATCACAGTCAATATGTCAATAGTCCAATAACTAAAAAAAGGTTACAACTGTGTAAATCTATAATTAAAAAGTGTAAATTGTGCCAGACCATAAAACCACAAAATACCCCAGACCTGAGGTGGTTCAATAATAAAATCTTTACTAAAATCTTCAAAGCATGCAAGGCCAAAAGTTTAGACATACCTGCCCATGCAATGGATTTCCTTGTCCTTATTGGAATGTGCACATTGTAGATTCAGGCTGAAGACCATAAAGGATGAAGTATGGAAACAAAAAGAAGTAAAAAAGAAAACTGAATATGTGTGACACCTTAGATTCCTCACAGTACCCCTCTTTAGCATTGATGACAGCTTTACACCCTCTTGGTATTCTCTCATGCAGCTTCATCAGGTCATCCCCTGGAATGGCTTCTAATTAACAGGTTGCCTCATCAAGAGTTCTTTTGTGGAACATTGGTTTTCGGAAACTGTTAGTGACCATCAAGTAGGTTTTGCAGAGGTGATGTTGGTATCCAGCTCCATAGATTACTGGACCTATTCCACCAGTTTTCTAAGGCAAAATATGGCAAGAATCACTTAACTAAGTAAAGAGAAACAACATTCCATCATTACTTTAAGACATGAAGGTCGGACTTCAGAAAAATTGCTGGAACTTTGAATGTATCCTCAAGACCAATCATGAAAATCATCAAGCGTTATGATGAAACCGGCTCTCATGAAGACCATACCAGAAAAGGCAAGTCAAAAATTACTTCTGCTGCAGAGGATAAGTGCATCAAAGTTACCAGCTTCAAAAGCCACAAATTAACAGCATCTCTGATAACAGCACTCATAACTGATGCACAGAAATCAAATAGTTTTTACATCTCAACATAAGGCATCCAGAGAAGACTGCAAGAAGCAGCTGTTTATTGGTCAAATTTCTGCAAAGAAGCCACTACTGAAGACCACAAACAATAAGAGACTTTTTGGACCAAGCAACACAAGAACTACACATTAGATGAGTGGAAATCTACTGTAATCAGATGAGTCAAAAGATTGAGATTTTAGGAATCAACCGACATGACTTTGTGAGACGCAGCAAATGTGAGTGGATGGTTTCTACATGTGTGGAGTCCACCATGAAGCATGGTGGAGATGTGTGATGGTGTGGGGGCTTTGTTGGTGACACTGTGATTTATTTCATATTCAAGGCACACATCCCCATCATCATTACCATAGCCTTCTGCAACAACCGCCAACTCACCTGGTTTGAACTTGTTGGGACCATCATTTATGCTGTGACAGGACAATGAGCCAAACACCTCCAGACTATGTATTGGCTATGTGACCTAGAAGGAGAGGGATAGAGACTGCATCAGCTATCACAGATTTCATGGTCTCCAGAATCATCCAAAAGCAACACAACTGAGACTTGTTGATTGTGATGAGTTGAACTCAGAGTGAAAGCAAAATAGCCAACAAGTGCTCAGCTCCTCCAGGAACTCCTTGATTGTTGGAAAGTCATTATAGAAGACCTGTTGAAGCTGGTGGATAGAATGGCAAAGGGGAGTAAAGTTGTCATTGGAGTAAGTGGGACATATTGTGAGGAATCTATGGTTTAACACATATACTTTTGGCTTTTTTCACATGTGTTTATTCACTCCTTGTTTCCACATGTGTTCTCCTCTTTGTGGTTTTGCTGCCTTCAGTCTGAATTTATAATGTGCACATTACGGAAAACTATTGCATGAGCAGGTGTGTCCAAAGATGTGACTGGTGTTGTATGGATAACAAAAAATAAATCTTACCTTTCTTGCGCTGATTTATTGGATGTTTGAACAATCAGCAGGTGAGAGGCTCACGCAGTACCAGATTATTCGCGGCCGGATGCTCCCGAGTCATTTGTCTTTTGCTGTCAATAGTACAATTACGACTCGTCAGAACCAATGGTTTTAGTAGTATAGAGCAACATGATGATAATTGACAAAACCAGAATTGGTCATCAGATCTTTCATGTGGTTCACGATAATCTTTATGTCTACAGCCAATTATGGCGGCAGTGTAGGTGTCCTTCGTTAGTTTTTAATGAAAAGTCTCATCCCTTTACTCAGCCCTAAGGGCGTTTTCACTCCTTGTGATTTTGCCATTTTTTGGAGTTCTTTGTGCCATTTTTACATTTTTTTTAGTTCATCTGGATATTACCCACAAACTAAAATCTACACAGGTATGAAGATTTCTGCTATCATTTACATCATTTCCTGGAAAACCTTTTGTTTCCCTTTTCCTTCCAACTGATCCATGTCCATTAACAAAAATGCTCAGAGAAGCAAAAATAAAAAGTGAAAAAAAAAAAAAGTTGCACATTTTTGTAAAAAGCAGGAATCTACCAAAATTGGTGACTTTTTTTATTCTTATGGAAAACTGGGGAATATGTCTTGGTAAATTCACCCTATGTGTGAGGGAAGGCTAAAGATGAATTCATCCGTAGGGGTCATAAAGGAAATCATTCCGAGTTTGTCATGGGTGCATCGCCACGAGGATCGTCGCGATTGCACATTCTGACTTCTCGCAGCTGAGTTGCTGTTACTTTGTGTTTGGTGGTGAGGGAGTTAATTTTACCTAGCTCTTTGCTAAGACTAGGTCCAGCCTCGCCTGGCTGCTTTTGATTATTTACTAATTAGCTTCCTTTATATTCCTGCCAGTCTGTGTGTTAGATGCTGGTGAAAGCATTCATACAGACTGCAGATAGGATCGGTTCTGAGAAGACTTAAGCTAAGAGTTCCTTTGTTGTTTCTCCTCACCTTGCTTATAGTTTATCTCCTAGACCTTTGGTGTTCCCTCTGTGTTTATATGTTGTATGCAAGACAGGATTTACTTTATCCCCTGTCTGTCTCGTTTGTCTTTACTGTTGGTTAACCTTTACCTGTCCATTCCCTATGGTGGTAATCAGGGTCCTTCTGAGGACTAGATTACAGTGGTCAGGGATTTATAGGAGACAGGGTTTACGCTGGCGGCCTGGACCTCTGTACCATTAACAGTACCTCCAGGTAGAGGGACTAGTCAGGACCCCAGTTTAGGGTCAGCATAGACCCCGGTCCACCTCTAGACAGAGACAGCGTGAAAAGGATTCAGTATTGACCCACAGGATATTATGTCAGGTAATACTATGCTATATATACATGTTAATGTTATCTATTTATATGTTATATAGAATGTTGTCCCACTTGATAGATTACTGACATTATTTATATATATATCTGCTAGACAGCGTGACAGAGTTTCATCAGAGTTAGGCCTCTTTCACACCTCCGTTGTGTGACGTCCGCCCAAGTGTGAAAATGGCGGATCTGTCAGAAAAGTGCAAAAACGGATGTTAAATTGGTCCGTTTTCTGACGGATCCGCCAAGAAAATTTCACCCGGAAATGAAGAAAAATTCATTCCGGAAATGTAAGTCCGGACCGAGGGGAGAGAGAGAGAGAGACCCCGGACAGTTTTGGTAGCATTTTCAATCACTTTCTATGGAGGCGACGGATCCACGGGCGGATTCCGTCAAAAACGGATGCCAGCGGATCCGCCGCCCATAGGCGGCCATTATACAAAATGGCGGATGCGGCGGATCCGCCATTGTCCGCCATTTTGGAGGAGCAAAAAAAGTTGCATTGGTCGTTTTTGCAAAATGACGGACGCCAATTTTTTGGCGAATCCGTCAAAAAACGGACCTAACGGACGACCATCCGTCAAAATCCGTCACTAATGCAAGTCAATGGGAAAAAAACGGATCCGCCAAAAAAAATGGCGGATCCGTTTTTTCACATTTTGACGGATTTTGACTGACGTCGCACGACTGAAGTGTGAAAGAGGCCTTATCGAGTTTCATCAGTTTTTCTCTAATGAGAAAAAAAAGTTTCTCTACCTTTTCCTATTAGTCTGTGAAAAACAACTTATTTTTTCACGGACTCATAGAGTTTCAGTGCTGAGTTTAATCTAATACTCAGATCAACATCGGACAGATCTTCGCAATTTTGTATGGACCAATTAGTCCGCAAAAATCCTCTTTGCTTCATGTGAGGAGGTGATTTCAGTACATGGCGGCTTGTTGTTGCTTTCGACGTGCGTATCTTGACATGATTTTTGCCTCAATCCTCTCCTGGACATTAGCAACAACAAGGAAAAGGCCAGACGATGGGGAAGATGCGACATCAGGCTACAGCAATGAAGAAATAGGTAAACAGTGTGGTAAGTTTATTTTTTTTTAACGTTTTTCTTGGCCCTCTATAATTGAGCAAAATGGCTGCCAGCTGCCCGCCATTTTGCTGAATTATCACGAGCCAATTTCAAACCATTAGAATTCAGGCAAATCTGAATTTTTTGCAAAAGTCAATTCAAATTTGCTCATGTCTATGATACGCCATGTTGGACACAACACTACTGCCCTCTCCCTACTGAGGAGGTGACAAGTCTCAGTCAGTTTTTATGCTGCTGAGGTAAAATGAAAGCTGTGCTCTGACTAGTTGCTATGGGCAACAGACAGTTTTACTGTGAGACAGTTGTGATGACTGAGGCCTGATGGGCGCCATCTTGTACAAACCACACGAGGCAAACGAGGGCGGGTTATCATGGCTCACTTTCTATAACAGTCTCCCATTAGTGTAAAGTGCTACACAAATGCCAGGTAAAGGGCATTAAAATGTCTCAGTGTAAACTAGAGGATGAATTTCATTGACGCCATCTTCAAGAAATCTCTGACTAGAAATTGTAGACAACTATTTTGTTACACTACACATGTGTTTAAATATTTTTGTAATCCCATCTGTGTGTGAGGCATCAGCACTAAGGCCTCTTTCACACTTCAGTCGTGCGACGTCAGTCAAAATCCGTCAAAATGTGAAAAAAAACGGATCCGCCATTTTTTTTTTGGCGGATCCGTTTTTTTCCCATTGACTTGCATTAGTGATGGATTTTGACGGATGGTCGTCCGTTAGGTCCGTTTTTTGACGGATCCGCCAAAAAATTGGCGTCCGTCATTTTAGAAAAACGTCTAATGCAACTTTTTTTGCTCCGCCAAAATGTCGGAGTACGGCGGATCCGCCGCATCCGTCATTTTGTATAATGGCCGCCTATGGGCGGCGGATCCGCTGGCATCTGTTTTTGACGGAATCTGTCGCCTCCATAGAAAACCATTGAAAATGCAGACAACACTGTCCGGGGTCTCTCTCCCTCTCTCTCTCTCTTCTCGGTCCAGACTTACATTTCCGGAACAAAAAATTCATCATTTCCGGGTGAAATCTTCTTGGCGGATCCGTCAGAAAACTGACGAGTTTTACATCCGTTTTTACTCTTTTCTGACGGATCCGTCATTTTCACACTTGGGCGGACGTCACACAACGGAAGTGTGAAAGAGGCCTAAATAGTCTAAATTGGTTAAGTGAAGTGAGAAAAATATAAGCATAAATGAAATTTATGGTATCAAATAAATAAAAATTGTCATGTGCATATGTATTCACCCCTTTTGCTATGAAGCCTTTAAAAATCACATGCTTAGTGACAGGAAGTCCACCTGTGTCCAATCTAAGTGCCACAGAGGCTGGAACACCACTTAGAACACCACTATCCAAACACCATGAAGACCAAGTAGATCTCCAAACAACACCATGAAGATCAAGGAGATCTCCAAACAACACCATGAAGGTCAAGGAGATCTCCAAACAATACCATGAAGACCAAGGAGGTCTCCAAAAAAACACCATGAAGATCAAGGAGATCTCCAAAAAACACCATGAAGACCAAGGAGATCTCCAAACAAGTCAGGGACAAAGTTGTCCAGAAGTACAAGTCAGGATTGGAGTATCTATCCATATGACCACAATAAGCTGTACACTCCATAGAGATGGTCTTTATGGAACAGTGGACAGAAAAAAGCCTTTACTTTCACCTAAAAATTGTAAGGCTCGTTTTTTTTTGAAGAACCTAGAATATAAGACATATTTTCAGTTGTTTCACACTTTTTTGTAAAGTGTAATGTATAATTCCACATGTGTTAGTTCATAGTTTTGATGCCTTCAGTGTGATTCTACAATTTTCATAGTCATGAAAATACAGAAAAATCGTTGAATGAGAAGGTGTGTCCAAACTTTTGGTCTGTACTGTTGTTATGGAAATTTAATTAGGATAAATCTATCCTGCAGTGTTTGCTGCTTCTGTTCCCAATTTTCTATTAAATGTCTTTTTGAGCACTCAGAACGAAATGAGGACTGTCCACACGGAAGTGTCAGTATAACAGTTCGTCAAGACCCCAGTTTATTATTCATTCAAGGTTTTATACGTTTACAAAAATGGGCTGGTTTGTCAATTAACATACAATTAAAAGCTGCTAGATTATTGGCTGTTCTAGTGTAAGTATGATAATTATGATAATTATGATAAAAGGGCTGAAGTTGCAGATTTATTGTTTTTGTTCTTTGCCCTAGCTTTCTTGCATGACTAGTAAAGAAAACAATAGATATCTATTAAGACTTTCTTGTTTCTTATGAAGGCCAGGGTCGTTTAAAACAACTGATTATAGCTGGCATCAGCTTTTGCATAGATATGTGTGAGCACAGGATTTTTAGCAAGTGAGATCTATCTAACTGTGAATGCATATATATGAATATACATTGAATATATGGAATACATATATATTTCCATGACAGTCCCCCTTAGATACCACTTGCCCTAAAAACCTGCTCCTGTCCCAAAGCGCTGCCACTCTTTTGTGCTGCCGGCGGGTTGAGATATGCCTAGTACATGCCTCCCCTACCGATACAGACTTTTCGCAAATGGGCGGTCAGGAGGACTGTCCCTAGCAGGGGTTCATGTGTTTGCAATCATAGTCTCTTTATTCAACTGCATGTTCAGAAAAACGTGTGTATTCTTCATCAGGTAGGTCATCTGTCTGGTCAGTCAGAGCATCCACGACATCCTTCATGGCTTAGGTGTCTCTCCTGGTACGGGAGCTTCCTTGCAATGCGATACGTGGATCCAAGCAGGCTTTCCCTCTAGTTTCACAGAGGTTGGTGTCATCTGGGGCTCTTGGACAGGACCATCAAATCTGGCAGTGAAGAGAAAAACTCGAGAATGGACATTAGTTTTTGACCAATTCAATTACATAAGCAAACAAGATATCATTTTGCATATTCTGCTGCTGAGGGAAAAATGCACCTAACTTGGGACTAGACCCAAACAAAATTTCGCATGGTGACAGCTTTTCTGGGTCTCTGGGAGTGTGCCTTACGCTAAACAGTGCAATTGGGGGTGTGTCATGCCATGGTTTGCGTGTCTCTTGGGCAATTTTTTAGCATCCTATTCTTAAGTGTTCCGTTCAGTCTTTCTACCTTCCTGCTGCTCTAGGGGTGGTAAGGAGTGTGTAGGCCTAAATCTGATCCTACTGCTAACCAGATCTCTTGTGTCAGATTTGCTGTGAATGCGGGTCCCTGATCACTTTCTATCATTTCTGGAACCCCGTATCTGCACACTATTTTCCGAAAGTAGCTTATTTGCAGTAGTCTTTGCTGACTTGGAAGGCTTCTGTCCATCTTGAAAACACTTCTTTGACCACAATGGCGTATTTGAATCCTTCACTTGGCGATATCTGGATGTGGTCTATCTGGATCCTCTGAAGCTGGTAGAGTGGTCTTGCCCGATGAGGTCAGGTGGACTTTCTTCTACACGTCCAGGCTTGCATTTGCCGCAGGTCAGACAGCTGCTGGTGAATTTGGCTGTTAGGGTGGAGATCCCTGAAGCGAACCAGTAAGCACCAATCGGATCATTCATCTGTGTCTTTGATATGTGGGTGTGGGTCCATGTGCCATTGGACCACCATAGGGTGCATACTTTGTGGTAGGCAGGGTTTGGAGTCCATTTTTGATAGCCTTCCTTCTTCATGTGTTGCTTTTTTCGCATTCAGCTCTTCTTCTCCTTTTGGAGCTTGGTCTTGCAACTTCTTGAGCAGATCCCAGGACGTCTTTTTGTCAGGTTTCTTGTCTTCAGTCGTCATGTAGTAGCCGTCCGGCTCTACGACCCCTCCCACTTCTCCATGTTGTCTTCCTTTGGCCGCTTCTTTGGCTGCCATATCCGCCATGTTATTGCCTCACGCCTCTTCTGTTCTCAGTTTTCCATGCGCTTTTGATTTTTCAAATTGCCACCATTTTGGAAGTTGGAGTACACCCAGCAGGTCCCTGAAGGCTCCATGATGCTTCACGGTTGTCCGTTTGCTGTGATGAAGTCCCTTGCAGCCCAGATGGGCCCAAAGTCGTGTGCTATGCCATGCGAGCACCTGTAGTCGGTGTAGATGTTTGCAGTCTTGCCTTCTGCCATCTGGCAGGCCTTCGTCAGCGCTATCAGTTCTTCTTCCTGGGCTGACAGGCTAGGTGACAGACTTCTGGACCACAGGATTTCTTGATTGCTGGTCACTGCACTTCCTGTGTGGAAACTTCTTCATCATCTGCAAATCTGGAGCCATCCAAGTAGAGGATAAATTCTGTAAATTTTGTTCTGGAAAGTCCATATTGTATCCCCCCTTGGGAGTGGGAGTAGAGTGGCCGGGATGAGGACTGTAGGTCTGGAGACGGTGACATTATGAGACAAAGGCGATAGAGGCGCCACAAAGATGCCTGGCGGTGGGGAGATTATTGTTGGTTGAGCTTGATTGAGGATTGCCAAGATGTCGTGTGGAGTGAGAGTTTCCAGTGGCTGTCCAAGAGTGATGTCAGCAGTCTTGTCCAGGAAAGTGTGTGCTGCAGTTACTGCCATCAGGCAGGAGGGTGCTCCTCTTGCAACTGGATCCAAGCGGGCTGAGAGGCAGCCTAAAAGTCTCTGTTTTCCCCGTGAATCCGTGTCAGGACTCCAGTAGCATGACCTTCTTTCTTCCATCAGGTAGACGGAAAGGCTTCTCGTAGTCAGGTAGGCCTGGTATTGGCGCTGAGACTGTGGAGTTCTTCCAATCTCCTGAATGGGTTGAAGGCTGCGTCTGATAGAAGGAGCGGGGTTGCGTTGATGCAAGCGCACAGAGGCTGCATTAGGACTGAGGCATCAGGGATCCAAGTTCTGCAATACGACACTAGACCAGGGAAGGCCTGCAGCATTTTTGGAGTTGTTGGGGGAGCCATCTTCTCCACAGTGGTCTTTCAGTCTTTTGACATGTGTTTCGTCTGGTGGGCAATACAGTGTCCCAGGGATGTAACTTGCTTCTGACATCACTGGACTTTGTTCTTCCAGACCTTGCGTTGCTGTTTTTCCAGGTAGAGTAGGAGAGACAAGGAATGGACTGTGCAGGTGTCGATGTCAACCACACAAAAGAGAAGGTCATCCACGTGTTGTAGAAGAGTGACTCTTGCATATTCTGCAATCCAGTTGACGAGGATGGAGGACATTGTCTTGATGAAACTTGAAGGGCTTGTTCTGAGCACCTTGAGGCAACACTGTCCATATGCACTGCACTGGTGCGTGAAGGCAGGCCTCCAGGTGGAGGGGAAACACTGAAGAAGACACTGGCCAGGTTGATCACCGTGAATACCGTTGCGGTGACTGGGACTTTTGAGAGCAGAGTGTGACGGTTCAGCACTGTTGGGGTTTCAAAATACCGTAGCCTCTTTCACGGCCTCCAGGCCTTGCACTATTCTGAACTCAGTGGAGTTTACAGTCTTTTTCTTCACTGTGGAAAGCTGGGATTGATTCCGATGGGCGAGGCAGCCCAGTTTGGCCTTGTCCTTCACTATGCAGCAGGGGACTCCCATCTCCGGCACAGAGCTAGGGGGAAAACAAGCCGCCTACTAGGATCCACATCATGAGAGATGACGACCAGCTGGCTTTCTTGTTCTCCACCAAGGCAGTCACTGTGTTAGCACCTGCTCTGGTCACAGGGGGTCTTCTTGTTGGGACGTCTCCTTCACCGGCTGCTTTTTTCTCAGCACGGGCCATCAGTAGTTTCTTTTTCTCCAGCTCGGTCTCAGGTCAGTATTTGTGCACAAGTTTGAAGAGCTGAGTGGCCTTTTGCCGGTCTAGGGCCTGGGTGAACTGGTTGATTGCAGGGGGCACCTCCTGGTGCTTGCAAAAGATGAACCTCTGGCATTGGAGCCGGATGAGGTGTTGCCATTCCATGAAGCGAGTATGGTCCTTCTTGAGTTGAATATCCTGGCCAATGTCAAAGTTCTCAGGCCGTCTTCTTAGGCGAGTTCACTTAGACCTTCAATTGGTCAGAGACATCTTGACTCTGGGTGATGGAGTGGCTTTTCTGGTACTATGTCCAGCACCTCCTGTGATAGGTCTGCAGTGTGATTGTTCCTGTTTCTTCTGGGTCAGGGGTGAAGAAAGTGTCATGGTCCCATCTTCCTGGAATACTCTGGTAGCTTTTAGCTTCTGCAGTAGGTCCACTCCCAATAGGTTGAGGGTGCAGGTCTTTGACACAACAGACTGGGACATGATGGAGTGTTCTGGCTGAGTCCACATGCTCAGGGGCTTCATAATCTGGAAATATCTGACTTGACCATCAATTCCCATGCAGGACGCAGAAGATTCTGATAGATAGGTGAGGTTGCGGAGTTCCACAGAAAAGATCTGACTACGCCATCCACTCTCAGGATATTGGTCCCACTGGTGGGGTTCCCTGTGGACTTGGTGTGCTCCTGTCCTATGGACGGGGTTCTTCACTGCTTTCTGTGTTTCTTCTTCTTCTGGGCGAAGTCTGTGTTCTGCACCGGTTCCGGAAATGACCAAACTCGCCACAGTTGTAACATTGGACATCCTTCTGTCCAGGCGGGACTCAATCCTTTTTGCTACTGCGAGCAGGGTATCCATTGCTATTGACGTGTACTCAGGCCTGGCTACTACCAGTGGTTTCCTGATTGGTTCTCTCAGTCCATGCACAAAGCCTGTGCCAACATCCGTCTGTGTGTCTGATCATGGGTAATGAGGCCCAAATCTTGAAACACTTGCATCACTCTGTCATGGAACTTCTCCACAGACTCTGTCTTGTCTTGACTCATGTCATGTAGGCTGAGAGTTTGTCCTGTCAGTCTGCTTTTGGCCCATTCTCTGAGCTGCTCAATTAGCTTTGGTCCTGTCTCCCAGGCATACGCATCTAACTCTGCTGGAAGCTTGAAGTGTTCTCTCATAATTGGCCAGAATGCATCACCTGCTTTTATTTCCATTACGGTCCAGAGATCAATCCAGGCTGCTGCATACGTTCGCTGGATCTGCTGCATTTTTTGGAAAAATGGCATGGGGTGTATCCCTGGGTCTGGCAGCATACTGATCACCTGGATTGGGATGAAGGGCTCATAGGATGGTGCCTCTACCTGTCCCTGCTCTCTTGGTGTTTGTGGGTTTTCTTCCCTAGTATTGGGCAGCATGTATGACGTTGTGTCTTTTCTTCATCAGATGAGAAGTGACATGGTGTGCTTTTTGTGTAGGGAGATTTGTACTTTCTTCTCCTGATATAATGACTGGCAATGTTTGTACTGTGCTTGGGATAGACAGGGTGCCCTGTGCTGGAGGCACTGAATACAGGGACACCACATTGCTTTGATTGGACGTTGACCCAGTTGATAACGAAGTAGAAAAAGAGGAAGAGAAGGGAGGTGTGAGTGAGGAGCGGTGGGATGTGCCTGAGAGGAGGAGGAAGGAGGAGAGCGATATTAGGTTATTATCTATGCTATGATTTAATGATGAACCATAAGGATAAGATAAATGATGAATTAATCAAAATGAATTAGGTTCCTTTTTTGGAACTACCCCCAGAGAGGTGAAAGACAAAAGTTAACAAATGGGTGCCCCGGCCAGCCTCTCTTCTGGCTACTACTTCCTTCTTTAACTTTATTTCAACCACCTCTGATTGCAGCGCCATTGATTTTAAGTTATCGACCCCTGTGTACTCTACCCCGGAAAATTGGGGAATTGCCCATATAAACCTGGAACCTAATCATATAATTTAGCAAATAACAATCTTGGCTCTGCTACCTCTGTGTCCATTATTTTCCTATCTACTACACTCCCTGACAGAAGTTATGTCGCTTATCCATGTTATGTAAATAAAAGCTTATAACCTGACGTTAAATTCATCATTGGTAGTATAAATTATTCTTTTAAAAGCTGAAACCCTCCAAAATGTGGTTTAGGTTAAGAAAATAAAATGGCATCAATGCAGAAATATGGATCATTTAATGGACACAGAATGGTCAGATTTTGGCAAGAAAAAAGTTTTGTCGCCTGGTCATATAATGCACCCAATCCTAGTTTACATCCTCACCTGTGCTCAGTAAATGATCAGTTAATTAGTGCGTGTGTATAAAAAGAAACCCAGCACCCCAGACCTTCACTTGAACTGCAACTTGAGCTCTGACAACATGCCAAAAATCCACCCTGCGACCAAAGCATGGATTATCAAGAGGCTGAAGACCAGATCCACTGCAGAGGTGGCTGGCACCTTTAATGTATCTCAGCATCAAGTACAAAGAATTAAAAAAAGATTTGAAGCGACTGGAGATGTGTTAGACAAGCCCAGGTCCAACAGACCCTGCAAGACATCTGCTCAGGAGGAACGTTTGTTGGTTAGAAAATCCAAAGCAAGCCCCTCTTCCACTGCAGCAGAGCTCCAACAGGCCTGGTCACCTCAAGTCCCTGTGTCAACTAAAGTCATGGCCAAAAGTTTTGAGAATGACACAAATATTAATTTTTACAAAGTCTACTGCTTCAGTTTTTCTAATGGCAATTTGCATATACTCCAGAATGTTATAAAGAGTGATCAGCTTAAAAGCAATTACTTGCAAAGTCAATATTTGGCTAGAAAATGAACTTTATCCCCCAAAAACACATTTCAACATCATTGCAGCCCTGCCTTAAAAGGACCAGCTAACCTCTTTTCAGTGATGGCTCCATTAACACAGGTGTGGGTGTTGATGAGGACATGGCTGGAGATCAATCTGTCATGATTAAGTAAGAATGACACACTGGACACTTTAAAAGGAGGCTGGTGCTTGGCATCATTGTTTCTCTTCTGTTAACCATGGTTATCTCTAAAGAAACACGTGCAGTCATCATTGCAATGCACCAAAATGGCCTAATAGGGAAGAGTATCGCAGCTAGAAAGATTGCACCTCAGTCAACAATCTATCGCATCATCAAGAACTTCAAGGAGAGAGGTTCCATTGTTGCCAAAAAGACTTCAGGGCGCCCAAGAAAGACCAGCAAGCGCCAGGACCGTTTCTTATAAGTGTTTCAGCTGCGGGATCGGGCTACCAGCAGTGCAGAGCTTGCTCAGGAATGGCAGCAGGCAGGTGTGAGTGCATTCTTTCTACATGCATGTGATACCTTGTATCTCGTATTGTGGGGTTAGTAACTTTCGGGCATATTGCAATTGAGTTAGCAGTTTACATGAAGTACTTTTGCACTTTTGGTGCCTATTTAGATACTGTTAGAAATGACTGTGTTTTGCTCTTACTCTGACCTTATGTTATTACCACTTTCTGTGTATTAGCCTGTCTATATATGCTGTAGCTATGGTGGGCTGAGCTGCATTACGTGGTTTCTATGGGTTTTTTCGTCCTTGGTTTTTTGTGGTTTCAGATTTGCCTTGTGCTGATTTTATTATATTATTCAATAAATATTGTTACTTTTTTCACAATTTTTGCGTTCCTATTCTTTACCAATATTTAGGTGAAATTGTTGTGTGACACATATGCTGTTTAAGGAATGCCTCTCCCCCATAAGGTAGGGGGTTATTTATATTATTTGGACATAGTTGTGAGTATAATATTGATTTGCTGTTGTTTAACAGAGTCCACCCACATGGATTTTAAAGCCAAAGAGACCTCTTGGCAAGCTAAGGCTTCAGATATTTTTAAAAAGGGATCTGATCCCACATTGATTACCAGTACCAACGCACACCCAGGAAGTTATTAAAAAGTACAGGAATGCTTCACATAAAAAGATGAAGATTTGGTGGACTAAGGTCACTCTGGAGAACTATGTAGCACAAAAAATTGTTCCTAGGGGGTTAAGGATCAACACCTTTCCCACTTTTGATCTAGAGGATGAGGACCTCATTAACAGGTGGATTAGAGCAGCAAACAACTGCTCTCTGGAATTTATAAATATCATTATAGAGAAAAATTCAGCCACGTTGAAAAAGGTGGAGGATGAGATTGAATCTTTACAAAAGCAGCTTCTGCAGGAATTGAAGGCTGACTGTTTCCAGGAAATGGTTAAAAAATTAGAGAAGGATTTGGAGAAATGGGAAAGCACCATTAGCCATGACAAACAAAAAAAGTATGAACGTGATCTTAATGATTTTCAGTCTAATAGAATCTTTCGCTGGCAAATTCGTAAGACTAGGATTCAGAGAAATACCTCTAGAAGCATGTCATCCATTTCATTATCTTCTATGAGCGAAGGTGGGGAGTCGTATCATGAGGATAAAAGAGGTCCAAGACACGCCAATACTATAAAAAGAGGAATCCAGGGGGTCCATATTCACAAAATGTGGATCAGAGACTGGATACAGTGAAGGTAATTAATTTATCTGCACATATTCTAACTGCACCTCAAATGGATGTGTTACAGAGGGGGCTTACTTTTTCTCCTTCATCCAATTTAGACACATTCACGACAATAAAAGATCTCCACCTGTTCGCAAGGAAATTAGTCCTGAAAAAGCTACATCATAAAGGAAATCGTGATGGCATGGATTTGATTAGGGAGGAAAGGGAGGCATTGGAGATTTTGGAATCACTCTTGGGGAAAGCTCACCCTCAGTAAGTAAATTCCCTACTGAATTGATTGGCAAAGCTAAGAAATTTCCCCCTTTATCCCTAGTTCCAGCAGTCGAAACATTCACTAAAATGGTATCCATTGATATTGAGAATTTGGCACGGAATAATCGTAGGCCCTCTAATAATTTGTCACTGCAAGAAAGGAAAGCCTTGGATGAATTGGCTGATTGGGATGATGTGGTTTTTAAAAATGGCAGATAAAGGGGGGAATATTGTGATTTGGCCTAATGATATGTATGAGGCCCAGGCCTATAAATTATTACAAAATAAAACTGAATATAAGGCCCTCACCTTTAATCCCCTCATGAAATTTCAGAAACGAATTATTACAAATTTTGACAGCAGCATATGAAAACAGCATCATCCCTAAAAGGCTACTTGTATTCATCAAAAAATGTGTCCAAGATTGGCTACTTTTTATCTTATACCTAAAATCCATAAAGATTCTTTGGATCCACCTGGTAGGCCAATTGTGGCAGCTAATGAAGGTCTTTGTGAGGTTATTTGCAAAGTCATTGAACACTTTCTCCTCCTCTTGTACCCAACTTCCAGCATTCATAAAAAAGATACCACAGCAGTGTTGAGACATCTAGAGGGCCTACAACTGTCTGGAGAGATGGTATTTGTCACGGCTGATGTGGAGGCCCTCTATTCATCTATTAGACATGCTGATGGTCTTAGAGCCGTATCAAGGTATCTGTTGGCTAGTAATGTGGACAGGGGGATGGCTGAGTTAATTTTGACTTTGCTGGAGTTTGTTTTAACCCACAACGCCTTTCTCCTTTAATGGCCAGGTATTCCTCCAATTACAGGGTACGGCCATGGGGGGCAGCATGTGCCCCTTGTATGCCAACCTTTTTATGGGGGCATGGGAGTGGAACATCTTCCAAGGAGATGAGATGGTGGGCATCGAACATGTCCACAATTGGATTAGGTATATCGTGATATCATGTTCATCTGGGAAGGGCCAATAGAGGATTTACCGAAGTTTATGACTAGGCTTAATGATAATGATCTGAATATTAAACTGACGTACAAATTTGGAAGAAGCATCGAATTCCTTGATTTATCAATCTCAGTTTCTCCGGCTGGCCTTATTAACACAACCCTATATAGAAAACCAACTGCTACAAACTCCCTGTTTACATGCCTCATCATCACACCCTAAAGCCACTATAAATGGTATTCCTATAGGGCAGTTTCTACGGATCAAAAGAATTTGCTCCGAAGACCTTCAATTTGAAGAACAATCAAAGGATTTGAAAAGAAGATTCAAAGAGCGTGGTTATTGCAACAGAGCGATCCATCATGGATATAATAGAGCGAAAAATACCCTAGAAATCAATTATTGTTAAATAAACCACTTGGTAGGGGTTTTACTAGCACGGATAAACCAGGTAAGGTTTATTTCCAATTTTTCCAACAATTGGGATGATCTTAAAACAATTGTTCAAAAAACACTGGCAAATTCTTTTTACAGACCATTCTTTAAAAAGTATTATTACCGGCACAAACGTTGATGGTAGCTAAGCGTTCACCAAATCTTCGTGACATACTTACTATAGCACGTACGATCCGAAGAGAATTGAAACCGTTTCAAATCTAAAGGGAAGGAAGGTTTTTACCCTTGCGGCATTTGCAAGGGAGTGCCAACATGAAAAAGAGTATTTGGTTTAAAAACTTTGATGATAGTAGATCATTTAAGATTAGGGCCATATCACCTGTTCCAGTAAGGGAGTTATTTATTACGCAGAGTGCCCTTGCAAAAAGATTTATATGGGCTCATAGCCGTGAATTAAAATTTAGAGTACGTGAACATTGTATCGACATTGATAAAGCTAAAAACTGTTCAGGACCTTACCCTTTAAAAACTCTCCCAAGACATTTCAAAAAATTTCATTCTTGCAATTCCAGCATGTTGTCTGTTAAAGGCATTGATGTAGTGGATCTTGGCATTAGGGGTGGGGGATATTTCAGAAAAGATTGGCAAAGAAGGAGTGTCAGTGGATCTATCGGTTAGGAACCTTGCCCCACAGGGTCTAAACGAAAGCTTCGGGTTTGGAGATTCCTATAGAGTATTTTAGGAGATAGTTTTCTCGTACCATCCTTTCAGCATTTTTTTTAGCATCTTTTCAGCATTCCTTTTAGCATTTGTTGTATTTTTTGTTTAATATATTTTTTATGTAATTAGATCTTATGGTGGCGTTGGTATTGGTTGGGGTAGGGGATTTTTAATTCTTTAATTCTTTATTAAAGTGTATTTGTCTGTGTTTTTGATCTGTTCACTAATTTACTTTTTTCAGTTTTTTCTATCTTTGTATTTTTCCATGGGTTGTGGATATCTAATAACCGGCTCTCCTGGATCAATAATACCATCTCCTGAGGAATAATAATAAGCTATTATAACAATATGGTTGATAACCTATGAAGATGCGACTTTCGTAAATGTTTATGGAGATTGCATATGGATCCAGCCTGCATCCTACATTGAAGCTTTTCCGCCTTAAGAGAGAAGGATGATGTTTTTATTGCATTTGGAAAAAATATATGTGTTTGTTTCTTCTTTTGTTTCTTCCTTTCTGTTTTATTTGGGTTATAAGACATTAATTGTGGTAGTGTAGTATATAAAGTTTTTTAATATTGTTGCATTAAAGGGATTCAAACCTTAGATGGTTATCGTCTTCGGTTTACATCCTTTGGCATCTTAGTGCGATTCATGGACGCAACCTGTTTGGGGAGGAGATGGGTCCTTCGGGATAGGGGATGGAAGCCTTCAGTGACGTGACTTTCTTTTCCCATGACCCCCCCCCTCTTGCTCCCCATTGGTTCAGGGGTGTTCGGGCATGCCCCAAAATAAACGTGGGATGCTGCCATGGTTTCTGATTGGCCGTGAACATATTTTGGGCTGACCCTTTTTTGTTATGCCGTGCAAGGTTTCCTCCGTTGGTGTGACGTTGTGGGCGGTCCCAATCTTCTTACTGACATCCTATTTTTTTCCTGAGATTCCATGACGCACCGGGGTTTTTTTTGATTGGTTGCCGCACTGGGACGGGCCTCTTGGAGGAACCAATTGCGTTAGGCTTTGTAACTATATTTCAATGCTCGTTAGTAGTGGGTATTTAACCCTGGCCTACCCCTCCCCGGCCGCCTCCCGAAGAAGGATTGCGAAAGCGGTCGGGGCGCAGGGACGCCAGGATATCAGTGCAGCCTTCAGGTAGCTATTTTCATTCTTTCTACTGCTGGATACCTTGTTCTGTTTGTGGGGTTAGAACTTTCGGGTATTGCAATTGGTTAGCAGTTTACATGAAGTACTTTTGCATTTTGGTGCCTTTTAGATACTGTTAGAAATGCTGTGTTTTGCTCATTCTTGCCTTATGTTATTACCCACTTTCTGGTATTTGCCTGTCTTTATATGCTGTAGCTATGGTGGGTGAGCTGCATTAGTGGTTTCTATGGGTTTTTTTGTCCTTGGTTTTTTGTGGTTTCAGATTTGCTTGTGTGATTTTATTATATTTTCAATAAATTTTGTTACTTTTTCACAATTTTGCGTTCCTTTCTTTACCAAATTTAGGTGAAATTGTTGTGTGACACAAAAGGTACAGGCAGTGGACGCTGAGGAGGGGGTAAAATTTTTTTCCTGATGAATCCCTTTCGATTGTTTGGGAATCGGAAAACGCCTCATTGGAGGCAAGGTGAGCGCTACCCAGTTTGTCTTGCCAACTTTTTAAGATCCTGAAACCTTCATGTTGGGGTTGCTTTCAGCCCAAGGGAATGGCTCTCTCTGTCTTGCCTAAAAAACACAGCCATGAATAAGAATGGTCCAGAAATGCCTCCAAGAGCAACTTCTCCCAACCTCCAGAGCAGTTTGGCGACAACAATGCCCTTTTTCCCGAGATGGAGCCCTTGCCATAAAGCAAAGGTGATAACTAAATGGCTCGGGAAAAAACATGAGATTTTGGGTCCATGGCCTGGAAAACTCCCCGATCTTAATCCCATTGAGAACTTGTGGTCACTCAAGAGCGGGTGGAAAACAAAACCTAAAAATTCTGACAAAAGAAAGCATTGATTGTGAAGAATGGTGCTATCAGTCAGGATTTGGCCGAAGTTGATTGGGTGCCAGGGAGAATTGCAGGGGTCCTGAACAAGGGTCAACTTTGCAAATTTGACTTGCTGCATTAATAATTCTAATGTCAATTTAAGTTTTGTTCTTATGTTTGCAATTATTATATTTCTGTCTATGATAAAGCATCTGTCAAACACACAAAAAACCGGGGTAGAGATCTGTGAAAAATTATTATTTGTGTCATTCTCAAAATTTTGGCCATGAATGTAGAACAGGGTAGGATTCTGTCTCGAAATGGCTCCTGGTCAAATCATTCCAGAAGCCGCACTAAATTTAAAAAGGGAAATAAAAAACCGTGAGGCATTTGCAATGTCCCAGCCTGCTAACAGTGGGCGCTGGAAAAGTGGAGAAGGTGGATTTCTCTGACGAATTTCAGTAGAATTACCACAGCCGCCCAAATATGCGGAGGGCTATGGTGCCGTTATGGATCCAAAATCACCCAGAAACAGTTAAATTTGGTGGTGGAAATCTTGGTTGGGGTTCATCCAGTAATATTAGCTACCTCTTATATTCCAAACTAAGAGGGGTCAAATTCTGCAGCGGATGGTGCTCCATTCTCATAATACATTCTAGAACAAAGTTCCTCCAGGCAAAAAGTCAAGGTGCTCGGACTGGCCAGCCAGTCCAAATGAAATCATTGGCATGTTTGGGGTGGTTTGAAAGAGGAAGTTGGAAGCAAAACCAAAGAATCAGTTGACTTGGGAGGATGTAAGACTGCTTCCCTGTATCCTGATGCTTCTTAATAAATTGTTGGTCTTGTTGAAACCCTGATGCAGTCCTTCAGCTATGGAAGTCACATAAAATTTAATTTGCTCTAATAGCACCACAACTTCATTCTCAATGTTATGAAAATATATTTGTATTTTAAGTTAATTATTGTTTGAATATCCTTTCTTTCTGTTGGGCGACAAAACTTTTGTCTTGCCAAAATCTACCATTCTGTGTCATTAAATGAAATATTTTGCTTGTGCCAATTTTTTTTCTTAACCTAAACCATTTTGGAGGTTTTTGTTTTTTCAAAAGAATAATGTTACAACCAAGGTGAATTTAACGTCAGGTTTTATAAGCTTTTATTTAATAAATGGTAGCGACATAACATTGTCAGAAAGGTTTTTCCTATGGGGGCTCTTGCTTCCTTTCTCGCTGTAGGATTTATGTTTTTTCACTCATCGTTTCTTGCTATTTGCGGTCAAATAACCCTCCATTTCCTCATTCCTGGGGTCTCATGCATATTAAATGTCCGTGCATTGTGATTTGCTCTTACGTTATATCTGTTTCTCTCGACATTGTCATTAAGACGTCATTATTGGGTGTGTCGTCGCCCTCAGAATTTATTCCTTGTGCGTTGTCTTATTACATCTTCATCTTCTTCGTATTTATGTTCTTTGGTCTCTGTTTGTTGGTATTTTTCGCCTGTATGGGCATTTACTGTTAAATTGTTTTTAGTTTTCCCCGGTGCGTCCTATAGCTTATTACTTAGGCAACTATATGTATTATTGCTGTTACTTGATTGTTGAGACACAGACTGTATGGTGTTTAGTTGCGGAATATTTTGTTTGTACACTACTTGACGGTACAGCCATTTTAAACAGATGATTTTCAGTTGTAGTTGGATGTTTGGAATTTCATGTTTTCGTCTTTGTTATTTTTGGGAATCAAGTTGATTCTTGAATTCTACTACCATTGTATTGGGTTGTAGTGCTTAGGTTAATTCCACAGGACGGTTGGCAGTTTTATTTGTGTCAGCCCGTTCTTTTTATGTTCTCTGTGGTCTGGTTTTGTACTTTCTTATTTACCATCTATAAGTTGTGGTTCAAGGTTTTTTAGTGCCCAAAGAGGACCAGTGTTTTTAAGAGGCCCACTGCTATTGTATCTCCTCCTGAGGCTGTCATCAATAATGGGCATATGTACAGAAGAAGAGCCTGCTTCTCACTTCCTGTCATCAGGCCTGCCCTCCAAATTTATAATATTTTTGTGTATTTAAAACCCCGAACAAGCAAAATGTTTTTTTTTGGCAATACCCTCATTGAGCTTGTAGAACTTAATGCGGTGTCTCCATTTTACGGTTATGGTGTCCTTAAACGAATAGAAACATAAGTGGCCGGATGTGTGTTGTTTGCACATCTTGTTTTCTTGGAATAGTCTGTTTGTAATTCAAGATCTTGAATAATGTATGTTAAAAGAAAAATTTTGCAGCTAATCATGACTTACTTCAGCTTAAATTAATTCTAGTATAGTGACATATTTTTAGTGCTGCCATCTGCTATAACAAGTCAATTGGTCATCCGAGGTAGCAATAGGCCCACTGCCATCATCTTCCGGCACCCTACTTAAGTCGGAGCTTGTTCCTGTTGCGCGCACTGCATTTTTGGTCGGGAACCAGTAGAAGAATGGGGTTTTTGCTGTATTTTGACAGAAAACACCGCAACTCAAGGGTCAACTAAATGCCCTGAAAAACAAAGGAAAAAAAAAGTAAAAGACTTGAACATTATGGCAGAGTCCAAAAAAATTGCCCACAGTGTCCAATTATCACTTCAACAGTACCTAAAAAGTGCTGCCCCCAGAGGTTGCAAATACGAGTGCTTAAATTTGTAGATATTTTAAGCGCTGTACGTGCTCAAATAAAACGTCTGAAGATGTATGCTAAACCATGCAAAATAACACTGCCATACAGTGCCCATGTAAACTATGTACACCCTGCCCAAAAACATTGTATATAAAGAAGCCATCATCTATTTTTTTATTATATCATCATCTTTATCTATGTTCTATCTATTATCTATCAATCATCTATTTTTCTATCTACTATTATCTTCTATTTCTATTATCATTATCTATCTATCATCACATGGAAAAAAAAGTTTTTTCGCCACCAATTTTGCAAGTTCTCCCACTTAAAAAGTGAGAGGGCCTGTTAATTGACATCATAGGTGCCACTAAACGAGAGGGCAAATGAGAAAATAAATCCAGAAAATTTCTTCTGGTAATCCAAATGCTATAGCAAATTTAGGTGGGCCCGGACATGTACTGGCTTAAGCAGGGGGACACCTCGGCACTGCAGGTTGAGTCCCTGGCAGTGTAGTCTGTTTATGATGGTTAGCCTTTGTTACGGTGGTCCCGCTCTTGCGGTCATTCACAGATCCCCGTGTGGTTCGGGATTTTTGTCACCGTTGTGTCATTTTGACCCCACGCGTGAGCTCTTGCGTGGAGCCCAGTCGAGGGAGATTATCAGTGGTCTTGTATGTTTCCTTTTCTTATTATTGCCCCACTTGAGCTGCTTGCCTGTTGAGATTCGTCTTCCCAGCCTGGGTGCAGGGTCAATTTTTTTTTTGGTGTCCTTTGACAGCTCTTTGGTTTCACCTAGGGGTTTGGAGTGTGAATATTTGGGGTTGTGGGAAAGGTGTCTTTTATACTGAAACAAGATAAACAGGGCCATTTACAGGTATGGTGGGGAAGGGAAGCCTCTTAAAGAAGTATTCAGGTCTGTGAGAGCCAGAATCTTGGAATGTTTTTAGGTGCCAAAGATTTTTTTCTACCATTTTGCAAAATAAATCTTACCAAATAGCAAGGTGATTTTCTGGATTACCTATGATGTCATTTACAGGCCCCCTCTTTACTTTTTATGGGGGGAATTTGCACAAATTGGTGGCTGGGACTAAATATTTTTTCCCCACTGTATCTATTATCTTCATCTATTATTTTTATCTATCTATTTTATCATCATTATCTATTTTATCTATCATCTATCTATTATCTATTTTTCTTTTTTCTATCTTATCATTATTAATTGTCTATTATTTTCTAGGCAGGTTCTGTTTTTATGTTTGGTTTGTGGGGAAATAGCAAAACGGTAAACACCAGATGGCTGGAACCTATGGATTGTGTGTAGCCCTGGTACACAATACCAGGGGAGATGGAGAGGTAACAGTTAAGGTCTCTTATGAACACGTACATTTTTGGGGACCCCCAGAGGGGTGTGGAAGGGAGTGATTTGTCAGTCGTTTCCTGTCCTTGGACGAGTTGCGTGTCCAGTTTGCTCTATTATCGTTAGAACGTGGGGCAGTTACAGGTGGTCTAATTCACCTTGCCTAGTCAAGCTGTGCCCAGGGAAAGGGAAAAAAACTGAATATCTATTAAGAGTCGAGCAAACCGAAGGGCGAAGTGGAAGGAAGATTATTGGAAAGTGCTTTTGACTTGGAAAAGTCCGCACATTGCTACCGGTCACTGGGGACGAAGGATCCTATTTGCAAACAGCTAGTGGTAAGAAAACCAGGAATTTACCGGACCCTGGTGCGGCAAACAGCCCCATTAGTCGTAGTAACTGGGTCGGTGGAATAGGGATTTGGTCAAGCGCAGACAACAAGAACCTAGTTTATCAATTGGAAGGCTTCACCAAAAATTGATGGGCAGAACAGTTTTGGAGTAACTGGGTTATAGAGGGAACTACGCTGCAGGCTGGTTGTATCATCATTGTGTTGAAAGTAAAGGAGGCCCCTAACTTGCTTGTGTTGCCTAAAGCCCTCACCTCCTCAACCCATAGCCTCCCTGGGACTGCCTTTTCATCTTAAGAAAGGTATGGAAAGAGCTGACCGTTGGAGACTGAGTTATTGATTTGCATGCCTGACAATCCCTACCTAACTACCGACCTGAGGGAAGAGTCCCACTGTAGGGGACCTGAATCTAGCTGCATCCCATCCCTTGAGATCTACAGCAGGGGTGGAACAAATTACCAGAAGACTACAGGTGGTGTCCGAACTGTATATAAACTATCCCCGTAAATATTCCCCCAACTACGCCAGGGACCGCCAGGGCCACAGACCGAGCCACAGTACCTGTGAAAACCCTGACTTTACGGGCTCGGTCTGAGTACCCCTTGCCCGGGGAATCCCAATTGTGGTGGCGGGGTCGACACAAAATCTTTGGGTCACGAAAGGGATACGAAACTTGCGCATTGCGAGCCCTGTGTGCTTGGAGGTGTTTTTGTGAAAAAGGATGTTTGCACTTTTGGCGCCAAAATCGCCATCTTTGTCGCCATATTCGCGCCTCAGGCGTGGAGAAGAAGGTGGGCGTACCTGAAATGACGCGCAAAGTTTGGACACGCCCCGGCTCTGCTCACGGCAGGCCTGAACGGAAGTGAACGTTGACATAAGAGGGCCTGCGACGAAGGTCCTGTTCCCACTGCGGTGCCTTGAAAATGCAGCGTTGAAACCGGTAGGCTCCGTTAAACCGGGGGCGCTAAATGTCACAACAACCGGCTGACAGTGCGGCCCGGCCGGAGGGGCCCTAATCCCGCACCTCTGGTATTGTGCGCCAGATGGGGGGCAGGGCCCTGCACCCAGTCGGTAGTCCCACATGCCACTACGCTCCCATAATGCCTGGGGCGAAAGGCTTCCCCAATACAGCGGTGAGCCAGGACATTTCAGGCTTCAAGCGGAAGTTTGCAGTCCTGAAATGTACTCCATGCCTGGAGACAAAAAAGTGCTGTGTAATAGGGAGCTAACTGGCGTGCTGGAAGGGAAGTGGAGACTTGGGTACCGTTGATCAGGAGTCGGTACTGCGATCTTCCTTAAGCTGCATGCCATATTTGAAGACCCACAGAAAAGGATCTCCGGATGGCCTTCTTCACTGTTCCAACAGCCAGGTGAACATCGGGTACGCTTCCGACTACGGGAGCCTGAGAGCCCTCAAGCAGTTAACAATTTAAATGCTATCGATGGAATAAAATGTTGAAAGAACAATTCATCAGGGATTGGATCCCCCAAAAGGAACGCAGGACTGTAAACTGGGGTCCTTAGACCTCCGGATGCTACCCTTTGATGCCCCTAAAGGACATGGCAATAAAAGGGCTGGGCCCCCTGGGCAAACCCGAGGTGGCAACCCAACAACACAGGCTGAAGCACTCTGGAACCGGCGAACCCCCTTTTCCCGCTTGGGCTGAAGCCAAAGCGCAGGTGACACCTCCTGTGAAATTTTGGGTGTTGCGTCGAGGTGCGCCAGCTGACTAAAAAAATTGGCGTTTTATGAGTCCCTGCAGCTGCGGAAAGGGAGGAAGGAAAGATTTGTTAGTGACTCCAGAAGACGTTCCGTGGATGCACCGGAGAAGAAAGAAGACGTCCCCCCCCGGAGGAGGACAACGCCACCCCAGGAGAACCTCTGATCAACACCCTCCTGTGAGAGACATCTGTTTACCGATCAACCGGAAAGGTCATCTTCTCCACGTGTCCTTTAAAGGGCAGAACCTGGGTGAGGGCCAACACCCAGGAGTACCCGTGGCCCCACTAGACTGGAACCGCGGTTGTGGGGGGACCCTACCTGTCTATTATTCTAGATGGTATTGCTTTTCCAGCATTGTTAGACATGGGTCGCAGGTGACCCAATACCGATGCCCTATTTACCAAGTACTGGTCAAATGGACAGTCTTAAACCCCCGGGAGCCTTGACTTTACCGTGTTGCTTTAAGGTCTTCCGGTAAAAGGGTATCGGGCAAATTGTGTAGATGTAAAAGTGGGCAGGAGGAGTTGAAAGACCAGGGGTTCTGGTAGTAAAGACTGTAAATGAGGAGAACGGTTTAAATTAATTTTGGGTACTAACTTTCGGAATTGTTTGGGAAAGTTGTGTTCTTGTCCAAAAAGCTCGTGAGATTGCCCAAACAAGGCAGAAAAGGAGTAATCCAAAGAGAGATGGGCCCTGGGTGTCGCAGCAAGCGAAGCTTACCGCGGCGAAATTGGTAATGTACGGGTCATGATGGATCCTATTGTGATACCCCAATGGTGAAATGATCATTTGGGCGGGCAGCCATAGGTCTGAGAGGACAGAATACCAAGCTGTAGTAAACCCACCATTCAGAACATAGACCTACACTTAGACTGCTAGAGGGTAGTAGAAGGGTGAATGGAAGAGACGGTAGGCTTCTCAATTGGGGAGATGTGAGGTAAATTTCCCCGTTTGCAACCATTGCTAAATTTTCATGCTGTCGACATAATTCTATTCTCCCGGTGGTCCTTAGACTCCTGTCAAATAGCGGAGGACAATGACCCAGCAACTCAGGTGGCGGAATGGTGTCAAGCTCCTTGTTTGGGCGGACACCACTCCCGCTCACCAGAAGAAGGGGTATTACGGGTGGTGCAAGAGTTGCCCAAGTGTTTGCAAGCACCCACTTGTTTTTGGGGGGGTAATTAAGGAAGTCCAACATCATTCCCTACAGGCAGTCATCCCCATAAAGGCGGTTATGGCCCTACCCCAGCTCTTATCAGAAGGCTAAAGAAATGTTGAATGTATGAAGAAAGCCGGGGTGTAAGGGAAGTTGTAGCCCCTGGGCAGCCCCTTTTCTGGTTAAAAAGAAAGATGGTGTTGAAGAATGTGTGTGGGTTACAGGAGGTGAACCGCATAACCACAAGGATGATACCCTTTACCCGTATTGGGAATCTTGTGCTCTGAAAACGGCTAACCTTTTTACCTTGTTGACTAGTGGTTCTGGCAAGTGGCTGTGGTGAGGAGGATCGTGGGGGAAAACGGCTTTCCCCCCAATGGGGCTCTGTGAGTTCGACAGAAATGCCGTTTGGGCTCGCGTGCCCCAGGAACATTTCAGAGAGGATGGAAAAACTGTCTGGGCATCTCAATTTTGAAACCGTGCTGCTTACCTAGACGAGTTTTTTCGTGTATTCCCAAAAGGGCATTGGGACCATTGAAGCACGGCAGAAGTATTCGGTCCCTGTCCAGGTAGGGATGAAATTAAAACCCCGAAAGCCATTTACTCAAAAGAAGGTAAATACTTGGGGCACTCGTCGTTGGAAGAAGTAGCGCCGGACCCAGAGAAAGTATGCCATCCAGAAGGGCCGGAGCCGAAGAACCTTAGGAAGTGCGACAGTTCCTGGGCTACGGGTTACACAGGAATTCGTGAAAGATTAACGAAGAAGGCGCTCCTTTCGGACCTCCTGGTAGGACAATCCTTAAAGAGCAGAAACCCTCCCTTTTATTGGGGTAAAGAACAGGCTGAAGCATTCCAAAAATGAAAGAAATCCTTCCGGTGAGAGATCTTACCTATCCGATTAAGCCAACCGTTCCTGTTGTACCCGACGCCCAGGGCGGATTAAGTAGGGGCTGTGGGCTGCGCTCCAGGCCCCTTTTAAGATGGCCAACCCCCGGCCCAGCCAGCGTTGTTATCTAGTGGCTCTCTGCTCTCCTCCCTTCCTGTGTCTGACGTCAGCCTGGTGATGGGGGGGGGTAGGAGCCAGGAGGACTGTGTGTGGGGGGGAGAGAGGAACCTGGTGTGAAAGTACTTAGGAGAGGATCGGCAGCAGCACATGTTATCTCATTCACCCAATCCAGAAGCAGATGTAAATGAGGCGAGAAACTGTGCCAAGGCAGCCAGTCACAGCTCCCTTTCACTTGTCCTCATCTGCACGTTTCTTCAGCTTTGCTATTGGCATCCTGCCCTGTGTTCAGTGTGTTGTAGTGCGGTCCCTGTCTGGAGGAGAGGTTAGGACAGGCAGGCAGAGGTGGTGTGCTGTTACAAGATCCACCAAAACGTGAAAGCGATGGAGAATCTGAAGTCTCTGCACAGGTTTGTGTTATAAAGTGATGGTTTCTGCAAATTCCTCGTGCTTGAATGGCCCTAGTTTTATAATGCAGCTTGAGGGCCCATTCTAGTATATGCGCAGATTGAATGGCCCATGTATTATAGGGCGCATTGAGGGCCCATAGTATATTAGCGCAGCTTTTAATGGCCCATAGTATATATAGGGCAGCTTGGGGGAGGCCCATTTAGTATATAGCGCGCATTGAATGGCCCTGTTATTAGGGCAGCATTTAGAGGCCCTCTCAATGCTGCTTATATTACTATGGGCCATTCAATGCTTGTATATATACTATGGGCCATTCAATGCTGCGTATTTCAGAATGGGCCTCTCAAGTCCTTATTTTCTTGGGCCTCTCAATGCTGCACAATAGGGGCCCCTTTCAATGCTGCATTATATATCTAGGGCCATTCAATGCTGCGCTAATTATTGGGCCATTCAATGTGCTTATATATACTAGGGCCATTCAATGCTGCATTATTATTATTGGGCCATGCGCTGCGCTTTTACTAGGCCTTCAATGTGGCTAATTTACTTTGGGCCATTCATGCTGATTATATATACATGGGCCATGCAATGTGCGCTTTATATTCTTGGGCCATTCAATGCGCCTATTAACTATGGGCTTCAGCTGCGCTATATGGGCCTTCAATGCTGCATTATATATACTATGGGCTCTCAATGGCGCAACTATGGGCCATTCAAGCTGCATTAAATATACTATGGGCAGCAATGCTGCGCTATATATACTATGGGCCTTTTCATGCTGATTATATATTTATGGGCCATGCAATGCTGCGCTTTATACTATGGGCCATTCAATGCTGCATTATATATTTATGGGCATGCAATGCTGCGCTTTTATACTTGGGCCATGCAAATCTGCGCTATATATACTATGGGCCATTCAAGCTGATTTATTACTATGGGCCATTTCAATGCTGCGCTATATATATATGGGCCATGCAATGTGCGCTATAGGGGCCCCTCTCAATGCTGTTATTTTACTAGGGGCCCTTTTCAATGCTGCGCTAAAAACTGAATGGGCCTCTCAATGTCGCCCTATATTATATGGGACATTCAATGCTGCGTTATATACTAGAATGGGCCTCTCAATGTTGCCCTTATTACTATGGGACATTCAAGCTGCACCATATACTAGAATGGGAGCGTTTAAATGCCCCTCTCTGTTTGTATTGAAAATAGATTGCTGAATGCGCTTAATCTTGATTCTGCAATTGAGGAATTTGCAAGCAAAAAAGCCGAAAAGTGAATGTGTGTTTAATTTTCTTTACCAGTTTGATTTATTTACGATAAAAACACAGTTTAGGTTCAGTGAATAACCTGTTTTTTGCCTCATAGTTTTATCAGGTGAAACATAAAGCTTTTTTATCCACCATATATAGTTGGGCCTCTCTGTTGCCAATATGTGTTGGGGCCTCTCTGCGCAATTTCTAATGTGGTAGTATGGAGTTTATTGAGATGGCTATGTGTGGCACTATAAGAGGGCTATGTGTGGCAGTATTAAGGGCGTTTGACTGCCAAATTCTTGTTGATCGGCCGGCTTTAATTTTTTCCAGGGTGCCCTGAGGGCTGAGAAGGTTGAGAAAAACTGTATAGGAGGACGTCAAATGGGTGTGGTTGTGTGTTCCTGTGGGCAGGTATAATGTTATAATAATCTTGTGCTGCTGAATATATCAGACATGTTTGCTTGTAAGCTGTGGTTTATGGTTATAGGCAGGTACTAATGTTTACATAGATGTGCTGCTGAATATTACACCACACAGTCTGGTATTATTGGGCTTGTGTACTGGTTATGGCGGTACTAATGTTATGATGGGCGCTGACATCATACGACAAGAACTGGGATATATAGCCGTGGTACTGGTTATCGCAGGTATTAATGTTATTGTAGAGTGCTGTGAATATATTCGAAGGTGGCCTCAGTGGCTCTTCTGAAGTTCTGGATGGGGCCCCATCTGCTGGAGTTCTGACAGTGACTGCTGCAGCGGATGTTGTCCACCTGTCGGGCATAATTTTACTTGGCCTTGCTTTAATATGGGGTTGATTGGGGTTTGTGATCCACAGCTGCTTGTTAGTCCCTGGATTGTGGATTTTTCTGTATTTACCCAATAGTCAATGTCCGCACGTGTAGTTGTGCCTGGTTGTGGATTTTATCTGTATTATTTGCCTCTAATTTACTATCGCGTGGTAAACCATAACATACTTTATATCCACGTATTTATATTAGGAGTTCATTTTTTTTATTTATTTGTTCTATGCTTTTTTACAATAAAAACACAGTTTAACGTTGTGAATAACCTGCTTATTTGCCTCATAATTACTTCAGCGCGATAACCATAACGACTTTTATATCCACTGTTTTTTATTGGATGTATCTTATATTTACTTTGTTTATATCTTTTACGTTAATTTTTGGCCTTTGTGAATTGCGTGTTTGGCCCCACCCTTTGCCCGCCCCTTTTCCCCGCCCCTTCGCTCCAGGCCCATTGTTCTTAATCGGCCCTGCCGCGCCAGTAATGAAGGTTTGGAGCGTTCTCGTCAGAAGCGAAGGACAAGAAAAAGTCATCGCATATGCCAGCAGAAACTCAGGCCAACTGAAAGGAATCCGGAAATTATGCAGCTTCAAGCTGGAGTTTCGGGTGGTTGGGCCTTACTGAAAGATTTGCACTATCTGGCCTCCAATAAGTTCCGGCGTACACAGACAACAACCCGTTTAACACCTGGAAACCCCAAGCTGGGCCGCCATGGAGCAGCGTTGGATGGTCGGTTGTCCAATTACCAGTTTACTACAAGTCCCGGGGAGGTCGAAAGAATGCTAATGCTGTGCGTTGTCCGAATGCCGTGACTCTGTTGGGAGAAGAATGGACGACCTGGAAGAAATTGAGCTCCTGCGTTTCATCGAAAAAGGGGGAGTCCACGAGCACGAGTCCACGAAAGCGTATGGTGAACCATTAAACCTTTACCCCTCACAGCTGGAAAGAGTTAGGACAGTGTCCATGGTCAGCCGCATTAAGGAGTTGTTAAAAAAGGAAGGTTCCTCCTTGAAAAGGATGCACCTATGTCAGCAAGCTCCTGTGGAACGAGAAAAGAGGTTGTTCCTATACCGTGAGAGTTTGCAGGAGTACGTCAACCCCAGAAAACCCACGAAATGGTTGGCAAATAGTGGTCCCCAAGGCAGAGTTCCCAATGGTGTTGGAAGGTTCCAGATCAAGCAGGACACTTTGGCGGAGGGAAAGTGGAGACCCGTTGAGATGCCGGTTTAACTGGGTAGGGATCGCAGCTCCATCGAGAGGTGGGTCGGAACT
>JARQOD010000001.1:5930207-5996903 GCA_033576555.1 Oophaga sylvatica | reverse complement strand
TTCCCGATCCTCCTCAGCCACAGCTACTTGCCAGTTACCCACTAGTGAGGTCAAGGGTGGAAAAGTAGTTAGCAGTTTTTAAGGCAGCTAAGGATTCCTCAATGCATGGTAAAGGGTATGCATCTTTATGTGTAATGCGATTCACCTGTCTGTAATCCACACACATTCTCATGCTTCCGTCCTTTTTCCTGACTAGGACTAGAGGTGCTGCCCAGGGACTACAACTATCCCTTATCACCCCTGCTTCCTTCATGTCACGCAACATCTCCTTGGCTTTCTGGTAGTGTGCTGGAGGTATAGGCCTGTACCGCTCTTTAATGGGGGGATGGCTGCCTGTAGGGACATGGTGTTGCACTCCCTTAATTGTCCCAAAGTCAAGTGGGTGTTTGCTAAATACCTGTGTGTACTCCTGTACCACTCGTAGTACTCCCTATTTCTGGTGGGCTGGAGTGGTGTCTGTCCCGACATGGAGCTGCTGACACCAATCCTCCACCTGGGTTGCTGGTCATTATCCTCCACTGGTTGGGGGGAGGCTAAGGACTCCGTCGTGAGAATGGAGTTGTTATCTACAGTATGTAATTTAGCAACAGTGGCATATCGTGGTAAGTTCACTTCATCTTCTCCCCAGTTGAGAAGACGCACTGGTACCCTCCCATTTCGTACTTCCACTACCCCTCTAGCAGTCAAGAGTGTAGGTCTGTGTTCTGAACAATGGGGCTCTACTACTGCTTGGTAGTTCTGTCCTCTCAGACCTATTGCTGCTCTACACCATATAAGCATTTCACTCATTGGGGGTATCACAATGGGGTTCGGGTCTGTTACCCGTACATTACCAATTTCACCATCTGTCAGTTTCGCTTGCTGCTGGCACATCAGGGCCCGGATCTCCCTCTGGATCACTCCCTTTTGCTTCGGCCTGGCAACTTCAGTGAGCTGTTGGAGCAAAAACATAACTTCTCCCAGACAGTTACTGATAATGTTTGTACCTAAAACCACATTTAAGCCATTTTCCTCATTTACAGTTTTTACTACTAAGAGTCCCTGGTCCTTCAGCTCCACTCTGCCCACCTTTACGTCCACGTTTTTGGCTCCGAGTATATCAACAGGGAGACCATTAGAGGCGTACACAGCAAAGTCAGGGCTCGGGGCTGGAGACTGTCCATGGACCAAAACTTATTATACAGGACATCAGGTATGATGGTCACCTGAGATCCAGTGTCCAGCAGGCAGGGATTGCGATCCCGTCCAGGATGATGGACAGGTATGGTCTTCCTCCCACAAACCTGCGGTTCCAGTCTGAGGGGCCTGAAGAGTCTAGTCCTGGGTGTTGGCCCTCGGACCCAGGATCTGCTCGTTTAAAGGACACTGTCGAGCTAGATGACCTTCTCTGTTGCAACGGTAGCAGATGATCTCTCGGTGAGGATGGTGCTGATCAGGGGTCGCTCCTGGGGGTGGCGTTGTCCTCCTCCGGTGGGGCGACGTCCTCCTCCTCCTCTGGTTCATCCAAGGGACATCCTCTGGGCAGTCAGCTAACAGGATCTTTCCTCCTTCCTCCTTCCGCAGTTGCAGGGCACTCATTACAGTGGCCAGGGTTTTGGTCAGCTGGCGCACCTCTGAGCGCAGACAGTCCAACTCACTAGGGGCGCCACCTGCGTTTTGGCTTCCGCCACCAGCGGGGAAAAGGTGGATGCTGCTGGCTTTAGAGTGGCTTCACCCGGGTGACACTGGGTTGCCACCTCGGCTTCTCCAGGGGTCGCAGTCCTTTTACAGCCATATCTTTTAGGGCATCAAAGGTAGCGTCAGGATGATCCAAGGACCAACAGTGCACAGTTCTGCTTTCAGCTTGGGACCTCAGTCCCCGTACAAATTGTTCCTTCAACATTTTGTTTTCATTGAGGACACTTATGGGGTTAACCTGTTTGAGAGCTCGCAGGGCCCCCTGTAGTCGGCAGGCGTAGTCCCTAATACTGTCATCTGGTTTCTGGGAGCATTGGTAAAACCTCATCCGGAGATCTGTTTCAGTGCGGTCCTCAAAAATAGTCTGTAGCTTTAAGAAAATGGCAAGCACTGATTCCTGGTCTGCAGCTGTCCAAGTCTCTACTTCCCTTTCTGCAGCACCAGTCAGTTGTCCCACTACCACTGCAGCTCTTTGTTTCTCTGTCATAGGGTACTGTCATGGGTGCATCGCCACGAAGATCGTCGCGATTGCACATTCTGACTTCTCACAGCTGAGCTGCTGTTTCTTTGTGTTTGGTAATGAGAGAGTTAATTTTACCTAGCTCTTTGCTAAGACTAGGTTCAGCCTCGCCCGGCTGCTTTGGATTATGTTCTAATTAGTTTCCTTTATATTCCTGCCAGTCTGGGTGTTGGATGCCGGTGAAAGCATTCATATAGTTTAGCAGACTGGATCGGTTCTGGGAATACTTAAGCTAAGAGCTCCTTAGTTGTTTTTACTCTTACAGCTTATAGTTTATCTCTGAGACCTATGGTGTTCCTACTGTGTGTGAGTGTTGTATGTAAGACTTTATTTACTTTATTTCTTATCTTTCTTGTATGTCTTTCTGTTCATTAACCGTTACCTGGTCATTCCCTTTGGTGGTATTCAGGGTCCTTCTTAGGACTAGAATACAGTTGGCAGGGATTGATAGGAGACAGGGTTTACGCTGGTGGCCTGGACCTCTGTACCTTTAACAGTACCTCCAGGTTGAGGGATTAGTTAGGACCCCAGTTAGGGTCAGCTTAGACCCCGGTCACCCTCTAGCCGGAGACAGCGTATAACGGATTCCGTTTTGACCCACTGGACTTTCTGTCAGGTAAATCTATGTTATCATATAGCTATGCGCATGTTATATAGTATGTTGCCCTTTTGATATAGATTTTGTCATCACATATATATATCTGCTATACAGCGTGACATTTTCACCGGCCATACTAAAGATTCTCCCCAGCTATCATGGATCCAGTAGCCCAGCTGGCCCGGCAGTTGCAGGGATTGTCCATGGAGTTGGCAGACATTAAGTCCAAGGTTTTGTCCCCCCCGGAGCAAACCAGATCTGAACCTAAGGTTGCTCTCCCGGACAGGTTCACTGGTGGGCGGGACAAATTTTTTACTTTCCGGGAGGCATGTAAATTGTACTTTCGGCTGCGGCCTCGGTCATCTGGGAGTGAAGAGCAGAGGGTGGGAATTGTTATCTCGCTCTTACAAGGGGATCCTCAATCTTGGGCGTTCTCTATTCCTCCAGGCTCCCCAGATCTCCAGTCAGTGGATCGATTTTTTACTGCCCTGGGTCTGGTATATGATGATCCGGATCGAGTCTCCCTTGCTGAAACAAGGTTACGTAAAATACGGCAAGGAAATCGTCCAGCGGAGGAATATTCTTCTGAGTTCCATAGATGGGCAACAGATACTCAGTGGAATGACCCTGCTCTTAGGAGCCAGTTTTGTCAAGGGTTGTCTGACAAATTAAAAGATGTGTTGGCTCAGTATGATTCTCCTCCATCACTGGAGGCTGCTATGGCCCTCGCTATTCGCATTGATAGACGTCTTCGGGAAGACGCGAGGTAACTCCGCCCCCGTGATGACTCCACCTACTACTAAAGTCCCTTATACTGAGGTTCCTCTGGTCTGTTCTGAGGAACCCATGCAGTTGGGAGGGACATCATTTTGTAGGAGGGAATCAGCGGTGCGCCGCAAGACTAGAAGGTGTTTCTTTTGCGGGAGAGAGGGACATTTTGTTGGGGGGTGTCCATCCCGGACCTCTTTGAACCAAGGAGTTAACCTGGGAGTGTGTATTTCGTCCCCAAATCCCTCTCAGTTTCTCGTGCCTGCGGAGGTGGTGATTGGTACTAGAACTGAGAGGATTTCTGTTTTTCTTGATAGTGGGTCCGGGGCTAATCTGGTGGACACTCGGTTTGCCCAGGTGCATGGTATGCAACTGAGTGTATTGGCCAAACCGGTCCCTATACTCTCTATTGATTCTAGACCTCTTGGTCAAGGTAGCTTGGTACAAGCTGTTCATAACATAGATCTTCGAGTAGGGGCAATACATAAAGAGCAATTGTCTTGTTATGTGTTGGAGGGTCTGCCTGCTCCTATTGTGTTGGGACTTCCTTGGTTGGCTAAACATAACCCAGTGATTGATTGGCAATCCAGAAAGATAAGCCAGTGGGGTGAATTTTGCAAGAATAACTGCATGAGCACGGTCATCGGTGCGGTTGTGCCTAGGACTTTGCCTCCTTTTCTGGAGGACTTTTGGGAGAAGTTCTCAGAGGAGGGGTGTAAACAGTTACCTCCTCATCGCACATATGACTGCTCAATAAAGTTGCTTCCTGATGCCTTATCTCGTACTTTCCCAGGGGTCGGGAAGACGGATGATCCGGTTCCTATTCCTCAGGAGGGAGTTGTAGTGTCAGCTGTATGCTCTGAGCTTGAGGGGGAGGTATTGGGGGCTCAGGGGGACGCCCCTGTGGGACTTCCAGGGAGACTGATAGTTCCAGATCGCTTAAGACTGAAGGTTACGGAGAACCCTTACAAACGGATGGCTGATAGGAGGAGAGTTTTGGTCTAGATCTGAGGGTGAACGATCTGGTGTGGTTGTCTACCAGGAATATAAAACTTAAAGTTCCCTCCTGGAGGTTGGGTCCCAGATTCATCGGGCCATACAGGATCAGTTCCATAATTAATCCTGTGGCATTTCGTCTGGACCTCCCTCCTACGTTTAAAATTCATAATGTGTTTCACAAGTCATTACTTAAAAAGTATGTGGCACCAGTCATACCGTCACCTCTACCTCCTCCTTCAGTGGTAATCAATGATAACGTGGAAGTTCATTGGAGGGGTATGGTCCTGAGGAGAGGACGTGGGTCCCTGCGTCTGATGATAACGCAGATCGATTGGTTCGGACCTTTCACACAACTTACCCGGACAGACCTGGTCATGAGGGTCCGGAGGCCCCTCGTAGAAGGGGGGTACTGTCATGGGTGCATCGCCACGAAGATCGTCGCGATTGCACATTCTGACTTCTCACAGCTGAGCTGCTGTTTCTTTGTGTTTGGTAATGAGAGAGTTAATTTTACCTAGCTCTTTGCTAAGACTAGGTTCAGCCTCGCCCGGCTGCTTTGGATTATGTTCTAATTAGTTTCCTTTATATTCCTGCCAGTCTGGGTGTTGGATGCCGGTGAAAGCATTCATATAGTTTAGCAGACTGGATCGGTTCTGGGAATACTTAAGCTAAGAGCTCCTTAGTTGTTTTTACTCTTACAGCTTATAGTTTATCTCTGAGACCTATGGTGTTCCTACTGTGTGTGAGTGTTGTATGTAAGACTTTATTTACTTTATTTCTTATCTTTCTTGTATGTCTTTCTGTTCATTAACCGTTACCTGGTCATTCCCTTTGGTGGTATTCAGGGTCCTTCTTAGGACTAGAATACAGTTGGCAGGGATTGATAGGAGACAGGGTTTACGCTGGTGGCCTGGACCTCTGTTTCTTTAACAGTACCTCCAGGTTGAGGGATTAGTTAGGACCCCAGTTAGGGTCAGCTTAGACCCCGGTCACCCTCTAGCCGGAGACAGCGTATAACGGATTCCGTTTTGACCCACTGGACTTTCTGTCAGGTAAATCTATGTTATCATATAGCTATGCGCATGTTATATAGTATGTTGCCCTTTTGATATAGATTATTGTCATCACATATATATATCTGCTATACAGCGTGACAGGTACATGTCCATTATGCTGCATATTTTGCACTTAAACCCTGACAGGGTGTCTGGCTTACCGCTATACTGAGGGAGCCACTTTGCTCCAGGCAGATATGGCAGCGTCAGCGGTACTATCGGGGCCACCGGACCTGGTGAGGGGCCAGCGTTTCCATACTGCGCGGCAGCGCCGGCGGGTAAGTCATTGGAGCGGTCGCCCTCTGCCGCGCTGTCAGCTTGCGGCTGCGACATGTCTGCGCCCCCCTAGTTAAGCGTGGCCTACCTTCTCTGAAGGCTGCAGCTCCGCAGGGCACAGCGATGTAGAAGGACCTGTGTCCCCGGCGCTCTGACGTCAGAGCGTTCACCGAAGCTCTCCACAGGACCTGCCGCCGCGTCAGCGTTGGGGGCGTGTCCGGGACTCAGCGCGCTTTCTGCAGGTACGCCCCCTTCTCTTCGCGCTGTAGCGCTGCAATTTGGCAGGCAATGGCGGACAATTGGCGGGAAATTCTCAAAAACAGCAATACAGTCTTTTGCACAAAAACAGTCCAATTCAGGCACACAGGACTCGCATATAGCGAGCTTCAGATCCTGTTCGTGACGCCAAGTTAAGATGAGTCGCACAGCCAGGGCCTGTGGGGTACTCGGCACTGAGCCCGTTCACTTCAATGGGGGATGTCACGGGTAGCACAGCTCGGTCCGTTGCCCTGGGCGATCCCCATGAAATGTGGGATATTTACAGGGGATTAAAGGATGTATACAGTTTATTCGTGACGCCACCTGTGGTACCTGGTCAGGGTGACCAGCGCTGCAGGGTAGATCCTCTGAAGGGTTGTTACTGGGCAGCAAGGTGTTAAGTCTTCCACAGGCAAGACTGGATCCCTCAGGGTATATGGCGGTGTTGGGGTGCAGGGGCAATAAGGCAGACACACACAAGAAAGTCTCTTTCTGTACCTTTACTGATGGTAGATGCAGGCACGTCCCGGGAAGCTGGCAGGGTGGAGGATGCACGTCCAGTAATCCTACTGAGTAGGTGTAGGGCCTCCGTACTCCTGTTGTGTGAGTTTCTGACCTGTGTGAAACGAAGTCTAACTCTGTCTTCTCATATACGCCCGGCTGACCTTGTAGTGAGGCCTTCTCTAGGATAGAACAGTGTCTCTGTATGGAGGGCCCTGCTAGACTCAGTCTTCCTGACCCCGGTTACGTATCAGCTCTGATGGGCCCCTGCGACTTGAAGTCCCACAGGGTCTCCGGTATCTCCTACTAGTCGTGTAGATGCTAGCAAGCTCGGACCCGTGATGCAGAGTAGAGGTAAGCGATCAATGCTGTTTCAACCTCTGTCACTCTCTTTTCCTTCCATTCGCCTTTCGTCCTACTTCGACCTTCAGCATAAGCACACTCTAGCAGTAGATGGCAGGTTCTCCTTTCTCTTCACCGCTCTCAAAGCGTCGGCACGCTTACTCACTGAAACTACCTCAGTTGACTCAGTTCTGACCAGGCTAAAGTGGCTATCTTCCTCCATTATTACTGGACTCCACACAGTAAACTGAGTACACGCTGTAGTCTTCAGTCTTTCGGTAACTCTCTCTCTCTCAGCTCGTCTCTCACTGATCTGAGGTGACTAGAATCTCTAGACTCTCTGCTCTCTAAGATGTTCTGAGATCTGATCTAGTCTGAGGTAACTTGAAATCTCTGGTGTTCTGAGGTCACTCACGTGTCTACACTGCCTTTATAAACTGCGGAAGGGCTCCCTCTGGTGGATATAGGGAATAGTGCAGATGTGTTGTGTGCATACAGGTCACTGTGGGTTTACCTTCTGTTGCTTCCTCCTGGGAACATGTGGCTCCAGACACAGCTGGGCTACACATCTATTTTTAGTGGACGAGAAGGGAATGATTTGAATTTTTTTTTACACTTTAATTTTTTTACTTTTCTTACTTTATTTTTAGTCTCCTTTTAAGACTTGAGACTCATCCTTGACTTCATTTAGCTGTGGGAACAGGTTGGACGCCCTGGCTTAGGACTAGTTATACCAGTCTGCTCGATTTATCGCAGGAAGAAGTCACCGCCGCAGCCCTGGCGCCCGACGCTGTCACCACTCATTGTTCTTTGTTATTTCAGCACCGCAGATGGCAATGATTGGATTGCTGCATCCTGAACTTTGTAAGTAGCATTGAGGGGTGACAGCAGGTCGGGCACCAGTGAAGCTGTGGTAAGCACAGGTTTGGCATCAGGGCTGCGGCGGTGACTATTTCCGGTGGTGGCCAGTGAGCACAGGTCGGGCACCAGGGCTGTGGTTGTGACTTCATCCAATGGTGAGAACAGTTCAAGCAGCTTTGAATTGTACTACTAATTGTCGGGGTCGTAACGACAAACCACTCATCCTCCAGTCATGCCAAATTAGATTATAAGCATGGGTTAACCGTTTAAAGAATGAGTCAGACAATAGGCTGGTTCAAACTTCAGAGCATGCTCTTAAAATGGTTTTAACAGGCGACCATCTCAGCAAGTTCTAAGCTTTATTTTCACATACATAAGATTATCTACCCAGGATGTCAGGGTGGAGTAAAGAGGGATGGGGGGAAGGAGGTATGCTGAACATGTCCATATATGTACACGTCCAGCATCTGGTCATCCTTATTGGTCTTTAGATCTTCTTCTAAGTCCTCCTTTTATCGTGTTGTCATCCTTAGTTTCATTTCTTGAGAAACAATTCTGTTCTTCTTGTGTATCATGTGGTTCCTCAATTCCCCAAAGGTGGGGGCATTTCAGTGGATCCAGTTCAAGTTATTAGATAGTTAGTGTAATACAGTGATAGGACACAAGGTGGAGACAGACACCAGCAGATACTGACATTATCTTAAAATAAGTTTCAATCTGAATAATATCATTTAAGGGAAACTTCGTGGTTATCTTGACATATCAAAATATAAACATATAAATATAAAATATAGTAGAAAATTATATTTTACCTTGACAATCCCCCCTAAACACTAAGTTTTCCCTTAATATATGCGGCCTTCGAGACTGTCCATGTGTGGGGACAGGGGTAATGGATTTCTTCGCTTGGTCATTTTAGAAACTGGCCCCTTATGGACCGCCCCCAAACAACCAAGTCCCTAACAAACTTGCACATGGAGTTCTCCAACTGTCCCTAAACTAAATCTCTTATTTCCATTTGTATTTTGTTATAGGGGGTTTTATCAGGTTTATCCTGCGGAGTATATTTCTCCATATCACCCTTATCAGTGTCATCATATAATAGCGACACAACTTCCTGATGAAGGAAAGTACCTGAGGAGGCGGCTGCATTGGTCACAGCTTTCCTATACATAGATATCACACAACATAGAATTATCAATCCTAGCACCAAAAGCCCTGTTACCACTAAGCAGGCTTGTTGGAGAAATTCTTTAAGTCCTCCAAGCCATCTTGAGAAGAAAGAGGTATCTACTCCTGCATTGGCCTTTATTTCCTGAGCCAGATTTTTAATCTTTGTAAGGGCTACTATAGTTTTACCATTGACTCCAGAATTCTGAGGAATATAAGTACAGCATTCTTCCCCTATCATCCCACAGACTTCACCTTTTTCAGCTAGAATCATGTCAATGGCCAGTCTATTTTGAAGAGTCATTCTTTTGTTTTGGGCCCAGTTTCTCAACTATACCCTGGAAAGCATCTTGACTAAAATTGATAAATCTTTGCTCGGTGTAGTATATATAATTTATCCAATCCACATTTCTATTGATCTGTATCATTGGGATAAGAGAGAGAAAACCTGCTGTGATTTGATTTTGGGCCTTGTAATTGTCAGGGACCCCCCTAAGAACACCTATGGGATCTATATAAACTTTGGGATCCTCAGCATAACCGGTGTGCAGCTGACCCAGACTCCTTCTCTTTCTGGATATCAGTGGAGCTATATTCTCAGATCCAGACTCTTTCTCACGTGTCTTTTAATGACTACCCAGTCTCCAGACTGCAGACTCCCAGGATCCAGGTTCGGATCTGGAAGAGAACTGAAAACATTATCATGTACTTTCTTGAGTCTTTTATGCAAATCCCTTACATATGAGCTTAATACATGGTTACTCATTTCCAGTGCTTGGGAAAAGAAACATCCTAAACTAGGCACTTTGCCAAATAGTACTTTATACGGAGAAAGTCCAGTTTTTCTATTTGGAGTGTACTTTACTGAGTATAGGGCTAATGATAAACATTCAGGCCAAGATTTCCCTGTTTCAGCCATGGCCTTTTTAGATTTTTAACTTCAATGTCCTATTTAGTCCTTCTACTTTTCCACTACTTTGTGGATAATATGGGGTGTGGAAAACTTGTTAAATTCCCAGAGCTGTCAAGACTTCATTTATTATCTCACATATGAAATGTGTACCTCTGTCACTTTCGGTCACCTTTGGTACTCCATACCTGCACACCACCTCCGCAAGCAGCTTCTTTACGATTGCCGCAGCCGTAGCCTTGGCAATCGGGAAAGCCTTCGGCCAACCTGAGAATAAATCAAAAACACACCAACACGTTCTCCCATGACCCTGATTTTGGCAGCCGAATATAATCAATCTGCAGTCTCTGGAAAGAATAGAAGGGCCGAGGGGCATGTTTGGGTGGTGTCTTGACTACCCTTCTCTTATTATGTGTAGCACATACCATGCATCCCTGGATCAAACCTCTATGCAGGTGGGAAAGCCTGGTGCCACCCAATGCTTCTGCATCACGCTCATTACAGCAGTTTCGGACTGGTGGGTTGGCCCATGTAACATCTGGGCGACCGCAGGGTACAACACCCTTGGAAGGCATCGACGCATCCCTCTTCCCCATACCCCATTTGCTTCATTCAGACATGCACCTTCTTTTTCCCACTTTTCTCCTTCCTCCTGGCGCACCTGAGCCTGCATCTGGGATAAGGCATCCTCCGACACAAAGGGATTTTTGGGAGCGCTTACCTGGTGCATCGTTACCCCTTGGAGTGGTCTACTGGCTGCTGTTTTTGCTGCTGCATCGGCCATTGCGTTTCCTTTACTCACCTGATCAGTGCGTCTGGTATGTGCTTTAACTTTTATGACAGCTACGTCTTTTGGTAATTGTAATGCATCAATTAACTGCTGGACTGCGTCAGCATTTTTAATGGGATGTCCTGCTGCCGTCAGGAATCCTCTAGACTTCCAAATTGGACCAAAATCATGAGCTATACCGAATGCTATCTAGAATCTGTGTAGATGTTAACAATTCTACCTTCAGCTATCTTACAGGCCTCGGTCAGAGCCTTAATTCAGTCTCCTGGGCCAACTGATATGGGAGCATTGGTTCTGCTTTGATTACTGCATTCAGGGAGACGATGGCATACCTGGTGTGGAAGGTACCTGAGTCATCTTGGTGGCGAGATCCATCTACAAAAGATTCAAAATCAACATTAAGTCTTTCAGTTTCAAACACTGTGGGTAGGCCTGCTGTTTCCTGTGCCATAAGCTGAACACAATCATAAGGAATCTCCTCTCTTGGATCTTCTTTGTACAATACCGTACCTGACCTCCCCCCTAGATCCGAGAGAGGCAACAATGTAGCAGAATTAAGTGTGGTACATCTCTGCAAAGAAACATTTGGAGGCATTAAAAGTGCACATTGCAATCGAAGGTGACGTGCAGCTGAAAGGTGTGCCGGTTGCACCTGGTTCAGTATGATATATATATATACATCATGAGGTGTAAGTGCTGTCAGTGGATAATCAAGCACGATATCTGATGATTTGTGGAGCAATAGTCCTACAGCATGTACTGCCCGTATACAGGACGGGGCACATCTAGCCACTGCATCTAGTCTTCCACTGAAACAGGCCACTGGCCTTTGATTGTCACCATGTAACTGAGTCAATACCCCTGCTGCGTGTCCCTGCTGTTCGTGGAGATACAGGGTGAATGGTAGTTCATAGTTGAGGGTTCCTAGCGCTGGAGCTGCCACAATCCTGTTTTTGAGAAAATAAAAACAGTCTATACCTTCAGGAGTTAGTTTAAAAAGCACAATGGTGATACAGTCATAGAGAGGCTGCATGAGGATTGACACAGCACGAATCCACTGCCTGCAGTAGGAAATCAGTCTAAGAAATGTCCTAAGAGCTCTAACATTAACAGGAATAGGAAAATTCTGTACAGCTTCTTTGTGAGCGCTGGTCAGATGTCGTTCCCCCCGGTATAATGCAATATTCCAAAAAGATAACTGAAGATTTACAAAATTGCAGTTTATCCTTTAACGCTTTACAACCAGCTTGGTATAGAAACAACATAAGTAATATTGTTGCAATACGACACTGTTTCCTGGAGGGGGCACAAATCAGTAAGTCATCAACATATTATAAAATAACATTGGCAAAATCAATAACTGTAAACTAAGCAGCATCCTGAGATATCTGGAACAAAAGTGTATATATATATATATATATTGTACCAGCCAATACATAGAGGGTTAAATCTCGTAGCCGAAGGGGGAAGCTGAAGGTTGGAATTTGTACTGTCAAGGCCATTGATAAGGAACCTTACTCTTAGCTGCAGAGATGCCGAAGGTGGGGGCTAGGTTTTAACTAAAATATCCCTTGTTACCAGTAGACCACATCTGCTGAGCAATAGCCGTCTCTTGAGCTGAATTAAGAGGATACTGTCTTTGTTGGGGCAGAATTGCACCTGGCTTTAATTTGACCATGACTGGCTGCACCCTTAATCTGCCCACATCTGTTTTATCTGAAGCCCAGAAATCATACGGTATTACACCTTCTAACATTGAAGGAAATTCATTTGTGTCCTCTGTACTAGCAACGTCTAGCAACATGATTTTACAAAGAGTGCTCGGCTTCAGTCCTGGTGTCATAGTGACAGTTCCATCAGGATGATACTCAATATGTGCTTGCAATTGTGACAACACATCACATCCTAAAAGATTACATTGACCCCGTGGTGATACCATTAACTGTGTGTGTACAGTGGTTCCTTGAATTTGCAGGGGAATCTTTTTAGTGACGGGGAGCTGGAGAATTGTAAGGAGTTGCTATAACATGGTGGGAGAAATCACTTTTCCCAAATGGCCAGTCCTCTTCTGTAATTACTGAATTGTCTGCCCCCGTGTCCACTTGGAACTCAACCTCATGTCCCCCTGGTAGGTTCACCTGTACTGTGCAATTAGGAATGGGGGGTAAGGAGACAAGGGGTTCATGTGCAAGCTACCATTATCCTATGGGAGCGCCTCTAATTGGTCTTGGGGGCCTCTTGCAGGCGAGTCATTTGCATATGGATTAGTTGGACAGGCTGGATATGGGTTAGTTCTGCAATCCCTCCTGAAATGTCCTGGTTTCTTGCACCCGTAGCACAATTTCTGCCCATCTCCTGGCACACGTCTCCTCTCCCTGTTGTTTGCAGGACGAGTACCTACAGCATGTATCCTTGCTCCTCTTTTTGCCTGCGCTAAATCATGTTGTGCCCCCTGTGCTTTTCTGGCTAGATCCTCTGCTTTTACTGATCTCCAATCCGGTCTACTTACTTTCAGTTTTTCCTTGTCACTTCTTTTTTTTTTTTTAACCCATTCATATAAAACTTGCTAGAACTCTCTCACTAGTCTTGTTTCTTTGACAAAACCCATTTCCACCCAAGTTTTTCTTAGAGTCCAGAAATAATCTTTTGGCTCTTTCCTGAACTCTGTCTTCTAGTGTAACTTCCTTTCTCTGCCTGTCTATTTGCTTCTCACATACTCTGACCTTCGATTCTTACGTACTGTGTCTATTCCAAAAACATATTCAACAAATTTGACTAAAAATCTGAAAACTGCTGCACTCTTTCCTGTGCATCCTCACGAATACCCGACGGGAGGGGCTGGTCAAACCACTGCGTAGTTTGTGTGTCCTCTCTCCCTCAGCCTGCAGTTTGCTTATCTGTAGAGTGACCTTGGTCTAAAGCAAAATGCCATCTCGCTGCTGCCAGCACTTATCTCTGCTTGCTGTCACTGACTTCTGCATTACCAGATCCGTTCCTACAAATATAACACTTGTATGTCTCATCTATCAATCTATTGTATCTAGCTTCATCTGCCAATTTTCCCTTTTTCTGTTTTCTATCCCACATCTGACCAATCATGACAGTTTTTATTCCCTGAGCGGGTGACACTGAGATAAAATATCCCTTTTCCCCTGAGTCTGGTGCGTTGATCCCTTGAAATCATTCCTATCACAGTTAAATATTTGATAGAAATCGAACTTAAAGATAACCACAGGGGTTGTAGTATTAACCCAGAAGGTGGGCATGCTGGCACTACTAGAGATCAGGATATAGCTCAAAAGGATATGTAACAGAAGGTTCATGACTGCTGGCTAATCTTGTCCTTCTTGCAGTGGGAGGCGTGAATCCAGGTGCTCTTGCCCTCGAGCTTTGGGCAGTAGGGGTGGTCAGGACCACAGTGTAGGGACCCTCAAATCTGGGCTGGAGACAGTCTCTTTTCATAAATTTTTTATGTATACAAAGTCACCAGGCGAGAAATCGTGCACCGTGTCACCTCTAAATTCTGGGAGAGAAGCAGACACTGTAGAGTGGGTGTTAGTTAACTCTTTAGACAAAGCAATCACAAATTTTACTACTTTATCATTAGTTTCAAATAGCTCCTGGTGCCTAATTTTTCCTCTCCTGGGAGGGGCACCCACTGGGAACAGAGGTAGTGCAGTAGCTTCCGGATTAGGAACAGAAGCAGGGGCCGAAGGACCAAGTCCTGGGACAGGGGTCTCAGCGACGGGAACTAAAACCTTTTCCGGCTGTCCGGGTGGTTGGTAGTAGGTGCCGGAAGGTGTCAGGAGGGGATATAGGGGGGGTATAGGCCTGACTGGGTGGTTCTGGGTGTCCCAAGATGGCCGCTGGGGAAAGTGGAACGGGTGTTGTCTGGGGGCGTCTCACTGTTGGGAATGGGAGGGGCATTGGGCTGGGCATTACACCAGGGGCGACCCGCCCCACAGACACGGCAGGTCTCCGCCCAGGGCGGATTCTGTTCATCACACACATGATAAGGCCGACCTCCCTTTGTTCTGAGATCGGTGCCATTATAGGGCGGTGGCTGGGGGCTTGCAGCCATTTTAGTTATATCAACAAGATCATATGCAGAGCATTTTACATATCCAAACAAAGGCTCAGCACCTTCTGAACCTCCTACATCATTTACTTCCTTTCAGTCCTGAACTTTCAAATCATTTGCTACTTTGAGATGTGCCTGAGCCTGATGCAGGAGTCCCTCATCACATAACTTTCCCTTCTTTTGTGCTACACAATCCTTCCACACTGAAGGCTGAAATCTGCCCATAGTAGGCAAATCCATCCTTCTTGCCCTCCCGCGACCTTACTAACTCACAGACTCCCACAGCACCACCCTCTAACTTGTGGGGTTTTTCTAATTTAAACATGCGCATCATGATGTTAACAGAGTGTAATGATCTGTCGCGACTCAGACCACCGGCGTCACTTGCAGGTCACCACCCGTCAATACAGAGTCCCCGCTCCATGTGTTGACAAGACAAAGAGTCCCTGCTCAATTTGTCCCTTCCCTAACTGTGGATGGTGACTTTACAGCACAGTTCGCCGCAACACCCTTCACAGCACAGAGTCCCCGCTCCATGTGCCGACACCTGGGCTTCTCCTAATGAGACTTCCCAGGTTAGACAAAGAGTACTCCTCAATTTGTCACTTCTCAGACGAAAAGACCTCCTCAATTCGCCACTGATAAGACAGAGAGCCCTACTCAATCTGTCACTGATTAAGATTATCATGTGCGTCTTTTACCCCACTCAACACTTCAAAAATCTAAAATTTGTCCCAACTTTGTTCTAACAGTCGCAGGAGGCAATTTATCTACATAAAGGTACAGTGACTGGAGGAGGAGGAACGTGGTGTTTTGACTCAAGCACGTGCAGACATGCAACGTCACTCGGTCTCACTTGCTGGTTCGTGGCGTGGGATTGCCCTCAGTCTCACCACTCAACCGGTCACTCACCCAGCCCCAAAAAGACAATACAGCTTAAGCCAACAATGACTGATACACAGGCAAGTGGGACGCATATAAAGTATATAATCCCAACTTACCGTGTTCAACGGAGGCTGCAGTCCTCGCACTCAGTCACCGCGGGCACCACCGCAAAGTCCTCGGGACGAGTCCGGACGGGCGGCAATCCACTGCCCCACGTTGCTAGGCGCCAATTGTCGGGGTCGTAACGACAAACCACTCATCCTCCAGTCATGCCAAATTAGATTATAAGCATGGGTTAACCGTTTAAAGAATGAGTCAGACAATAGGCTGGTTCAAACTTCAGAGCATGCTCTTAAAATGGTGTTAACAGGCGACCATCTCAGCAAGTTCTAAGCTTTATTTTCACATACATAAGATTATCTACCCAGGATGTCAGGGTGGAGTAAAGGAGGGATGGGGGGAAGGAGGTATGCTGAACATGTCCATATATGTACACGTCCAGCATCTGGTCATCCTTATTGGTCTTTAGATCTTTAGACAAAGTATCTCACACAATCCTTATTGAAAAAATGACTAAGTATGGAATGGACAAGGCAACTGTTAGGTGGATTCATAACTGGCTTAGTGATCGGACCCAAAGAGTGGTTGTAAATGGCTGCACATCCAGTTGGAAGAATGTCTCAAGTGGGGTACCACAAGGCTCTTTTTTGGGCCCTGTATTGTTCAACATCTTTATCAATGATTTAGATGAAGGAATTGAGGGTAAACTGATCAAATTTGCTGATGACACAAAGCTAGGAGGGGTAGCTAATACTAGAGAAGAGAGAGAGAGGATTCAAAAAGATATACATAAACTGGAGCAGTGGGCAGCAACTAACAGAATGGATTTTAACAGGGAAAAATGCAAAGTACTACATCTGGGCAATAAAAATGAAAAAAGCATATACAAAATGGGAGGAATAGGGCTAAGTAACAGCACATGTGAAAAAGACTTGGGTATACTAATTGATCACAGACTTAACATGAGTCAACAGTGTGATGCAGCAGCAAAAAAGGCAAATGCAATTCTAGGATGTATCAACAGAAGCATACAGTCTAGATCACGTGAGGTCATTATTGCCCTCTACTCCTCTTTGGTCAGACCTCATCTGGAATACTGTGTCCAGTTTTGGGCACCACATTTTAAAAAAGACATCAACAAACTGGAGCAAGTTCAGAGAAGAGCCACCAGAATGGTGACCGGTCTGCAAACCATGTCCTATGAGGAACGGTTGCAGGATTTGGGAATGTTTAGCTTGCAAAAAAGAAGACTGAGAGGAGACTTAATAGCTGTCTACAAATATCTCAAGGGCTGTCACATTGTAGAAGGATCATCTTTATTCTCATTTGCGCAAGGAAAGACTAGAAGCAATGGGATGAAACTGAATGGGAGGAGACACAGATTAGATATTAGAAAAAACTTTTTGACAGTTAGGGTGATCAATGAGTGGAACAGGCTGCCACAAGAGGTGGTGAGTTCTCCTTCAATGGAAGTCTTCAAACAGAGGCTGGATAGACATCTGTCTGGGATGATTTAGAGAATCCTGCTTTGAGCAGGGGGTTGGACCAGATGACCCAGGAGGTCCCTTCCAACTCTACCATTCTATGATTCTATGATTCTATGATTCTTCTAAGTCCTCCTTTTATCGTGTTGTCATCCTTAGTTTCATTTCTTGAGAAACAATTCTGTTCTTCTTGTGTATCATGTGGTTCCTCAATTCCCCAAAGGTGGGGGGCATTTCAGTGGATCCAGTTCAAGTTATTAGATAGTTAGTGTAATACAGTGATAGGACACAAGGTGGAGACAGACACCAGCAGATACTGACATTATCTTAAAATAAGTTTCAATCTGAATAATATCATTTAAGGGAAACTTCGTGGTTATCTTGACATATCAAAATATAAACATATAAATATAAAAATATAGAAGTAGAAAATTATATTTTACCTTGACATAATCACCGTCATCGCTGGATAAGATTATTGCTCTGGTGCAGTTGCAACGGGGGCCAGGGCGGTGGTAGTCATGGCTAGCAGTGGCGGTTCAGTCATCCCCTGGCCCTCCGTCACATAAGCACATTGCAGTCCACTCACATGTATATCGTGGTCCACTTTGCAGGGCTGGAAGTCCTCTCCCCTGAGCCGCACCCAATGATAGTCTGAGTCCAGAGTCATTTTCAACAAAACACTTTTACTCAGCTCGTCCAGTTTAGTCACAGCAACAGCACAAGATTCTTCACAGAATATCACCTTTCCATTTCCTGCACTGTCCCTCTCTTTTCATGGAATATCCACCGGTTTCGCCGATCCTGCAGCTTTCTCAGAGGACAGACTAACACGCTTCAGGAGTTCCCCACCCGCTTCCCTCTCCAATGGTGAAGTTGAAGAATGGCTCTTCCATTCTTTACCAGGCCGTAGGCCTCGGACGTTATGGGTAGTTCCCACAAAGTTAGCTGCTACCATTTTTATGCTGCCAAGATATTCCTCTTCTACATGTGACTATTAGCTCTCTGGCCCCGGACTGCTGGGCTCCTTGACTTAATCGTTCCCGGACTCCACTGCTCTGTCTCTGCTCCCGGCCCTGACACAACTCTCTCAGCTCCTACTGAACTGAACTCCCGGAAGCTCCCCAACTACCCTCTATTAGCCCCTCCTAGTTAACCTAATCCTATTGGTCTAAAGAACTCCTTATTCTATTCTATTGTGCTCCCCTACAGGTCTAAGTTCTACACTGTCCCTATATATTTACAACTTACAAACAGAGGTACATTGCAATACACAATATATACATTACATGACACAGGAAATATACCAGGGATGCATGCAAGGAGTACAGGGTATTAAACTGGGCCCCTCACCCCTTACACAGTTATGACAGCAGAGGGAAGTTGCAGCTCAGTGCAAAGCGCTGGGCTACAATAAAATGACGACTGGCTCCAATTACAGCTGTGGACTGTGCATGACAGGGGCTGTGCATAGTGAGCAGTGCACGGCTGTTACAACCACAGCATAGCAGAAAGCGTCAGAGATTGACTCTACTTTCTTATGACCACGTTTAGCTATCTGTAGTCTTGAGAGCCTGCTTAATTTACGGTGTCTGCCGTATATATACACTGCATTAATAAAAAAATAAAAAAATGTGATATATTCTCTTTAAGTACTATTCCCTGATTCATCAAGACCGGTGATAAAATCCCATACGTGAAAATTAAATACGGGCGATTCAAGGATGGGTCCCTTTGTGCGCTACAGATTGTGTGCAGTTACTTTATATATCAAGGGTAAACTGGGAACTTTAGAAGCCGCGCTCAGATACATGTCTTCTAATTATAAAAATGTCACTGGGGGAGATAAAGTGTGAATAAGAGCAGGATTAACAATTCATTATGTCTAGTATTGTCAAATGCACAGAAGAATGAGCTAGAATAGATGAATCCAGAGACTATAACATAAGTTTTCACTCCCCAGATCATTCCCTTAAGCCTACTTTCACACGCCTTTGTGACACGTCCTAGTGCTGTCCATCTTTTTCTCGGATACCGCACTGATCATACACACATCAGTTTTAAGAACTCCTTCTTGAGGTCTTCACAGTGTCCCATGGGGGATCTAATGCCTTGTGAAAAAATCTTCAACAATCAGATAATCTTCAACAATGAGATCCCTTTGCTGTGTTGTCAGCTGTTTAGGGCCCATGAATTGTGCTGTAAAACGCAACTACGAAAATGTCAGGAAAATTCTACTAGAACTGTCCATGGATTTGTACAGGTTATGGGTGACATTAAAAGTGGAAAACAATCTGAAAGGATTTTTTTAAGCTGACAAAATACATTGCATTTTAACAGGGGTGTGTAGACTTTTTATATCCACTCTATATGGAAAGATCATGATCAGATCGTCCACTTCTTCGTGATAAGAACATTATAGGGATGGTCAGAAGCTGAAACGCATCAATGTATACATTTTGCATATAGATTTTTCCATATATTTTTATCTAGTACCAGAGGATTATCTTTTAGTAGCAATGTGGCTGAGATATTTGCACTGATTGGTTAGGAACTAATTTTATTCTTGTGTTCCTCTGTATTCCTCCTGGTAATGTGCAGTGACATAATACCTGTAACACCCAGCTGTCAATTTATTCATACATTTTCACGTGAGCCCCGGGAACACAAGTGTCCACATTGCAGTAATGGCGCCAACATAGCAGGATGTCCTAGTAGTTTACAACCCCTCCCCTTTAATTATTATTTTAAAGGGATTGTCTCATGACAGATCTAGATGTCATTTTGCTAGGATATAATGCCAAGTCCAATCTGTGGAGGTCTTACTATGAAGGTCCTTACTAACCACTGGGATGAAGTCAACTGTCTTTAAGGCTATGTTCACACGTTATGTTTTGGGTGCGTTTTTTAATGCAAATTTTAAGCTGCGTTTTGCAGCACCAGCAAAAGTGATGAAATTTCAGAAATCTCATGCACACATTGTTTTTTTTCTTTCTGACGGAATAGGAAACCTGCTGCATTTTGGAAAACTGCAGCCTGTCACTTCTTTCAGTGTTTTTGCAGCGTTTTTTCACCCATAGAAATCAATGAGAAAGTGCAAAAACTCAGAAAAAAATCAGGTAAGAGAGCAGGTTTTGTCTGTGGAAAAAAATGCAGCAAAAGTGCAACGTGTGAACATAGCCTAAGGGAGAAAAAGCACCAAAGTCACACTGGCAGGCAAAAATTATGCAAAATATAAGTAGTCGAAAACATTATGTAAAAGATCAGAAGATCACTGCATTAAGTCACCTACTCTATAAGGACGGATAAAAGTATTACATTAAGTTTAATAAAGCTTATTTTAAGAATGCGTCTTCCCCTGACATAAAAAGGCAAAAGATTCCCAAAAAAACAAATATGTCCCGTTATGTTTTACTGCAAAATAGCAAAATGAAAAGCAAAAATCAATGCCAAAATTGTTTATTTTCATGTCATCCTAAAAAAATGTAAAAATATTTAAGCGATATGTGCTGCAAAGTTGTATCAATAAAAAGTATAACCCATCCCACAAAAGTAAGCTCTTACATATGAAAAAAACCTAAAAATGCTTAAACACAGTAGAAAAAAACAATTATGAAATTGCTCTATTAATTGCACCTGTTTGACCTCGTTATCTGTATAAATGACACCTGTCCACACTCCAACCCCTCCACCATGGCCAAGACCAAAGAGCTGTCTAAGGACACCAGGGATAAAATTGTAGCCCTGCACAAGGCTGGGATGGGCTACAGGACAATAGGCAAGCAGCTTGGTGAAAAGGCAACAACTCCTGGCACAATTATTAGACAATGGAAGAAACACAAGATGACTGTCAATTTTCCTTGTTCTTGGGCTCCATGCAAGATCTCCCCTCAAGGGTAAGGTTGATTCTGAGAAAGGTCAGAAATCAGCCCAAAACTACACACGAAAACTTGGTCAATAACCTGAAGAGAGCTTGGACCACAGTCTCAAACATTACCATAAGTAACGCACTACATCATCTTGGATTAAAATCCTGCAGGGCACGCAAGATCCCCCTGCTCACGTCAGCACATGTCCAGGCCCATTTAACGTTCACTAATGACCATCTGGATGATCCAGAGGAGGCATGGGAGAAGGTCATGTGGTCAGGTGAGATCAAAATAGAACTTTTTGATATCAACTTCACTCGCTGTGTTTGGAGGAAGAAGGATGAGAACAACCTGAAGAACACCATCCTAACCATGAAACATGGTGGGGGAAACATCATACTTTGATGGTGCTTTTCTGCAAAGGGGACACTATGACTGCACCATGATGTTGGGAGAATAGATGGAGTCATGTATTACAAGATTTTTGCCAACAACCTCCTTCCCTTGGTAAGAGCATTGAAGATGGGTCGTAGCTGGGTCTTCGAGCATGACCCGAAACACACAGCCAGGGCAACTAAGGAGCGGCTTAGTAAAAAGCATTTCAAGGTCCTGGAGTGGGCTAGCCAGTCTCCAGACCTGAACCCAACAGAAAATCTTTGGAGGGAGCTGAAACTCAATGTTGCCCAGCGACTGACCCAAAACCTGAAAGATCTGGGGAAGATCTGTATGGAGGAGGGGGCCAAAATCCCTGCTGCAGTGCGTGCAAACTTAGCCAAGAACTATAGGAAACGTCTGACCTCTGTAATTGCAAACAAAGGTTTCTGTAACAAATATTAAGTTCTTTTTTTTTATTGTATCAAATACTTATTTCCTGCAATAAAATGCAAATTAATTGTGTAAAAATCATACAATGTGATTTTCTGGATTTTTTTAAGGTTCTGTCTCTCACAGGTGAAGTGTCCCTGCGATAAAAATTACAGATCTCTCCATTCTTTGTAGGTGGGAAAACTTGCAAAATCGGCAGTGTATCCAATACTTATTTTACCCTCTATATATTTAAAAAAAATATATAAAAATTGGTTGAAATAAAAAAAAAATTAATTAATTTCGAAGTAATTGCTGAGCGATCAGTGGTGATTCCGGGTTGACGTGTGATATGTGCCATGTGCCTCTTTTGGTAGGAGGAGGCAGAGTGCGTTGCTTCCCGTTCTGTCTTCATGTCAAAAACTAGCCGAGATAGGTGTCAAATCAGAAAGGCAAACTTTTTCCCTATGCGAAATGTCAGAAGCAAATTGGCGTGTCTGTCTGGCAGAGCATGCCTGGTCTATTTACCGCTGAATGTTAGCATTAACGCGGCATTAAATCAGAATAATCTGCATTTAAATCTACTTTGTGTCTGGAATGCTAACGGCGAAATATAACATTAAAATACAATTACTCTTTTTATTTTTTTTTTTCTTAAAGTCAAAGAAGGTTAATAATCTGATTTTTCGAGTTGCCGTGGATTTGTAGACACATCGCGGAGAATCACTTAATGGAATCAGGGGACGCTGCCGAGAAGGTGGCATCAAATTTGTGGGAAGTGAATAGCGAAACGCGTGGTAACATATGACAAAATGAATGAGAATGTACTGACCTTTCACGACGTCGGCTTCATTTCAGTGCTGCTATATTACCCATACACAGGATGACTGGTATGTCCTGTCCTGGTCACCCTGACATATAGGCGGAGGCTGGGGTGAAAGTTTATCGGTTTCCCGTGCCGACAGGACACTTTTATGCAGTGGGAAATCCCGAAGACCAACCTGAGAGCAGAGTATGTAAAGATCTCTCATCTTCGCCACCAGGGATCTTCCCATTCATTCTATCACTAATAATAATAGCGGTATTATTTTACAACTTAATGGCGGTATTGTGTGGGAAATAGGATGGTAGTATTGTAAATGGCACCATAAAGCAGCATAATTTAGGATTTATTTAGGAATTGTATAACGGAATTATTTTAGCACTTAATGGCAATTTCACGTGGGCATTCAAATGCAGTATGGGAATTATATGGCACTATATTGAAGTATTACTTAGAAACAATATCAAAGTTTTATTTAGGCATTGTATGGTGGTATTATTTTGATACGTAACATATGCATTCAAACTCAGTATGGTGTGGGAATTTATGGTTGTGTTATGAAGGCACTATATAGACGTATTACTTGCAAATGATATGAAAAATTTAGTTAGTCATTGTATGGCGGTATTATTTTGACATTTAATATGGGCATTCAAATTCAGTATGGCGTGGGAATCATATGGTAGTGTTATGAGGGCGCTATATAGAAGTATTACTTGGAAACTATATGAAAGATTTATATAGGCATTATATGGCGGTATTATTTTACCTGGAAACTATATGAAGAATTTAAATAGGCATTGTATGGTGGTATTATTTTGATACCTAATAAGGGCATTCAAATTCAGTATCGCATGGGAATCATATGCTAGTTTTATGAGGGCACTATATATATAGGAGTATTACTTGGAACTATATGACAGATTTATATAGGCATTGCATGGCGGCATTATTTTAATACATAATATGGGCATTCAAATTCAGTACAGTGTGGGAATCATATGGCACTCTTATGAAGACACTATATAAAAATATTACTTGGAAATGAATGTTTAGTTAGGCACAGATATGAAAGATTTATATAGGCATTGTATGGCGGCATTATTTTGATACTTAATGGTAACTTAATATGTGCTTACAAATTCAGTACCGTGTGGGTGTAAGGGGGATGACCGCACCGCGGGTACCTGCATGACGGGGCCGGAACTGGTAGGGCTGCATCCCCTGTTCCCGGGGGAAGCTTTAGTGTGCCGGTCCTTCCTTCCTCCTGTCGGTGGGGGCGGGGGAATAAAAAGGCAGAGCGTGCGCAGCAGCAAAGTTTTGGCGTGAACCTGGGGCAGCACGCAGTGAGAGGAGCGCTGCGTCCCGTCCCTCCAGACAGTACCGGCACTGCGACAGGCCCCACCGCCTGCAGAGAAGCCGCCGCAAAGAGAAGGGCCAGGCATGCTGCAGCAGACCAGAAAAAGAGGGACTGCTGCGCAGAGGGGAAGCGGTGTACCCCACAACAGCACAAAGAGAGGAGTGCTCCATCCAGGGAGCACCAGTAGCACGCAGGTCATCGTCCGTCGGTTCTCCGGCGCCAACAGAGGGCACCAGAGAGACAGAGATGTGCAGTGTGTGCCCGGTGACTACCAGAGAGAAAGAGACGTACAGTGTGTGCCCGGTGACTACCAGAGAGAAAGAGACGTACAGTGTGTGCCCGGTGACTACCAGAGAGAAAGAGACGTACAGTGTGTGCCCGGTGACTACCAGAGAGAAAGAGACGTACAGTGTGTGCCCGGTGACTACCAGAGAGAAAGAGATGTACAGTGTGTGCCCGGTGACTACCAGAGAGACGGAGACGTGCAGTGTGAGCCCGGTAATTACCAGAGGACAAAGCGCTGAATGATCCGTGTCCATGAGTACAGCACACGTGCCACATAAGAGTGACCGGGACAGGGACAAACACTTGCACCCTGACTTCACCAGTGTATATTTGCCGAGCCACGTTGGGCTCGTACAGGACTGTGGCCCGTACCCTTTTCAGCCACTGCAGCATATGGACTAGGGCTCAGCAGAAGATACCGGAGATCGACCGCTGCCGAAAGACCAGGCATTGTTGTCTACAGGACCCTATTGAAAAGACACCGTGCCAGCCTTTGCCGGTGCTCTTGACTTCCCAGCAGGAGATACAGTTTGAGGAACTTCTGACATAAGTGCTTCACAGGGACTGCCGTTACCTGATCCTTTATTCTTCAACTCTGCATCTCCTTTTGCAATTATACTGTTTTTCCCCTGTTTAACCCATTACCTCCCTGCGTGGAGTATTCCCCTGCTATAGCAAAACTGTTAACCCTTGCTCTGCCTCCTGTCCGTCACTGCATCTCGCAACCTGCGCTCACATGGGAATCATATGGCACTGTGATGAAGACACTATATAGAAGTATTACTTGGAAACGAAAGTTTAGTTAGGCACAGATATTATTTTGATACTTAATGGTAGTTTAATATGTGCATTCAGATTCAGTGTGGTGTGGTAATTATATGGTAGTGTAATGAGGGCACTACATAGCAGTTTAATTCCGAATGTACTGGTGTAATGGTATTATTTGGACATTTAATGGCAGTTTTATATGGCAGTGTTATGTGGGCACTAAATAAAATAATTATTTGGAAATTGCAATAAGATTTTATTTAGACATTTGTATTATTTGGACACTTAAAAGGAACCAAACAGCTGATACATGTCTCCTGATCAATGGCAGTATGTGCCAGACACGGGCTGCATGATTTCAGCCATGTATGTTTGGTTGTGGAATGCTGCACTCTTTCTTGACAATGTATGTCAGTATTTCATTTTCAGAGAAAATAGATCTCTGACAACTTTTATATGATAATATCTCTGACACCCAGTAATAGAAACATCCCTTCTAAGAAATAGTAAGTCATTGTCTTTGACATTTGCCATAATTGTGACACAGGTATGTGACCGAAGAATTACTGTGAAGGTGGATTTCCAAGGCAAAACATTCCATAAAATTGGTGCAGCGCGGGAGAAGCCTTGGAGGTTGTTCCATGTGAACAGACAGAGGGGAAGGCACTAATGAGCCAAATCAATGGCTGTTTTCCATGGTCATATGGTTCTTTAGGACTCGTTATTGCAGTTGGTGAAACGGGGATCCAGTCTGGTTCAGTCACTGATTGATTCATTGATGTACTAAAACAAGAGAAGAGTTGCAGAAAGGTGCAGCATGGTGAATAACTTAATATACTAGTAGCATGGTCTTATAATATAAAACTAAACACCAAACTGAAGTAGCCATTTGAATGCAATTTTGTAATGATTACGCAGCACATTTTTGGTCTTTAGTAATGATAGTAGCATTTTCAAATTCTGGTGACCAGTAGCATAGCTACTGGGGAGGCAGAGGGGGCCGTCGCCCCGGTCCCCGTCACATGAAGGGGTCCTCCGGGAGTAATGAGGCAGAACACTGCACAGGAGGAGAGCAGGAAAATGCCTGCTCCCCTGCCTGACGGGGACTCTGCATGCTGGTAACACAGCGGCCAGTTGCAGAGTCTCCCTCCTGCAGTGTACAGTGCAGGCTTTACTGACCTGAGGAGCTTCTGCCAGGCTGCAGTTTTGTGCACTCTCGGATTGGCTCAGGCACGCTAGGTCCTAGTGCCCACCCTGCATTCTACTCCGACACTTACTGGTCCTGCCTCGCTGCCTGCAAACTTCATCGGTAAATGGGATGGAATTTATTAGATTTATTAAATGAAGGCATGTCATGGTCACTGTGGGGTGAAGGTGAGAGGATGGGGGTATTGTGGGTGCTGATGTGAGGGAGGGGGACAGGGCACTGGGGGGGTGAATGTGAGAGGATGGGGTATTGTGAGGGCTGAAGTGAGGTAGGGGGAAAGGGCACTGGGGTAGATGTGAGAGGATGGGGTATTGTGAGGGCTGAAGTGAGCAAGGGGGACAGGGCACTGGGGTGAATGTGAGAGGATGGGGGTATTGTGGGGGCTGAAGTGGGAGAACAAGTGGTGGAAGAGTAACAGGGCACTGGCGGGTGACTGTCAGAGGATGGGGTATTGTGGGGGAGGGGGTGGTTGAGGGGCGACAGGGTACTGAGGGGCTGATTATATTGTTTTGTTGGGAGATTATATGCTCTCCATTACATGCACATGGCGTATAATCCTAAAATATTAAGTTGTATTAGACATATATTAAAAATAGATGAAAAAAAGGAAAAAATCCAGCGTGGAATAGAAATGGTTAAAAAAAATGTCTTTAATGAAGGTGATTAAAAATAAACAGCAATATCTTAGCAGTACAGATCCACAAATTTTGTGGATCTGTACTGCTAAGATATTGCTGTTTATTTTTAATCACCTTCATTAAAGAAATTTTTTTTTAACCATTTCTATTCCACGCTGGATTTTTTCCTTTTTTTCATCTACTTTGGTTGCTCTGCCACATACGTGCGAGGAGTGAAGTCATGGTGTGCATCGCGGTGAACATTGGGGTAAGCTGACACCACCTGTTTCTTTTTTCATATATTAAAAATAGTGGATAAAATACAGAGGCTGCTAAGCTAAATGACGGGAACAAACAGACTGAGTGGATAAAGTGCATAAATATACACTATTTTTTGGGCCAGATATTACAATGATTCAATCATACAAAGTGCCTAAAGCAAATACTGTACAAAAGGTACACTCTCCATAGAAAAAGCTGAAATAAGAGTGCAGAATAACCCCAAACTTCCCGGCTTTCACAACAGAGAGGCCGAATGCAGCCAAGCAATGGTGTGGCCTGTGGGAAATAAAAAACACTTGGTCTGCTATTGACGCGCACCACATTGGTGGTACCAGGGCTATGGGGTACTCGGCACCGAGCCCATGGAAGTCTATGGGAGTTGTCACTGGCAGCAGAGCTCGGTCCGTGGCCCTGGCGGTCATGCAATGGGGGATATTTACAGGGAATTGTAGATTAGAATAGTTCGTGACGCCACCTGTGGTTTCTGATCTGATTGACCAGCGCTGCAGGGTAGATCTCTGAGGGGATGTTATAGCAGCTAGGTGTTAATTCCCCCACAGGTGGGACTGGTCCCTCAAAGTCTATGGTGATGCAGGGTGCGGATAAGAAGTCAGTCACACACAATGCAGTCTCTTTCCATACCTTTACTTGTAGATGTTGCAGGTATGTCCCGGGAAGCTGGTTAGGCTGGAGAATGCACATTCAGGAGAACTGTTGAGCAGGTTAGAGACCTCCTTTATCCTTTTTCTGTGTGTGAGTACAACTTGCATAAAGTCAAGTGCAACTCTTTTAATAGCAACTGCCCGGCCAATATTGTGGTGGAGCCTTCTATGTCTCTGATTATCAGATGTTGAGAGAACTAAGTCCTTACTTTTGCAGGGTCCTGCTCAAAGTCCCTGTTCTCCCTGACTCCGGTTACGTATCAGCGCTTAGGGCTACCTTCTGCTACTTGTAGTCCAGAAAGCCTCCGGTTTTCTTATTACTAGGCGTGAAGCACTAGCAACGCTTCGGACCCCGGTGTCCGGCTAATTTGAGTGAGGGTGATCTGTCCCTTTGTCACTCTTACTTCTCCACTCGCCCTTCGCCCTGCTCTCGCCCTTAACATAAGCACGTGTAGCAATCGTGCCAAGGTCAGATTTCCTTCAGTGCTCACTGACCTGTTCTCAGTTGACTCGTTGGTATAACTGCTGTAATTCCTTTCCTTCCTTCTTAGGAACGCAGGCAGATTGTTCTGAGTAGCAGGTTAAGGGGTAGCTCTGACTAGGCTAGGATGATTCACTTCACCTGTACTAGCCTCCACTTTCTTGTCAGATGAGCTACACAAGCTCTGTCAGGATTCAGACTTCTCTCCTCTCCCTCCGTCTGTCTGACTGGAATGAAACTAATCACTGGACTGACTCACTATTGCTACGTCACACTACTAAATAGTCTGATATGCCTCTAGTGGCAATGCTGAGAAGTGTGCGTGAATGAATATCAAGCTTTACAGTTACCTTCCTGTGCATTTTCCAGGAGACATGTGTGCCTTGCGAAGCTGGGCCACACACTATGACTTAAAATGAACCTGTCACCAGGTTTGACCAATAAGAGATGCGGCCATCACCTTTCAGGCCTGATGCACAGCATTCTACAATGCCATATATCTGCCCCCAACCCGACCTGTAAGAGAAGAAAGATAACTTTAATTATACTCACCTGTGGGGCGGTCCGGTCCAAGGGGTGTCGCTTGTCTTGGTCTGGCGCCTCCCTTCTTGCAATGCCGCCCTCCTGTTTGCTTCTTGTGGATGACGAGTCTACTCGGCACCACGCTCCTGCGCAGTCGTACTTCTCTGCCCTGCTGAGAGCAAAGTACTGCAGCGCGCAAGTGCCGGAAAAGGTCAAAGAGCCTCGGTGCATGCTCACTGCAGTACTTTGCTCTGCCCTCAACAAGGCAGAGAAGTACGCCTGCGCAGGAGCGCAGTGCCGAGGAGACTGTGTGGGTGACGAAGGGACACTTGTGACGTAGCTTCTAACTTCTTGCCTGTCTGAAGCTGCACTCACAAGTTTAAGTCATGGGACTGGAGCGGTGCCAGAAAACGGTGAAGGATGAGTATATGACCGGGGAAGGGGTCTTGGGCTTAAAGCACCACCCGAGCGGTAATAAAAAAACCCTGCTAGAATGGTGCTTCAATAATTTAATAATAAGCTATTTATTATAATAAAATTAATTTCAGCTTGGAATACAAGAAGGATGAGGAGTTTGTGAAGATTGGGAAAAGATAAGGACGGTGCAGGAAATGTGAGAAGTCAGATGTGTCTTTGTTATAATCTCTGCAGACGAGTCCTGTTTGGAGAAGTTGTCAAGTCGATCTGGGCCACATGGAAAACACGGGAAAAGTGAACGACGGGAAAGAACGTCAGCGGTAAGTCACCATCTATAGCTGTACTATGATCTCTTTTATGGTCTGCAGGACTGGTATCTACCACAATATGGTCACCATGTAGTAATATCAGTGTTTGTTTTTGTATATAGATTTATTTTTATTCACAGTGCCATCATCTGCTGATGTTCCCCTATATTCACAATTAGGGTGCGCCACGTAGCTGTAGTCAGGATTACCTGGTTAGGGGCCCACTCAGATTTTCCGCCCCCCTAAGCTGAAACCCTAGCCTACGCCTTTGCTGGTGACCCGTGGGGCTGCAGTACAACACTGGGTGAACCTTCCACCGAATATCTGAAGGCTTAATTTACCAGACATCCTGTGTGGGTGGGAAACTGACAACCCTTCTGGACACCACAAAAGGAGCAGAGCGGTTGTCACTTTCTTTTACTATTCTAGTCCCCTTGCTTTCTAGGTTCATCACACTGTAATTATCCAAACTGCTCAGGATTGTTTTTCTTTTTTTATGTACTGAGAAATAATGACACCACATAATGATAACAAAATATCAAAGAACTTTTTTTTCTAAGAAACAAAACCATTCTTCAGCTTTGTTCTTGTTCTTTCATTGTTCTATTACTGTTCACCCCTCATTGCCGTGTCTCTGTTGTATGGATGATGTAATGATGTATATTGTTACATAGAATTGTCTATAGTTGTCATTTAGCGCTTAACTTCTTTGTTTTTTGTTTAACTTTTTTTGGTTTATTTCCTATTTCATGAGTCTCAAATTAAAATGGGGACCGGAGCCACGTAGAAAAATCCTGTGAAGTGTCGCATTGCCATGCCTAGTGTCCTGCTACTCAACAGTCCCCTAAATACAATATGATGGCCCCATAGCTCCTCTATATACAGTATGATGACCTAGCAGCTCCCTATAGAGAGTATGATAGCCCTCATCCCCGTTACACAGTATGTTGGCCCTACAGCCCCATATATACAGTATAATGGCCCCACAGGTCCCCTTCATGCAGTATGATGTTCCCATAGTTCCCTATATACAGTGTAATGACTGTACAATTCCCTACATAGAGAACAATAGCTCCACAGTTTCCCACAAACATAATATGGCCTCACAGATCTTTACATACATAATGGTGGCCCCTCACCTCCCTATATACAGTATGATGACTGCACAGCTCCCAACATACAGAATAATGACCCCACAGGTCTCTGCATACAGAATAGTGGCCCCACAGCTCCCTATATACAGAATGGTGGCCCCACAGTTTATATATAGAATGGTGGCACCACAGGTCTCTACATACAGAATAGTGGCCCCACAGCTCCCTATATACAGAATGGTGGCCTCACAGCTCCCTATACACATAATGGTGACCCCACAGCTCCCTATATACAGAATGGTGACCCCACAGCTCCTATATACAGAATGATGGTTCCACAGCTCCTTACATAAAAATTATGGCCCCCACAGCCTCCCTACATAAAGACTGATGGCCACCACAGCCCCCTTATATACAGTATAATGGCTCCACAGTCCTCTTACATGCAGAATGATGGCCCCACAGCCCTCTTACATGCAGAACGATGGCTCCACAGCCCTCTTACATGCAGAAAAATGGCCCCACAGCCCTCTTACATACAAAACAATGGCCCCACAGCCCTCTTACATACAGAATGATGGCCCCACAGCCCTCTTACATACAGAATGATGGCCCCACAGCCCTCTTACATACAGAATGATTTCCTCACAGCCCTCTAACATACAGAATGATGGTCCCACAGCCCTCTTACATGCAGAGTGATGGCCCCACAGCCCTATTACATATAGAATGATGGCCCCACAGCCCTCTTACATACAGAATGATGGTCCCACAGCCCTCTTACATGCAGAGTGATGGCCCCACAGCCCTATTACATATAGAATGATGGCCCCACAGCCCTCTTACATACAGAATGATGGCCCACAGCCCTCTTACATAGAGAATGTTGGCTCCATGGCCTCTTTTCATGCAGAATAATGGACTCACATCCACTATATACAGTACAATGGTGCCACAGTCCTCCATATAAAGTATAATGGCACCACAGCCTCCTTACATGCAGTAGTTTATTTCCTATTTCAGAGGTCTCATACTAAAATGGGGTTTGGGGCCACGTAGAAAAATCCAGTTAGAGCACAGACTGCATTGTTAAATTTACAAAACTCAAGATAAAAATATAAAAAGCAAATACCCTGTAGTAAATAAACAGAAATAGTGCATGAAAATAATATAGAGTGCTTAACATAATTTTGATTAAAAAAATAAAAAAGCCATCCAAACACTTCACAGTGACTCTATTCGGAACAGTCATGACCTCTAGTATTAAAGCCTTACCATTTGTCAAGTGATGTGTGACATGCAGAAATAGTGCTAACTGCTGTTGTTTCAAGTTTCAAAAGCATCCAGCAACTAAAGGGGTTAACACAGTAACAGGAGACAGGGAGTGGTTAGCAGAGCCCCAGGGGGATTGTGGGAAACTTGTTTACAATCTTGGCAGCAGCGAAAGGGATGAGTTGTGTTTGATCGGTCTCTAAAATATGTTCAGGCAAGTGAACTGTAGGGACACAGAATTCCATTACAGAGTGGAGCTGCCGGGCTAATCCCTATTCTGCTACTGGAGAAAGTCTATCAGGAGCAGGAAGATAAGTACAATAAGAAGTTGTGTTACAGAGATAATCTCCCTCAGCAAACCCTCCCCCCTCCATCTCACTATGCTAGAAGAAATGCTGTGTACTGCTGTGCCTTTGTAAAGAGTCTTGATCTGTGCTGAACTGTGCTAACAAAAGAAACTGTTAGTCAATGTGCCTCTAAGAAGCAGTTGTACTGTTATAAAGCCTGTGCTTAAGAGACTTGAATTGTACTAAACGTACTGTGACATTAAACTATACTGTTCATGTTCATGAGGACTCTATTACTTGTATCTGTGTGAGCAAGTAGATCCATCTTGTGCATGAGGAAGCTGCAGTACATGGTCACCCTGAGTAACGGTTCCCCCAGAGTTCCAAAGAATTCATGAGACCTGTTCCGCCCCTATCTGAACCTAGCAGTGTGCACGTAACATTGGTGGCCCGTACGGGGAACTCTGAGTGGGAATTAGCGTGTAGAGAGAAAAGAGGCAAAGTGACTGGAAAATACAGCAGCACAACACCTCAACTCAACTCTGCTACACCAGTTAAAGGAGACCAGCCCTAAAGAAAACTCACAAGCAGCAATGGATGTGGAAATACAAATGGACAGGATCAGTGAACTGCTTCTTCAGTTAACATGTGAAGAATTGAGAGCAGTGGCAGAACATATAAAGATGTCAGAAGAACAGATCTCTAAAGCACGCTCCCGCAGACAACTTGTTGCCGCCATTAATACACAGATGGATGAGCTGGGGGAGAAAGAAGCTGAAGATATTGTGGAGCCCAGCTGCGCTTGGAGCCACAAATCCTAGAAGGGTGCATTGAAGGATTCATCCACAAGAGGCCCTCAGAGCATTCACACACCTTCTCCCTTCCTCAGACCACCAGAGTGAGCCCTGATAGGGATATAAAACGAGGGAAAAGGCAGGAAGAGAGAACAGTCCAGTCCACTCTAAACTGAGAACAGACTGAGAACAGAAGTCTCAGAAGACTCTGAGGACAGAAACAGGTCAGTCTGCAGTGTGAGACTCAATTAGCTCAAGTCAGCGAGCTAGGAGCGTGCCAACGCTCTAGAGAGCGGCAGAAGAGGCAGCCCATTAACTGCCAGTGTGTATAACCTTGTGAGGGCCTGAGTAGGAGGAAGGCTAGAGGAGAGAGTAGCAAGGGGGCAGAGGAGCCTTATCAGCTCACCCCAGAAAGCACATCCGGACACCGGGTCCGAGCTTACAGGGATCTCTACGACCCAGTAGGAGACAACCGGAATTCCTGGAGGACTACAGGTTCCAGGATCACCAAAGAGCTGATACGTAACAGAGCCAGGGGACACGGAGACCATACAAGCAGGGAGTGTGTACTCCAGGAGAAGGCCCTACCACAAAGTCAGCCGGTGCAGAACAGAGACAAAGTTAGGCCTAGCTACAGGCAGGTCAGAAACTTACTACAAGAGAGGCAAGAAACAGGAGGCCCTACACCTGCTCACTGGGGAGAATCCGGACGTGCACCCTTCACCCTACAGTGCTCCGGGATGTTCCTGCACTAACTCCAGTAAAGGTACAGAAGTGACTTGTGTGTGCTCCCAACCTTGTTCTTAACCGGCTGGGTTCCCTCCGTCCTGCATCCCTACATTTACGCTGCCCTGAAGGCCCGCTCCACCTGTGGGGAGCAATACCACCTAAGCTGCCACAACACCGGCCTCAGTGGACTGCTGCAGCGCTGGTGAACCTCACCAGACACCACAGGTGGCGTCACGATTCACTGACGTTACCCCCTCTAAATATATCCCCCCCCCTTTCGGGTGAGCGCCCAGGCCACGGACCGAGCCGTGGCCAGGTGACATCCCCCCATAGAAATCAACGGGCTCCGGTCCGAGTACCCCACAGCCCTGGCGGGCGGCTTAATATCATGAGGACGTTCCTTCATCAGCTAACACAGTTTCATACAGGGTTGAAGTTGGAAAATGGAGGGGCGGCACCAATTACCATGAGCCGGAATCTCCTTTCACAGACAGAACTACAGGAATTGAAAGAATAATTCAAAGCCTTAACAACAGCCATGCAGAAATCTACCCAACCCTCTGAACATGTGACAGACTCTGACAGAACCTTTAACCTGCTTGGGCTTGATAAATCAGAAAAAAAGTACTCTCCAACACCACAAATCACCATAAAGAGTTCAAGATCCTGGGACATATTGGAGAGTGTGAGCAGAAAGAGAAACTGTCTTATATGAACTTGCTGCACCAGATCGATGCAGGTTTATTGAAAGGCTACCAGCCAGATGAGATCATTGAGGGGATGGTGAAAGCGAACAGCCCAGGACTGAACCTCCGCAGTATGCTAGAGATGAAAAGTCAATTGACCCTACCACAGTCGAAGATGATTTTAATGGGGCACTATAAAGAAGAGAGTCCTTCAGAATTGTTCCACCAACTCATTAACATCTCACAGTACACTACTGAATTACCCCAAAGTTTCTTGTACAGAGCGATTGAACTTAAGGATAGACTGTTGTTTGCATGCAGAGATGTAGGGGAGGAGGAGAAGTTTGATGCTGGGCTGGTCCAGAAGAAGTTTTTGAGATCGTAGGAAACGGGCTTAATCAGCAAAGATATTAAGTTGCAGCTGAAACAGTACCTAGAAGATCCTGGCATTCTGGATGAAGTCCCAATTGAATAAATGTATGAGGCAGCTAGTGAATCAGAGAGTGAACAGAAGTTAAAGAAGGGCTCTGCTTCTAAAACCACCAAAATGAGTCAGCTGAAGTTGGAGACCCCCCGGTTGCCAGTCCAAAGATCATGATGAAGACCCTCCAATACCACCGCCGAGAGTGGACCTTAAACCACCAGCAAAAGGGAGGACAGCCAGAGTTGACTGGGAAGAAGTAATAGGAGAACTGCGAGCTGAGCTGATGGAGGTGAAAGAGTTGATTCGTTCCAGGCCAGAGTCTGTATCTCTCAGACCCAGGTGTGGGTTCCAAAACAGAAGATACCCGGCTTGTAAGGCGTGCTGTTCATCAAATCAGAGTGTGGTATGTGTCCATTGTTTAAAATCTAGCGAGGAAGGACATTATGCCAAGGAATGCCAATGGTCACGGTCATTTGGGTTAAAAGACAGGAGATTGCCAGTGCGGGGCGACTGGTAACCGCGACACAGAGGAGGCCCCAGAAGCAAATCCATGAGGTAAAGCAGCTTCATCAGCACTATCCCCAAGTTTGTTCCCATCTACAACAGCTGCAAGAGACACAGGGGCATCAGTTATTTAATGCCCAGTGTGGAATTCTAACGTCATACTCCTGGGAGAAGAATTCCTAGGTCAGTAAAGATAGCCTCATCAGCCTAATTGGTGAAAGGTGCTATATACAGTGCCAGCTAGATGGACTCCTGGTAAAAGCACTGTGGGACACAGGAGCCCAAGCGAGCCTTTTAAATGAAGAATGGAGAAGACGCCACCTGCCAAATACCTTCCTTCGGTCGCTAAAGGAACTCTTAGGACCAGTGGAACTCCAAGCTCACAGACAGGAAAAAAAAAGGACTTAAAAATCCTGTAAAAATTTTTTAACAAAAACACATAATGAAAAGTAGCCTCACCAAATCAAATGACCAATGCACTAGCAGGATGCAGCAGGCTCCCACCGATAAAGGCTGGAGCAGCACAGGTGCCCTCCACTGATGAAAACAGCCACCCTATCACAAAAATAGTGATGATGAAGGAGTTGGCTGCCTAGTGGAAAAAAAAGCACACAGATAGGGCTTGCTTAGTACATAAGTCACACAGGAAAGTGCGATGCATAGTGTCTGGAAAGCAGCCTATTTATAATGTCTATAATGGAAGGCGGGCTGTTCAGCACTATATATGCATCACACAGAAAACCAAGCCATCAAAAAGGAGCCTAGCTGCGGTCATTTGACAAGGTTTGGTGAGGCTACTTTTCATGACGTGTTTTTGTTAAAAGACAAGTGGAACTCCACGGCAAAGCCGTCAACCAGACCGAAATTCCTTTCATAGGCTGGGCAGAAGTCACTTTCCAACTCAGGGCCACAAAGAACAGCAAAATCATCGAGCTTTTGGTACCTTTTCTCGTGACCAGTGTTCAGAATGTGGCAGAGGTTCCTATGCTGGGTTATAATGTAATCAGTGAGGTCATCACAAAATATAAGTCAGGGACACTGATTGTGATGTTCCACTAGAATTTTCTGTGTAAACATTCAGATTTGTTATGTGGTATAACAGCACCATCTAGTGGTCGTTTTATAGAATGTCTTTGGTTGTTGATATTGAGGTTTTTTGACATATCTACCACACCGTAGTTCATGAGTCATAGCTTTGATGACTCAGCAGCCAGCCCCAGCAGCCATGTTTTTTGCTCAGTATACAGCTAAGACGGTTCATTCCTGAGTACCTCCTGACATCAGAATCCAATAGTGATCTCTTACATCCAGATCTGTAGCCGCACAATTGGTAGGTCCTAAACACATTCACCATGAACTTGACAGCCATATAAATATTGGGATGTTTACATCATGCTGTTATGAAAATGTGAGAGTTGTAGTCCATGCTTTTCCGACTGTGCAGTAAGCATGGGATTTACCGCATGTTATATGTAACTACATGTTATGCATATAGTGTGTTCCCTCACCACTGTATATTGTGTATATATTGTATGCTTGCCACATGTTTGTGAGCACATAGTAAAATACTGTTATTTGTTCCACAGTTTTTTACCATATTCGATTCCTGCAATAAACTTGGTAACAGACATCACGTGTCTATCAAATCACTGTTGGGATCAAGGTTTATGCTGTCTGCAAGGATTATGTACACATACACATAAGACGGGCAGAACAGTAAAAAACGATTAACCCTCGCAGGCTGGATAGAAAACTGTGGATTCTCACATACTGATCGCAGTAAAACTGCCCGCTACAAGCTGGATAGAAGATACCGCAGCTCGCACATAGTGATCGTCGTGAAACCAAGCTTCTGTCAAGCCTGAAAGGGCGCGAATCCTGTCAGAGCGTCACCATGTCAGCCGCAGAAGGTAGATCATTCACCACAAGATCTGCAATCTCAGCCAGCTGCAAGAGCTCAAAGAAGTCAGTGAGCAGCTCTACCATCGCCATTGCCCGCGCAAAAGCAGAAGCTGCCAAAGTGCGAGCATCGTTTGCTGAACAACAGGCACACATGGAAGCAGAGGAAGCACGCATGAAAGCAGCTCTGGCCGAACAACAGGCACACATGGAAGCAGAGGAAGCTCGCATGAAATCAGCTCCGGCCGAACAACAAGCACACATGAAAAAACTAGCATTGGAGAGGGAAGCCGCAGTTGCACTGGCAGAGGCTGAAGTTTTGGAGGAGGCAGCAAGTATCGCAAGTAATAGACGCAGCAGTATTCTTGGATCAGAGCTCAGTCAACAGGACAAAGCACGACACACTTCAAAATACGTACTGCAGTATGCTAAGTCAGATGACGGTCTGTATTACGGTCCAGGAGCTGAGTCAACCCCTGCTTACAAACTCCAGCCTAATCCTGTCACACAACAAGCAGCCTCAGCCTTCCAAATGCCATACATCAAGCAAGACAGTAATTTTATATATCATCGGTCCCCAATGCAACCTGCATTCCAACCGACAGACAACTGCAGAGCAGCTCCAGCCTTGAAGAAGGAACAAGTAGATGGTAGTTATTACAACAAAGACAAGTTTAAAGACTACTCTAACCCACATGGACCTCTGCACCTCAGCTCGTTTCCAGATTCATCAAACAGAAATCAAGGTATGTCAGATGTTCTCAAATTCCTTGCTCGACGTGAGTTGATAACCCAAGGACTCTCCAAGTTTAACGACAAACCTGAAGGCTATAGAGCATGGCGATCCTCATTCAGAAATACAATCAAAGATCTGGATCTGTCTGCAAACGAGGAGGTGGACCTTTTAGTCAAGTGGCTAGGAAATGAATCCACAGAGCATGCAAAACGGATTAGGGACATCAATTTAGACTATCCCGACAGAGGACTAAACCTGATATGGGAGAGACTGGAGGAGTGTTACGGCTCACCAGAAGTGATAGAAAACGCACTCTTCAAAAGAATTGAGGATTTCCCCATGATGCAAGGCAAAGGTTTCCAAAAACTGAGAGAATTGAGCGATCTGTTGACAGAACTTCAAGTTGCCAAAGCTCAAGGAGACTTACAAGGCCTAGCATTCTTGGACACAGCACGCGGTGTAAATCCCATAGTACGCAAACTTCCGCAAGGCCTGATAGATAAGTGGATCGGTCAAGGCTCCAAATACAAGGAACGATACAACATCCCATTTCCTCCATTCTCATTCTTTGTGGACTTTGTACACCAACAAGCAAAGATTAGAAATGACCCCAGCTTTGACTTCTCAATGTTTGACACCACGTACCCCAAATCAGGTAAACCTGTCTCAATGCGTAACCTGAGAGATACACCAGTGGCAGTACACAAAACCAGTGTATCTCTTCAAGACACTTCACGCAAAACTTATAGTACTGCAGAGACTGATAAGACCTCATCTAAAGACCCGTGCAAAGAATGCCCTCTGCATAAGAAACCACATTCGTTGTTGAAATGCAGAGGATTCAGAGAAAAACAGCTCAAAGATCGCAAAACTTTCCTCAAAGAAAACCACATTTGCTACAGGTGCTGCGCAGCAACTTCACATCTTGCAAAAGACTGTACAACAAACATTAAATGCTCAGAATGTGACAGTGAAGAGCATAACACAGCTTTACACCCAGGACCAGCTCCATGGACTCTCACACCCTCAGACCAAGTGGCAGAGCACGGCGAGGAGCAGAGAGACCCTACACCTCCTGAAGTGACACCTCAGTGCACCCAAGTCTGTGGAGAAGGACTTAGCAACAAATCTTGCTCCAAGATCTGTCTTGCCACAGTTTACCCCATTGGTCACAAAGAGAAAGCTGTAAAGTTGTATGCCATCCTTGATGATCAGAGCAACAGGTCTCTCGCTAATTCAACTTTCTTTGATATCTTCGACATTAAAGGAAACAGCCCGGCATATTCACTTAAGACTTGCACAGGTGTGAGTGAAGAAAAAGGGAGAAGAGCTACTGGTTACCAAATTGAATCCTTAAATGGTGAAACATCCCTGCCTCTGCCTACGCTGATAGAATGCAATCAGATCCCAGACAACAGAGAAGAGATTCCTACACCTGCAGCAGCATCACATCAAGGACATCTAAAAAATATAGCGCACCTAATTCCTGAAGTCGACCCAGACGCTCCAATAGTACTTCTGCTTGGAAGAGACATCATAAGAGTCCACAAGGTGAGGAAACAGATAAACGGCCCTCACAGTTCTGCTTATGCTCAGAAGCTCGACCTAGGGTGGGTCATTATAGGCGATGTCTGCCTAGGAAGCGTTCACAAGCCAACCACTGTGAATTCTCTCTTCACAAATACATTGGAAAATGGACGTCCATCCCTCTTTCAGCCTTGTCCTAACAGATTCCTTGTAAGAGAGAAGCCTACAAGTGTGTTATACCCGGACTGTGCAGAAGATGAAGATCATCTGGGGTGTACAGTGTTCCAGAGGGCAAAGGAAGACAACAAGACCGCTTGCTCTATTGAAGATGAGACCTTCTTAAATATAATGGAACAAGGATTCTCTAAAGATGAAACAAATACCTGGGTAGCACCACTGCCTTTCAAAACACAGAGAACCCGCCTTCCTAACAACAGAGTTCAAGCCACAAAACGCTTCAGTTCTCTCAGGCGCAACTTTGAGAAAAGACCAGAAATGAAGGAGCACTTCTTCTCATTCATGAGCAAGATATTTGAAAATGACCATGCAGAAGTAGCCCCGCCTTTAAAAGAAAACTATGGGCAAGACGTTAAGAAGTTTGTTGAAAGAGACTTCTATGTGGATGATGGCCTAAAGTCACTTCCCTCACCAGAGGCTGCAATCAGCCTACTCAAGAGGACTCAACGTATGCTTTCCTGTTCAAACCTCAGACTGCATAAAATAGCTTCAAACAGCGAAGATGTTATGGCAGCCTTCCCAGTTCAAGATCATGCCAGCGATCTGAAAGACCTAGACTTTGCAACGGACCCCATACCCATGCAACGCAGCTTAGGGCTCAGCTGGGATCTCAAGTCTGTCACCTTTACCTTCCAGGTTGACCAAGAGCAAAAGCCCTTCACACGACGTGGTGTCTTATCCACCATCAACAGCCTATATGATCCACTTGGATTTGCAGCACCAGTCACCATCCAAGGTAAGACTCTCCTCAGAGATTTAACTGCAGACACATGTGATTGGGACTCTCCACTTCCCCCAGAGAAAGAAGCTCTATGGGTAACCTGGAGAGACTCTCTAAAGACATTGTCTAATCTACACATTCACAGACCATATGCTCACATCTCTGCTGCAGAGGTTCAGACTAAGCAGTTGTGTATATTTTGTGACGCTTCAGTAAAGGCGATAGCTGCAGTCGCTTACCTTAAAACAACAGATATCAAAGGTCAAGTCCAGATTGGCTTCGTGATGGGAAAGGCAAAATTGGCACCATGTCCTGAGCTTACCATACCAAGACTGGAACTTTGTGCTGCTGTTCTAGCAACAGAGCTAGCTGAGCTCATTGTGACAGAGATAGATTTAAAGCTTGAAGATACGGTGTTCCATACAGACAGTAAAGTAGTGCTGGGTTACATTCACAATGAGACTAGAAGATTCTATGTCTACGTACATAACAGAGTTCAAAGAATCAGGAGGTCAACACGACCTACCCAGTGGCGTTATGTATCAACTGATCACAACCCAGCAGACCACGCAACAAGAGCTGTTCCTGCAGCCCATCTTAAAGACACTACATGGCTCACAGGACCAGCATTCCTCTACAAATCAGTACAAGACACTTTTGAGAAAGACACATTTGAAATGTTAGAACCAGATTCTGATGCAGAGATTCGTCCTTATGTTTCTACCTTACAGACCCGGAATAAATGGCAAGCCAGTAAACCCAACATGGAGGTTGGTAATGTTGTTCTTGTCAAAGACACTCAGTCAAAAAGAAATGACTGGCCTTTGGGACTGATAACCAAAGTGTTTCCAAGTGAAGATGGAAAAGTTAGGAAAGTGGAGGTCAAGATCTGCAGGCAACACGAACCTGAACTTTTCCTCAGACCAGTCACTGAACTGATTTTGTTGCTCTCTCCAGAGGTACCTTAAAGTGGTATCTTTAAGATACCAGGCGAGGAGTGTGATGTTCCACTAGAATTTTCTGTGTAAACATTCAGATTTGTTATGTGGTATAACAGCACCATCTAGTGGTCGTTTTATAGAATGTCTTTGGTTGTTGATATTGAGGTTTTTTGACATATCTACCACACCGTAGTTCATGAGTCATAGCTTTGATGACTCAGCAGCCAGCCCCAGCAGCCATGTTTTTTGCTCAGTATACAGCTAAGACAGTTCATTCCTGAGTACCTCCTGACATCAGAATCCAATAGTGATCTCTTACATCCAGATCTGTAGCCGCACAATCGGTAGGTCCTAAACACATTCACCATGAACTTGACAGCCGTATAAATATTGGGATGTTTACATCATGCTGTTATGAAAATGTGAGAGTTGTAGTCCATGCTTTTCCGACTGTGCAGTAAGCATGGGATTTACCGCATGTTATATGTAACTACATGTTATGCATATAGTGTGTTCCCTCACCACTGTATATTGTGTATATATTGTATGCTTGCCACATGTTTGTGAGCACATAGTAAAATACTGTTATTTGTTCCACAGTTTTTTACCATATTCGATTCCTGCAATAAACTTGGTAACAGACATCACGTGTCTATCAAATCACTGTTGGGATCAAGGTTTATGCTGTCTGCAAGGATTATGTACACATACACATAAGACGGGCAGAACACTGATGGTGGATGCAATTGCCACATCATTCGCCTTACCCAACGCTGTGGCAGAAAACATGATTCATAGAGTAAAGAAAGCACAGAATACAATGGACCTGAAAGAAGTCAAGGAAGGCCTGCACCCAACCATTATCCTTGCAAACAGAATGGTGGGAGTGAGGTGTGGAGTTCGGGTGGAACTGGGAAGAAAAGTCCAGAAGAGGCTGTTTGTGCCAAAAGACTCCTTCGAAAATCCAAAAGGCCTAGTTCAAGGCTTATGATTCCTACTGGTGGGTTTGCCCGAATGACAGTGCCGGTGATGAAGACCACGAAACATGAAATTAGACTGGATCCAAAGACTGTATTAGGTCACATAGAAACTGTCAAAGCAGTATATCCAGCCGATGTGCGACCTGCCCAGTGGTCTACTGTGAATTCAGTCCCCTCACCAAGAAACAGGAGTTGCTCAGGGGAGGAAATTGCATGACCCACCTCGGGATCCTGGGATCCCCGGTACCCCTGGAACACTTGTGTGCTGAAGATCTAGCGGTGGCAAAACAGATGCTGAGAGAAGAGTGTCATGCATGCTCTAAAGATGACTCTGATATAGGCTGTACTCCATCGTTGCAGTTGAAAATTAATTTGAAAGACACGACCCCAGTAACTAAAAGTTACATGTCGGTGCCGAAACCATTACACCGTGAAGTGAAAGAATATTTACAAGACTAATCATCAGAGGTTGGGTCCAAAAGTCGAAGTCGTCTTATTCCTCTCCTATTGTCTGTATTAGGAAGAAGGACGGTACGTTGAGACTCTGCTGTGATTACCGGGAACTAAACCGAAAGTCAGTACCTGATCAACATCTGATACCAAAGATCCAAGATATACTGGATAGCCTATCGGGAAGTACCTGGTTCTCTGTCCTCTATCAGGGTAAGCCGTATCACCAAGGGTTTGTCGAGGAGTCCAGTAGACCCTAGACAGCATCCATGACACCATGGGGATTATATGAGTGGATCTGCATACCATTTGGGCTCAGTTCAGCTCCAGCAGAATTCCGGAGGAGCATGGAGACATGTTTAGAAGGATTGAGGGACGATATCTGTCAACTGTAACTTGGATGACAATGTGGTACACAGCAAAACCTTCCGAGGACATGTTGAACACATGAGGCCCGTACTTCAGCGGTATCAACAACACGGAGTTAAGTTGACCCCAAAGAAGTGTGAACTGTTCAAAAGGCAAGTCCGATTACTAGGGAAAATTGTGTCCGGAGAAGGATATACCATGGACCCAGTAAGAAATCGCTACGGTACTGGCCTTAAAAGATAAGCGGCCTTCTACTGTCGGGGAGGTGAAGCAGATCATAGGATTCCTCTCCTATCGTACTTATATCCAGAACTTCTCCAGGATTGCCGCTCCACTATATCTCGTCTTGGGGGGGACGACAGAGTCAACAACACCCATAGAAAAAAAGAAGAACGTGGGCAGGACCGGACTTAGAAGAAACAACATTGTTTCATCCTAGCAGCCCATTGACTGGATATCAGACCACCAGGAGGTATTGGAACAACTAGTGGATTACCTGGTAAAACCACCCATATTGGGATATCCTGATTTCAACTTACCATTTGTTCTTCATTGTGATGCTTCTCAAGTTGGACTGGGATCTGCCCTGTATCAGCATCAAGATGGGAAATCAGCGTCGGACTGGAGCACCTTGGGCCCACCAGAGAAAATCATTCTTGGGGCCCGCTATGTAGCTACATAGAAATAAATACAAGACCACCAATTGTGCGGTAAAACATGCTAATATCAGGGTATAATATAAGGTAGTAATTATGTAGCAGGGGTTGGGGTAGCCCCTCTCATAGAATATAAAGTAGCCAACTCATAGAATATAAAGTAGCCCCCTCATATAGTATAATGTAGCCCCCTCATATAGTATAATATAGCCCTCCTCATAGAATATAATGTAGCCCTCCTCATAGAATATAATGTAGCTCCCCATAGAATATAATGCAGCAAGCATCATAGCGTATAATGCAGCCCCCCATAGAATATAATGCAGCCCCCTTCATATAGTATAATACAGCCCCCCACAGAATATAATGCAGCCCTCCTCATAGAGTTACATGCCCCCCCTCATACAGGGTATCATGCAACCAGGACATATATATATATACATATATATATATATATATATACACATATATATATATATATATATATATATATACTCGCCTCTCCTCATCGCTCCCACGCTGATTCAGGCGGCGGCTGATATCTGCAGATTAACATTATTTGGTGATATGAGAAGTTCCCTTTAAAATATAAGTCAATGGGAAAGCTAAAAAGATGTCAAGATCATGAAGTCTTTTCAAGCGTATGTCAGTGCTTTCGTTTTAAAAAAAAAAAGCTACTGTTTTCTTAGGCTGCTTTCACACATCCGTTTTTTGACTTCAGGCACGATCTGGCGTGTTGTTAAAAAAACGGATCCGGTACCGGATGCGTTTTTTTAGCATTGACTTTCATTAGCGCCGGATCGTGCCTGATGTCATTGCGTTGTATCCGTTTTTGTCCGGATCCGGCGGAAATGTACATTCCGGCGGCCGGACAAAACGGTGCATGCAACGTTTTTTTCTGTTTGCCGGAGCCGCCTGATAGTGCCTGAAACAATAGAAGTCAATGAAACCGGATCAGACTTTTGTGCAATCTGTCAAAAGTCTGATCCAGATTTTGGAAATCAGGGACTACGACTACTACTACTACTACTACTACTACTATACTACTACTACTACTACTACTACTGCTACTACACATTTCACTGTTCCGGACATCCAAAACCCTCTTTTTCCGGGTTCAAAAGTTCAGGTCGGATCCACCAAAAAAACGGATCCGTTGCATCAGTTTTTTCATTTCAGTGCCGATCCGTCCTTCAGGTGTTCAACGGATTATACCTGATACAAAAAAACGAATGTGTGAAAGAGGCCTTATTCGTTATAAAGATTTTTTTTAAAGTCATCGACTGTCAGTATGACGCTCCCATAAAGAAAAGCTCCAGCAAGAATAAAGTGTTGAAAAAGAGCTCAAGTAAAGTCCAGAAAATACTAATATAAAGGAGATTTTAGGTCTACAAAACCCAAGAGAAAAGTAATAATTCCTGAAGAGTTTTCTTCTTGAAAAACAGATTGTTTTTCCTCTCGTAGAACATGTTCACACAGAGGGTTTTTTGGCAGTGTTTTACAACACAAACTCTAAAACTGGTGTTTTTTTTTTAAAGATTTTCTACTGCAAAAACTGAGAAAAAACACCTCAGTATGAGCCTACCTTAGTCTCCACAGAGCAGATTAACATATAAACTACCCACAAATCGCCCCCATAAACTCCAATGGGTAATCTGCACTGCTGGTCATTCCAGTGGATTTTAACCTGTGACATGTCACCTAGTGAACAATCTTCCTGGACACCGCAGTGGGTGGCCCGTGGCCTTACACAATGGGATGGGGTATTCCACGCGCAGACCCCACAGCGAGCACCACAGGGTCAGCCCCAGATTTTTTTGCTTCAGATTCTGGAGCACTTACACCTCAGTGTGAACATGGCCTTAGGTAAACTAAGATGTGTCATATCTGCCATAAATCCTGTAAGACTGAGCCCGAATGTCACATCCCGCTGGGATTTCTCATGTGCCAGCGCTGCCCTTCATAATCTCTTCTAAGTACATGGGCACAAATGTCAGGAATTGCTAGAAATAACTCCACTTCTCAGAGCAATGGCAGCAGCGCCCTGAGAACTGACCCTGCCAGCAGATTCCCCCTGCTGTACCCAGGAAAGGTGGGCAGCACAGGGGCAAGGAGGGACATGTGCTGTACCGGAGCAGAATGAGTGGAGCCCCTGTGCCCCCAGAGCCCGGAGGGTGGCATCATCAGTGGGCACAAGGGCTCTCAGCCCGGCCTCCTGCACTCACAGGGGGATAAGTGAACCCTGCAGCCAACTATTCAGGACAGGAGTAAGTTGGAAAGTTGTGCCCCCCATACCTGCTGATATAGCCATCGACGTCCCCATCACAGGTCTGGAAGAGGCGCCTCATCCTCTCCTCGCCGGGGCTGGAGGTGTCGCTGCTCCCGTTGCAGCTGCTGGTCCCGGTGACTTCCACAGCCGCCATAGTGCACGGCTGGGCGTCCACAGACTGCCCACTGCTGGATGAGGAACAGCCTAGAGCCAGCTGCGGACACAGCCACCGGTTCCTCGCCCAGCTCTCCTCTCTCCCGGTGCCTGTTCCTTCCCCGCTCCCCTCCCATACACACATGGCACCACTCCGTAAACTTCGTACACACATGGCTCTGCTCTGTACACACGGCTCAGTTCCATACACTTCGTACACACAGGGCTGTTTTGTACACCCCGTACACATGTTGCTCGCTCCGTACACCCCATACACACTGGGCTCTGCTCCGTACACCAAGTACACACATGGCTCTGCTCCGTACAACCCGTACACACGTGGCTCTGCTCCGTACACCTCGTACACACATGGCTCCGCTCCGTACACACGTGGCTCTGCTCCGTACACCCCATACACACGCAGTTCTGCTGCGTACACCCTATACACACGCGGCTCTGCTCCGTACACCCTATACACATGCGGCTCTGCTCCGTACACACTATACACACCGCGGCTCTGCTCCGTACACCCTATACACACGCGGCTCCGCTCTGTACACCCTATACACATGCGGCTCTGCTCCGTACACCCCATACACACAGCTCCACTCCGTACACCCTATACACACACAGCTCCGCTCCGTACACCCTATACACACGCGGCTCTGCTCTGTACACCCTATAGACATGCGGCTCTGCTCCGTACACCCCATACACACAGCTCCGCTCTGTACACCCTATACACACACAGCTCCGCTCCGTACACCCTATACACACGCGGCTCTGCTCGTACACCCTAACACATGCGGCTCTGCTCCGTACACCCTATACACACATGCGGCTCTGCTCCGTACACCCATACACACGCGGCTCTGCTCCGTACACCCTATACACACGCGGCTCCGCTCCGTACACCCCATACACACCGGCTCTGCTCCGTACACCCATACACGCGGCTCCGCTCTGTACACCCTATACACAAGCAGCTCGCTCCGTACACCCTATACACACGCGGCTCTGCTCTGTACACCCTATACACGTGGCTCCTCCGTACAACCTCATACACACAGCTCCTCCGTACACCCTATACACACAAGCTCCGCTCCTGACACCTATCACACACCAGCTCCGCTCCGTACACCCTATACACAGCGGCTCTGCTCTGTACACCCTACCAGCGCTCTGCTCTGTACACCCTATAGACGTGCTACTGTGAACACGCGCATAGCACATCAGCGTCCGCATCCCTACACCCTTACACACAGGCTCTGTGCGTACACCTATACATGCGGCTCTATGCTCCGACACCTTACACACCGAGCATCGCCGTAACCCTCATACCACACTCTGTTGGTACACACCTATACACACATCACTCGTAGATACACCTATACATTCACAATGTCTCTGCTCTCGTAACCCTATGAAAAACATGCGCACTGCGTCTGTACACCTATACACGACTGATGTTCTGCCGTACAGCCCAACACAGTGGTCTGCTCTGTACACCTCAACCACAAACGCTCATGCTACATCCACCCTGTAATCGCATAATGCACAGAAACTTCCGGACTCAGAGGATCCAGCCCATGACAATCAGCAAAGTACCATGCATAGAGTGCCCACTGAATCATGTGAACCCGAACTCCTCCCCGTCCATTGACCTATCAAGGGTCCTGGGCACCAGAACAGCTAGCGATATCATTGCTGGAATGTTTTATAGGAAGATGTGGAAATGGATCGCAGTGCACCCCTTCGAGTGGATGAGGGAAGTTTCCCGTGACATCTGTACAAGCATGGCCAAACAGTTGTGTAGGCAAATCGAATGCGGCAGGACTAATGACGAGGCAGGGCTGGGCGAGGCCCTACCGGAGTTTCTTCCGGTTCGGTGCCTCAGTCACATGTGGAACTTGAGAGTCATCGATTACGGCTCCAAACATGACAAACACCGAGAGAAATTACCATCTACATTTGGAAAATTGGAGTCCTGAGCAATTGAAAGGGTCAATCTGTGAATGATTTAACGATTATCGCTATTACAGCAAAAGCGTTTGAGTTTCACGAGAACATATACCCTATGACTATTGTTTGTTCTCATACAGCCAACTGAAGCAAGGGATCAGAGATGGGTAGAACTAGCTACTTTAATTTCAGTATGTAATACAAGCCAGGAAATCAATCGATGCACCAGATGTCGAAATGCCACAGAAGCTGAAGTTTCCAGACGAATGCTCAGAGGAAGTCACTTGAAGCTATAGAGAGCACTACGAAGCAGTACTACTCAGTCAAGAGGAGTCACACATTGTGTCTGACGGGAAACACTGTTCGGCGAAAGAAGAGTATCATCCCCTGTCCATTCATACTATACCAAAGGACAATCCATGTAGCACACAGCAAGACGATATGCAAGTATCCTATGTGGACCAAATCGTTTTCCAGGAAACAGAGAGAAAGAGCATATCAACAGCGTATCGTAGGTAAAGATGGACGAGCTCTACCTCAGTGAAGACGAATCCTGATCGAAAGGAGACAAAAACAGAAGTTGGTGCTAGTCCAAAGTGTACGAGTGAACAAACATAATAAGTATGGGAATTCTAACATGGAAACATATCCTCTAGAAACTATCAATTTTGTATTAATGAGACGAAACAAAAACCAGTACCCAGTGAAAGGTAAATACCATCAATTGGTATACTAATTTGTGTGGACTAAACTCTATATGACCACGACGTGGGTTGGCACCATAGAGATTCACTTGACATAGCTATCTCCTGCCTGTTGTACCTACACTTGAGAACAATATCTGATAGCAGTGAGGAGCTTTAATAGCACACAAAGACATAAGAACTAACCCTAATAAAATTACATTAGTTGTGTATCAATACCAAAATTGAATGACATAATGTTATGCTTAAATACTTGCTCATAGCATGCTGAATATTTCGTTAGACCATTTTGGACAGGGACTGTAGCCTAAAAGTCCATCACCTCACGTTCAAGACATTTTGTCATGTATTAAAAGGAGGAATAAGTTACTGGCGGGACATGTACCCGATCATGTAGATTTGGAGACAGTAATTGTAACCATATATTGATATGTTATACTCAAAATGACTAAAGGTTTTCTAGTACAATATCCGATATTTCGGTTTTCTATTGTTTATTTGCAATTATACCTGACATAGCTTCATATAACCTTCTGTCGTACAAATAATCATTTATAATCTATTATGGTTGCTTGATTAATGAAACATAATTCTCTATGATAGATGTTCTTTAATGAAAATATCGCAGTCACGCACTGTCTATTTGCGTTCACACAGAGGAACGCAATATTTCTTGGTCAGGCGGTGTGACGTCAGCAATCAAGAATTGATTAGGACGAAGTGACGTTTCGCCTCAGCGACGAGATAGGGCGGAAGTGACTATCGCCCAGCGACTGAGAAATTACCAGCCTGAGACAATGGGAGCGACCCGTTGACGTAACATAGAGCAGTGGGAGGTGCCTGTGAGTTGTTTAACCCGTACATGTGCATGCAATTAATGTGGGCGGACCAATCTGCGAAACTAACAAGGGGTGTTTTTTAAGTCCACCTGAGCTTACGGGTGCACATAAATCTAATGGCAGCCGTTTGTAATCATTCTATGACCGTCTGATGAACCGCCTGATTGAGGGGAAAACGCGTCGAGGCGCATTAAGAACACGATAAGTTACCCTCTATGGGCAAGTATCTTAAGATAACTTTGCCTGTGATTATCTCCCACCACAACAAGTCTCCCCAGAAGTAGACCGACATAGATCAAGATCGACTACAGTATTACCCCAGACTGAAGCTCCAGTGGATAGTGACCTTGAGCGTTCCGATGAAGAAGAGCACATTGTTGCATCTCTCGGACCAGCAAGGAGAGGGATGTACTACAGTATCATCGGGAGAGTGAACTAAGTCCAGAGGCTACAGAGTTTGTACAAAGGAGTACAGTACAGGTGAAGTCCAATTCAGTTCTGATGATTGAACACCGATCACTGCAGAGACCGATTGACACTCAGAAGGAGCGGTATTAGCAGACTGTGCAGAACCAGATGATTCAGGAGAAGTACAGGAACTTATAGGGCAGTTCAAAAGCATCTGAGGAAGTACGAGATATGAGTGCGGCGGAAGAAACTCCTGCAACCAAAGAACCTGTGGTATCTGAGGAACAACCCATCAGAAGGATGTCGACTCGAGAAGTCAGTAGGCCCGTGATGGAGACGTATGAGACACTTGGTGAACCTAGTCAAGTGCCAAGGACTGTCAATTGGAAACAGTTATCCCTGCCTACGGACAAGGTAAGCCCACTTGAGCGGTATTCACCACTGAGAGGCAGTATGGAAGATGTTGCCTGGTGGAAAGACTTGTTTTCACTCTCTGATTTTCCTTAAAAGACTTTGTAGAAACAATGAACTGTTAAGGCCTAGTGAGAGAGAGAACTGGTTGAAGATGTACGAAAAGCTACAGCTGAAGAGATGCTGTTTGTTTTAATTGTTTATTTCTTACAGGAGTCCGACAAGTAAAAGGTCATAAGAATAGGTTGTTATTAATGTTAATGAATGTTATGCCAATATGTATATGAAGTGACATGACTTCCACCACTGTCTTAGAATTGGTCAGATCGATCAATTGAGGCAATTGTCGAGGACGACATTGAAAAAGCAGGTAAGAGTGTGACATGCAGAAATAGTGCTAACTGCTATTGCTTCAAAAGCATCCAGCAACTAGAGGGGTTAACACAGTAACAGGAGACAGGGAGTGGTTAGCAGAGCCCCAGGGGGATTGTGGAAAACTTGTTTACATTCTGGCAGCAGCCAAAAGGGATGAGTTGTGTATGATCTGTCTCTAAAATACCTTTAGGCAAGTGAACCATAGGGACACTGGATTCCCTTATAGAGTGGAGCTGAGCTAATCCCTATTCTGCTACTGGAGAAAGTCTATCAGGAGCAGGAAGATAAGTACCATAAGAAGTTGTGTTACAAGATAATCTCCCTCAGCAAACCCTCCTCCCCTCCATCTCACTATGCTAGAAGAAATGCTGTGTACTGCTGTGCCTTTGTAAAGAGTCTTGATCTGTGCTGAACTGTGCTAACAAAAGAAACTGTTAGTCAATGTGCTTCTAAGAAGCAGCTGTACTGTTATAAAGCCTGTGCTTAAGAGACTTGAATTGTACTGAATGTACTGTGACATTAATCTATACTGTTCATGTTCATGAGGACTCTATTAGTTACCTGAAGAGATGAAAGGGAATAAAAGTTTGTGTGCATGCAGCATGTAAGCGCAGGGTCACACTGGCCACTAAACATTATTTTCATGTACTATTGCTGTTTATTTATTTACTGCAGGGTATTTGCTTTTTATGTTTTTATCTTGAGTTTTGTTTGTTTAGTGGCCAGTGTGAACATGGGCCTACATGCTGCATGCACCCTAACGTATATTCCAGTTCATCTCTTCAGGTGTCTGCATTTTTAAATTTAGGCTGGGTCTATACGGCTCAGCAAAGGTCGCATAACCAAAGATCACTGTGTGTAGTTGCTACATCACAGTGTGCTACGAGTAAATGGTGTCTTATTGCGATGTATAATGGACATTCCCCTGAATACAGAACGATGGCCCCATAGGTCCTCTATATGCAGATTGATGGCCCAACAACACCCTATGCAAAGTATGATGACATAACAGTTCCCTATATACAGAATGATGGGCCCACAGCTCCATATATACAGAATAATGGCCCCACACCTCCCTATATAAAGAATAATGACACCACACCTCCCTATATACAGTATGATGACTGCACAGCTCCCAACATACAGAATAATGGCCCACAGCTCCATATATACAGAATAATGGCCCCACAGCTCTCTTTATACAGAATAATGGCCCCACAGCTCCCTATATACAGTATGATGATTGCACAGCTTCCAACATACAGAATAATGGCCCCACAGCTCCTTATATACAGAATAATGGCCCCACTGCTCCCTATATACAGAATAATGGCCCCACAGCTCCCTATATACAGAATAATGGCCCCGCAGCTCTCTTTACACAGAATGATGGACCCACACCTCCCTATATGCAGTATGATGACTGCACAGCTCCCATCATATGGAATATGGCCCCACACCTCCCTATATACACTATGATGACTGCACAGTTCCCAACTTACAGAATAATGCCCCACAGCTCCCTATATACAGAATAATTGCCCCACAGCTCCCTATATACAGAATAATGACCCCACAGCTCCCTTTATACAGAATGATGGCCCCACACTGTTAGAACTCTCCTGTTAGGTTTTTTTCTATCTTGCTGGTCACATGACTTTTTTTTGCCTATTTAATCCTGCTCCGCCCTTCTGGCTTTGCTGGACTTCATTGTAATTTATACTCTTAAGCTAGCCAGGCGCTTTGTTACCTTACTCAATTAGTTTTGTTTGGTCTTCGGACCTCTATGTTCTATGTTGTTTGTTTGTCTTTACTGCTACAACTTCTGTTAGGAGGTGTCCATCTTTTCTCCCAGTCCCTAGTTCTTGTAGGGATCCCTCCCTCGCATCTATAGGTCTTCGTACAGACTAGCTGAGGACTTTAGCGGGTCTGATCGCAGGATCAGGTTCCCCGTTACATCGTAGGGATCTAGCTTAGTTCTATCGTAGGGACAGATATCCCTTCCTTCCTTAGTGCTGGTAGCAGAACATGACACACACCTCCCTATATACAGTATGATGACTGCACAGCTCCAACATATGGAATAATGGGCCCACAGCTCCCTTTTTACAGAATGCTGCCCCACTCAACCCCCTTACATACATTATTATGGCCCCACAGAACCCTGAATACATTTCTATGGTCCCACATCCCCCTATATACATTACAATGTCCCCCCTTACATACTGTATGACGGACCCAAAGCCTCCTTCCTTATAGTATGATGGCCTCACAGCCTCCTAAGGCTAGTTTCACAGTAGCGTTTCACTGACCTGCGTCGGTCTGCACACGGGCGCCGCTAAGCTCCACCCCCGGCTGCGCCTCCTCCGGCCGCTCCGCCTATGGGCGCATGATGCTGCATGCGACCTGCGTACCCTATCTTTAGCATTGGGTATGCAGGCCATGCGCAGGTATGCGTTTGCCAGCGCATGCGGTCCAACAGCTCCATATATAAAGAATGATGGCCACACATTATATCTACTTACATAATCATGGCCTTCTTACATAAGGAATGAAGGCCCCTACAGCCCAACCTTACGTACAGTATGATGGCCTACAGCTTCCTTACATACAGTATGATAGCTCCAAAGGCCCTTTACATACGGAATGTTGGCCCTACAGCCCCCTATATGCAGTATAATGGTCCCACAGCCCCACTATACACAGTATGATGGCCTTACAGCCTACTTACATACAGCATGATGGCCGCACAGCTCTCTACATATAATATGATGGGCCCCACAGCTCCCTTTATACAGTATAATGGCCCCACATGTGACCTCTGTCTTATTTGGTTGCTTAAGTTGTTCCTCAAATCTAAATTCCAATTATCGTGTGACAGCCAAATTTTGGTCACATTTTTAACAGATGTAAAACTAGTAGAATGTTTGGACTAATTAAAGAAAAGTAATCTAAAATTATCCCAAACTAGCTTGGCCCATGCAAAATTCTCGCACATTGGTCGTTGGGGCACAGGCAATTTCAGAAAAAGCAAGCTGGTCGAATGTATATGTATTTCATGAGATGATGAACCCAGACAGGTATTCATATATGTAGCTTGGTAATACAATAAATTGGTTTGATAAGTAGAGGCCAAAAAATGTCTTCCGGTTGAGGTGCCACCTGCAGGTCATTGTGTCTTTCTGCAGGTTTATGAAAATAAATGTTTAAACTGTATTTAGTGATAAAATCGTGAATATGTGGTTTGCTTGGTCTTTTCTTGCTGAAGGGAGCAAGTTTACCTTTCAAATGGTGTATCATTTGTGTGTGTGGGACGAAGTAATCAGCGAAAAAGCAGTGCATATTGTAGGGATCTGCTCTGGTAGGCAGGGGCCAGGTCGCAGTAATGAGGCATACACACAGGCTTTTAGGTCAAAGTTCAGTGGTTTTAATAACGGGTTCAACAAAAAGTCCAGATAACAAAATCAAAACAGAACATAACATCCTCCAGTTTGGAGAACCACTGGTCCCAGACTCACCCTTGCTTGGGCCAGGCTTAACTAAGCGGCTGCAGGTCAGCAGAGACCGCCAGGTGCCATTCCGGGTGGTCTGGTACTCGCTTCCTGGTGCACACTGACACACTGTAACAAAAACAATCTTCCAGGCTGACTCCAGCCAAGCTCCTTCCTTCCACACCCACCAACTACAACAGCTCCTTGTTTTATAGGCCTAGTCCACACCCTCAGGTGAGGTATACATCAGCTGACCTGATCACGTGACTATGACCTCATCACAGGTCCTTGTGATCATGGAAAATCCTGAGCAAACTTCAGTCTGCTAGAAGAAATATATCTCCCATCCAGCAAGATCCCCTTTGGTGTACCACATACCTCCCCCCTTTGTTCAACCTTAGGAGGGTGGACACATGACATACAGTGAACTCTGGACAGTGCATCTGCGTTCCCCTGTAATTTGCCTGCCCGATGTTCTACTGAAAATTTGAAATTTTGCAGAGACAGAAACCACCTGGTGACTCGTGCATTTCTCTCTTTGGCTTGACTCATCCAAGTCAGAGGGGAATGATCAGTTACCAACCGAAACGTTCTCCCCAACAGATAGTAGCGCAATGACTCCAGTGCCCACTTGATGGCCAGGCACTCTCTCTCTACAATGCTGTATCTGGTTTCAGCTGGAGTAAGTTTTCGACTCAGGAAACTAATAGGATGCTCCTCCCCGTTAACCTCCTGAGACAACACGGCACCCAGACCTACCTCTGACGCATCAGTCTGGACAATGAATTCTCTTTTGAAGTCGGGTGTGATCAGAACTGGTGACCCACACAGTGCCCCTTTTAGTTTTACAAACGCTTCTTCAAGCTGATCATTCCACCGCACCATTACTGACTTCCTCCCTTTTAGGCAGTCAGTTAACGGCGCCGACAGGGTTGCAAAATTGGGAATAAACCGCCGGTAGTATCCCACTAACCCCAAAAACCCTTTCACTTGTTTTGTGGTGAGGGGACGGGGCCAGTTTTGGATTGCCTCCACTTGGTTTATTTGAGGTTTGATAACTCCTCTCCCAATCACATACCCCAGGTACCGAGCTTCCTCCAACCCTATGGAACACTTCTTTGGGTTGGCAGTTAGCCCTGCTTGTCTCAGAGAATCTATCACCGCCTGTACCTTGGCTAAGTGACTTTCCCAGTCTGTACTGTACACCACAATATCGTCCAGATAGGCCGCGGCATATCGGCGATGAGGACGAAGAACAACGTCCATTAACCTCTGGAATGTCGCTGGAGCGCCATGCAACCCGAAGGGTAGGACTATATACTGGAACAGTCCCTCGGGTGTTACAAAAGCAGTTTTCTTTCTCGCTGCTTTTGTTAGGGGCACCTGCCAATACCCTTTTGTGAGGTCAATGACTGAAAAATACCGGGCCTGCCCAAACCGCTCTATTAACTCATCGACCCGGGGCATGGGGTAGGCGTCAAACTTAGAAATTTCATTCAGTTTTCTGAAGTCATTACAGAACCTTAGTGTCCCATCTGGCTTTGGTATTAGGACTATTGGGCTGGCCCACTCACTCTGGGACTCTTCAATGACCCCTAACTGCAGCATCTTCTTGACCTCTTCCGAGATGGCTTGTCGCCGGGCCTCAGGCACCCGATATGGCTTTAATCGGACTTTGGCCTGCGGCTCCGTGACAATGTCATGTTGGATTAGGGAGGTACGACCAGGAAGTTCCGAAAAAACATCGGTATTTCGGCTAACAAACTCTCGGACTTCCTGAACTTGTCTGGGCGACAAAGTGTCTGCTATTTTGACGGCGGAGAGGACTTCTCTTGCCTTCTCCTGAGGCAAGGAAGCTATCTCTACTGGAAATGCAGGCCGTGGACAATCCTCACCAAGCGGGTCTCTGTCTTTCCATGGTTTGAGCAGATTCACATGGTATACTTGTTCTGGCTTTCTCCGCCCTGGTTGGTGTACTTTATAGTTTACTGGACCCACCTTCTCTATAATCTCGTAAGGTCCCTGCCACCTTGCAAGGAACTTACTATCCACTGTAGGCACAAGTACCAACACCCGATCCCCAGGGTTAAAGGACCTTACCCGTGCCTCCCGGTTATAGACCTGCCTCTGTGACCTTTGTGCTGCTTCCATGTGTTCTCGGACTAATGGTAGGACTGTCTCCATTCTCTCTTGCATTTTGGCCACATGTTCTATCACACTTTTGTGGGGAGTTGGTTGGTTTTCCCAGGCCTCTTTAGCTATATCGAGTAAGCCACGGGGATGTCTGCCATAAAACAGTTCAAAGGGCGAGAACCCCGTAGATGCCTGGGGCACCTCCCGCACTGCAAACATCAGGTATGGCAACAAGAGATCCCAGTCCTTACCATCTTTAGAGACTGCTTTTTTCAACATATTCTTCAGGGTTTTATTGAACCTTTCTACTAAACCGTCTGTTTGGGGATGATAGACCGATGTGCGCAACTGTTTAACACTTAACAAGTGGCAGAGTTCCTTCATGATTTTTGACATAAAGGGGGTCCCCTGATCTGTTAAGATTTCTTGAGGGATTCCCACCCGAGAGAACATACCCATGAGTTCTTTTGCGATCAGTTTGGCCGAGGTGTGTCGCAGGGGAATAGCCTCAGGATACCTGGTAGCGTAATCTAGAACTACGAGGATGTGTTGGTGACCCCTTGCTGATTTATTAACCGGCCCCACCAGATCCATGGCTATTCTCTCAAACGGGACCTCTATAATTGGTAATGGCACCAAGGGACTCCGAAAATGAGGCTGCGGACTGGTTACCTGGCACACGGGACAAGAGTTACAATACCGTTTAACTTCTTCATAGACCCCTAGCCAGTAAAACCGCTGTAGAATTCTGTCTAGGGTTTTCTTTTGGCCCAAATGTCCCCCTAGTACATGCGCATGCGCTAAGTCCATTACCAACCTCCGATATGACTGCGGTACCAGCAATTGCTCGACAATTTCCCCATGTATTTTTTTCAACCCGATACAGCAAATCTTGGTTCAGCTCGAATCGGGGAAACACTGTAGCTGCCCCGGGGTGTTGGGGCTCCCCATTGACAACCAGTACATTTTCCCGGGCTCGAGTCAACGTAGGGTCCCGGAGTTGCGCCGTACCAAAATTGTCACCTGCCACATTTAAGTCTGACAATTCTGGTCCCGGTGGCAAATCTTCCATCTCCCCAGCTAACACTTCTATAGGAGAGGGGTTTTCCTCCACCGAAGGCAAAGGTACTCCTACTGCCAGCACATCTTCCTCTGGGCCACCAGGTTCATGCCCGATTTCTGGAGAATGCAACCTGGTTGCCACTGGTGCCGATGACTGTTCTGTGGGAGGGGTAATTACAGGCCAAAGCACAGAAAATAACGGAAAATCTCTCCCCATTATTACATCATAATGCAAATTCACCACCACCCCCACCTCGTGGCACCTCCTCCCCGCTGGCGTGTTTATCATCACCAGTGCGGTAGGATAATGTTTTAGGTCCCCATGTATACACAACACACCCATCTTCCGACCAGTATACTCGCTGATTTGGACGTGGCTGGCTCGTATTAGGGTCACGAGACTCCCTGAGTCCAGTAGAGCCATAGCAGGGTTACCCTCCACCTCCACTTTACACAAATGATTCATATTGTGTCCCTCTGGTTTACCCACTGCACACATGTGTTCGGCATAGTGAGACTGATAGTACCCATAGTTTGTGTCCATGGGCTCAGTCAGGTGGGGGCAATCAGCTCTCACATGTCCTGGTTCTTGGCACCGCCAACAGATTATGGGGCCCCTTTCGTCCCGACGTGTCCTGGGCGGCCTTCCGAGTCTCTGCTCGCAGAACGGCGGGTGAAGGTTTGGGGAATTTACTCATTACCTTCCGGGTAGTCTCTCTCTGTATCTCCTTGGTAGCCCCATATCTTTCAATGAGGTCTACCATTTGGAGACCATCAGTAGGGGCTGCCTGTCCAACCCATGTTTGAAGGGTGTGGGGCAAAGTTCTCCAGAATTTATCAGTCACTATACGATCCAGCATAGCGCGGGGTGACAATACTTCCGGCTGCAACCACTTTTCTATCAGGTGTATCAAGTCATAATACTGGGACCGAGCTGGCTCGGAAGGGGAAAACTTCCACTGGTGTACCCGCTGAGCCCGGACTAACACATTTACCCCAAGACGTGCGAGTATCTCACCCTTGACGATCTCGTAGTCCCTCTGGTGCTCGGGGGGTAGGTCTCTATAGGCTTTCGCGGGTCCTGGAGCCAAAAACGGAGCCACGATCTCGGCCCACTGGTCCCGGGGTAGTCTCTCCCTCTCAGCCACGCCTTCAAACATCTCCAGGTACACCTCGACGTCATCTGACTTTTCTATTTTCGGAATCGCTGTGCGTACCGCTTTCCGGACATCCTGACGTCCCGGGGCAGCTCCTGCTGTCTGCGGCGCTGTGATGTGCTGCATCAGTAGACTGTTGGTTTCCTGTTGCCGCTCCATAGCCTGCTGCTGTATAGCCTGCTGCTGCTGCATAGCCAGCTGCTGCTGTCGCACGGCCTCCACAAGCATTTTTACTGTGCTCTCCATCTCCGGACAGTTATCCACCGGGTTTTGCGTCACTTTTGTTCTGTTTCTTGTTTATACCTCTGACACGATTGTGGTAACGGGTTACTTTTATTGTGTGCACGTTCTCTCAGCCACATTACATGAATGCTTCCTGTCTCATGCTCTTACCCACGAGTCCCTCCTCTCTATCCTCTGAATACATCCAGGTAGTGAGACCCCTAGAGGCGGCTCAGCATATAACATATTGCTACATCCTTTGTCTTTTAACTGAAGAAATAACTAAGCTAATATAACTAACATACATGTGAAAATTTCAATATTCAAGATATTGGTGACATAAACATAACTGGCAAGCATCATGCTATTAAGATACTTTAAAATACTTGGTTGTATATATAGTCCTTGAGGTGTGCTGGCTTTGTGATCATTCTGCCCGATCTAGTAACATACGATACGTTACTGCCACTATTCGGTGGTTCTCTCGATTCGGGCGTTACCGCATCTGGTATTGCCTGTCTCCGACCGGAATCTCCACACTGAACCTGGGCCATCCCTGTAGCCTCTCTGCTTAGACTTGCTGTTTCCTCATCTTGGATATGAGGATACTGTTCATATGACCATGTATCAGATCCTTCTTGCGTTTTCCTCAGATGTCTCCGATTTCTCCTTAGTTTTCTTCCCTCCTCTGTCACAATCTCGTAGGATCTAGGTCCTAGTTTCTGGAGCACCTTTGCTTTTCTCCATTGTTTGTCATATTTGCTCGGCTGCATCCTGATGTTGTCATTTTGTCTCAGTTCTGGTAGATCTTTTGCCGACTGATTATAATAGAACGCTTGTCTATCCTGATTTTTCTCTAGTTTTGACCTCATTCCCCTCACCAGATTTGGCTTCAGAAGACGACTAGCTGTTGGTATGAGTGTCCTTGTCCGTTTACTCAGAAGCCTCTGTGCTGGGCTGCTGTCTAGACCTTGGGAAGGTGTATTTCTGTGGTCCAGTATAGATAGATATACATCTGTCCCTGCCTGTTTCGCTCTCTTAATCAACTTCTTTTCTGTTTTCACCGCTGATTCCGCTTTGCCATTGCTTTGAGGATATCCAGGAGATGATGTATTGTGTTCAAATTCCCATAACTTGCTGAACTCCTTGAACTCTTCTGACCTAAATTGAGCGGCATTATCAGTAAAAACAATCTCTGGAATCCCATATCTGGCAAAATGAGCCTTGAGTTTTTTAATAACTGTTCTTGCTCTTGTATCCTTCAAATAGTCCACTTCCCAAAAATTAGAAGAATAGTCCACAGTAACCAGGTATTCTCTTTCCTCCAATGTGAACAAATCTATTCCTATTTTTGACCATGGTCTATTTGGAACGGCATGCGGTTGCAATGGCTCTTTCGGTTGTTTATCCCCGCCGGACGCACATATCTCACATTGTGCTATGTAGGACATTTACTGTCATGCAGAGAAAAAAAAAGCCTGACCTCACTGCGTTGCCCGCATTCAAGCCACCAATTGTAGGGATCCGCTCTGGTAGGCAGGGGCCGGGTCGCAGTAATGAGGCATACACACAGGCTTTTGTTATGTTTCGGTAGCTGAGGAGTGCAGGTAAAAAAGGCAATACACCAGAGCAGTTGGAATCTATGAGATTGCAGTACCCTGACTAACCACCACAACTAGAGGCAGCCGTGGAGCGTTCCTACGTTGGTCCTAGACGCCTCGTCACAGCCTGAGAAACTAACTACACCTGAAGATAGATATAGGAAAGCTATCTGCCCCGGAGCAGAAACTCAAAGATAATAGAAAGCCCCCAAACATGTAATGGCGGTTAGACAAGATGAAATACTGACACAGAAAGAAAATAGTATGAGCAAACGCTGGGGCCCAAACTAACTAAATAGAAAAGGATAGGAAGGGTACTTACTGCAATCCCAGAAAACCCTGAAAAGCGCCAACTCTACTAATTTCAAAAAATACCTGAGATCACACGACCTCTTCCACCTAAATTAGTTCTCTGGTGTAACAAAATCAAAACAGCAGCCACTAAAAAAACTGGAAAAAGCAAAAGTACAAACATCAGTGGCTGAACAAAACTGAGAGGGCAGAAGCCCCCGGAGGGGACCCTGAAGGCCCCACAGAAGTGCAGGACAAAATGCAAAAATATAGCACAAACACAAAAGAAGAAAATGTCTTATCTGTTAGCAGGAGATGCAGACACGACACAGCAGGCTACAAGGGAAACTGGAATAAAGGATTCAGACCAGAACAATTGATCACCGGCAACCCTGATGGAAGGTGACTCCCTTATATAACACCAGTCAGTAACACCTGATTCCCATTCCTCACAATCTTCACTGAACAGACCCGTACCGCTTGTAACCACCAGAGGGAGTCTCTGCTCAGAACTCATCTCAAACCCCTTCACAACAGTACCCCCCCCTTGAGGAGGGGTCACCGAACCCTCATTTGAGCAACCAGGTCGGTCAGGATGAGTTCTACGATACGCACGGATGAGTCTCCTAGCATGGATGTCCGAAGCAAACACCCAAGAATTGTCCTCCTGACCATAACCTCTCCACTTAACCAAATACTGGAGTTTCCGTCTAGAAAAACGAGAATCTAATATTTTCTCAACCACATACTCCAGATTGCCCTCAACCAAAACAGGGTCAGGAGGCACAGCAGCAGGAACCACAGGCTCAACAAACCTCTTCAACAAGGACTTGTGGAACACGTTATGGATCTTAAATGTCCCTGGAAGAAGCAAACGAAAAGAAACAGGATTAAGAATCTCAATGATCTTATAAGGTCCAATGAACCTAGGCTTAAATTTAGGAGATGCTACTCTCATAGGAATATTCTTTGAGGACAACCAGACCAAGTCCCCCACTTTAAACCGAGGACCATCAGTCCTATGCGGTTAGCAAACCGCTGGGCCTTCTCCTGAGAGAGGGACAACCTCTCCACTACCTGGTCCCAAATCTGTTGCTTACGCTCCACAACAGAGTCAACACCTGGACAGACAGAAGCCTCCGTCTGTCCCGAAGAAAATCGAGGGTGAAACCCAGAATTACAGAAAAACGGAGACATCAAAGTGGCAGAGCTAGCCCTATTATTAAGAGCAAACTCAGCCAAAGGTAAAAAAAGAGACCCAGTCATCCTGATCAGCAGACACAAAGCATCTAAGATAAGTCTCCAATGTCTGGTTTGTTCTCTCAGTTTGACCATTGGTCTGAGGATGAAATGCCGAGGAGAAAGACAATTGAACACCCAGTTTAGAACAAAAAGTCCTCCAAAATCTGGAAACAAACTGGACTCCTCTGTCAGACACAATGTTCTCAGGAATGCCGTGTAAACGAACCACGTGATGAAGGAACAACGGCACCAATTCAGAGGAGGAAGGCAACTTAGGTAATGGCACAAGATGTATCATTTTGGAAAACCTATCACAAATTACCCAGATGGTGGTCATTCTCTGAGAAACAGGAAGGTCGGAAATGAAATCCATAGAGATATGGGTCCATGGTCTCTTGGGCACAGGCAATGGCATCAACAAACCACTAGAGCGAGAGCAAGGCTTGGAGCGAGAGCAAGTCCCGCAGGACTGCACAAACTCCCTGACATCACGAGACAAGGTAGGCCACCAAAAGGACCGACCAACCAAGTCTCTGGTACCAAAAATTCCGGGATGCCCAGCCAATGCGGAACAATGAATCTCAGACATCACACTCTTTTTCCACTGGTCCGGGACAAACAATTTTCCAACAGGGCAGCACTCGGGCCTATCCTCCTGACACCCCTCCAGAGCAAGTCTCAAATTGGGCGAGATGGCGGAAAGAACTACACCTTCTTTCAAAATAACAGAAGGATCAGATAACTCAGGAGAGTCCGCAAGGAAACTCCTCGAGAGGGCATCCGCCTTAACATTCTTAGTGCCAGGAAGAAAGGAAACCACAAAATTAAAACGTGTGAAAAACAAGGCCCACCTGGCCTGTCTAGGATTGAGTCGCTTGGCAGATTCCAGATAGACCAGATTCTTATGGTCCGTAAGGACCACCACCTGATGTTTGGCTCCCTCCAGCCAATGTCTCCACTCTTCAAAAGCCCACTTCATGGCCAATAACTCCCGATTACCCACGTCATAATTACGTTCAGTAGGAGAAAATTTTCGAGAAAAAAAGGCACAAGGGTTACTTTTAGAGGTCTCTGGATCTTTTTGGGACAAAACGGCACCTGCCCCAATTTCAGAGGCATCAACCTCCACCTGAAATGGCAGAGAAACATCAGGCTGCCGTAGAACAGGAGCAGAAGTGAATCTCTGCTTAAGTTCCTGAAACGCAGAGACTGCCTCCGGAGGCCAATTCACCACATCAGAACCTTTTCTGGTCAAATCAGTTAATGGTTTAACAATAACCGAGAAATTACCAATAAATTTACGATAAAAATTGGCAAAACCCAAAAATCTCTGAAGAGCCTTTAATGAAGTAGGTTGGACCCAATCACAGATGGCCTGAACCTTGACCAGGTCCATTTCGATAACAGATGGGGACAAAATGAATCCCAGAAATGAGATCCTCTGTACGCCAAAAAGACACTTTGATCCCTTCACATACAGAGCATTCTCTCAAAATCTGGAACACAGTTCGAACATGTTTCACATGAGAGTCCCAGTCATTAGAAAAAATCAAGATATCATCCAAATAAACAATCAGAAATTTATCCACAAAATCCCTGAAAATGTCATTCATGAAGGACTGGAAGACGGAAGGAGCATTAGTGAGCCCAAAGGGCATCACTAGGTACTCAAAATGCCCTTCAGGGGTATTGAATGCCGTCTTCCATTCATCCCGTGCTTAATGCGAATAAGGTTATACGCCCCCTGAGGTCAAGCTTGGTAAACCAAGTAGCGTTTTTCACCCTGGAAAACAGGTCAGAAATCAAGGGTAACGGGTATTGATATTTCACAGTAATATTGTTCAAGAGACGATAATCAATACACGGCCTTAATGAACCATCTTTTTTGGCCACAAAGAAAAAAACCGGCACCTAAGGGTGAAGAGGATGGTCTGATATGACCCTTCTCCAATGATTCCTTGATATAAGACCGCATAGCGTCATGTTCAGGTACAGACAAGTTAAAAAGGCGACCTTTAGGGAATTTACTACCAGGCACTAATTCAATAGCGCAGTCATAGCTCCTATGGGGAGGCAAGGATGCAGATTTACTTTCGCTAAACACATCAGAAAAATCAGTCAAAAAGTCAGGAACATCCTGAGCCTGGGGGGGGGGCAGAAAAAACAGGAGTGTTGGTATTAACACATTGGCAGCCCCAACTGGTTACAGACACAGATTTCCAATCCAAAACAGGATTATGAGACTGTAACCAAGGGAAACCCAGCACGATAATGTCATGCAGATTATACAGAACCAAAAATTTGCAGCACTCCTGGTGATCAGGTTCAACCCTCATTATCACCTGAGTAGAAAACTGGGGTTTATTCTCAGCCAAAGGGGTAGAATCGATCCCCAGTAGGGGAATAGACTTCTGTAGGGGTATCAAGGGAAACCCACAACGTTTAGCAAAATCATAATCCATCAGGTTAATAGCTGCTCCAGAATCAACGAAAGCCTGAGCAGAAAATGAGGACAGAGAGCATATCAGAGTGACAGTTAATAAAAACTTAGTCTGAACACTACCCAAGACAACTGAACGTGCAAAACGTCTTCCCCGCTTAGGGCAGACTGAAATAGCATGAGAGGCATCACCACAGTAGAAACATAACCCATTGCGCTTTCGAAACTCATGACGCTGTGCCCCAGACACCACTCCATCACACTGCATGGGCTCAGAAGCTGGCTCACAAGGCAACACCACTCCACGCATACTTCTCCGCTCACGCAAACGTCTGTCAATTTGAATCGCTAATGACATAGAATCATTGAGACCAGAGGGGACAGGGAATCCCACCATAACATCCTTTACATTATCTGACAGACCCTTCCGGAAAAGGGCTGCCAAAGCGTCGTCATTCCATTTGGTCAGGACTGCCCACCTACGGAATCTCTGACAGTATAACTCAGCGTCATCAAGCCCCTGATTTAATGCTAACAAGGCTTTCTCAGCTTGATCAGTGACATTAGGCTCATCGTACAATAACCCCAAAGCCTGAAAAAATGCATCAACATCACTCAAAACAGGATCCCCAGGTGTCAGGGAAAAAGCCCAATCCTGAGGATCGCCGCGCAGGAGAGAGATGAAAATTTGAACCTGCTGCGCTGCGTTCCTGAGGACTTAGATTTTAAGGCAAAAAACAATTTACAATTATTTTTGAAATTCTGAAACTTAGCTCGATCCCCTAAAAACAAATCTGGCATGGGGATCCTAGGTTCCACAACAGGCAACCTAGCAAGATATGCATGCAATACTCCGAACCTCAGTGGCAAGCTGATCCACACGGCCAGACAACTGTGCAAACTCCATTGGAGAAAAAAGATCCTCCCCAGCACCCAGAGATACAGAGGGGAAAAAAAAAAAAAAAATGCAACAAACAGAAAAATATCTCTGACAACTCTGACAACCTTTTTTCTTTCACAATATTTTTTCCCTTCTGTGAGTACCATACAATTTTCAATTTTTTAGGCCGGTGATACTGTTATGTTTCGGTAGCTGAGGAGAGCAGGCAAAAAGGCAATACACCAGAGCAGTTGGAATCTATGAGATTGCAGTACCCTGACTAACCACCACAAAATAGAGGCAGCCGTGGAGCGTTCTTACGTTGGTCCTGACGCCTCGTCACAGCCTGAGAAACTAACTACACCTGAAGATAGATAAAGGAAAGCTATCTGCCCCGGAGCAGAACCCCAAAGATAATAGAAAGCCCCCAAACATGTAATGGCGGTTAGACAAGATGAAATACTGACACAGAAAGAAAATAGTATGAGCAAACGCTGGGGCCCAAACTAACTAAATAGAAAAGGATAGGAAGGGTACTTACTGCAATCCCAGAAAACCCTGAAAAGCACCAACTTACTAATTTCAAAAAATACTGAGATCACACGACCTCTACCACCTAAATTAGTTCTCTGGTGTAACAAAAATCAAAACAGCAGCCACTAAAAAAACTGGAAAAAGCAAAAGTACAAACATCAGTGGCTGAACAAAACTGAGAGGGCAGAAGCCCCCGGAGGGGCCCTGAAGGCCCCCACAGAAGTGCAGGACAAAATGCAAAAATATAGCACAAACACAAAAGAAGAAAATGTCTTATCGTTAGCAGGAGATGCAGACACGACACAGCAGGTCAAGGGAAAACGGAATAAAGGATTCAGACAGAACAATTGATCACCGGCAACCCTGTGGGATAGGTGACTCCTTATATACGGACAGTTCAGTAACACCTGATTCCCATTCCCACAATTCTTCACTGAACAGACTCGTTCCGCTTGTAACCACCAGAGGGGTCTTGCTCAGACTATCTCAAACCCATTCTAAACAGGCTTTTAGGTCAAAGTCGTGGTGGAATAACGGGTTCAACCAGATAATTCAAAACAGAACATTAACATCTCC
>JARQOD010000001.1:5880766-5930107 GCA_033576555.1 Oophaga sylvatica | reverse complement strand
ACAACTAAATCTTTAGCAGAAATGCCTTCCTTGGCATTTTTTTTTTTTTTTTGGTTCCCCATTTTTTATATATCTCCTCACCTAGAAGAGATTCTCTTGTCACCAAGACAAGTTTGTCACCAAGACAATTGCGTCACCAAGACTCTGTCACCAAGACAGTTGCGTCACTTAGACAATGGGCCACAAAGGTTTCTGAACCATTTCACTGCTTGCTCTTCAATATTTGTACGCCAACCAAATGAACAATCCAATCACACAGACACCAAGACAAAACCACAACACAATCATTGGATCCATACTGTCATTATTCAAAGGAGGAAAGGCAGGACTGACAATTAATCTGAGGGTCTACTGGTTCAAAGGGACCTGAGCCAGGAATACCTGTGAATTACCTGGAAAGCCGACCGCTCGGGGAGGAGGGAGTCCACTATACAGTGATATAGATTTTGGGTAGAATATAATAAGTATTCTTACCCCAGCGCTGTATGTATATCACCAACAGAAGGCTCCGCTCATCCCACGTCTCCGGACCGGTCAGGCTTCCTCAGAGTAGATTAACTCAGGTCCCTGTTCGGGCGCCAGTGCTGTCGTCGCTGTTATCTTGTTAACCCTTTCCTCCTCGGAATGTGGTACCAGAGAGAATAAGACACAAACCAAAGGGTGCGTCAATATACTCTACTCTTTATTGCTAATGAAGGGGCTTATATACACCCCTGAAGCAGGAAGCGGAATTACCATATATGGCAGTTAATACAACTTATCATTAAAGCACGTAACATACTGTTTTCTAACCAAACTTTCCATCTTTGCCTTTAGCCCCTGATTTTCGCTCCTAGTACAGAGTATCTCTTCATGTCAGGAGGAGTATTTATTAATGAAGGAACATTCCTTTCTTATCTTCCCTTCTGCTATGCCTCAGCTTTCCAAGGCCTTGAGAAGAAATACTGAATTTAACTCTGCTAGCCTTATCATAAATGGATGGAAAAGTATTCACATGAATTTAACTCTAACATTATTGAGGTTAAACCATTCCTTCCAACTCTTACTACCCTCACCTGTCAAACAGAAGAACATTTTTCACGATATAACGACTTAACGCAAGTTTTTCAGCAAGAAACTAAATCTTTCTACAGCATATAGGATGAACTTAACATAAGGGAGTGGACAGTCCTCAGCCCTGAGCCGGACTTCTGTATAATTTATTAGTGGATCGGAGTTATTACTTCTAAAGTCCAAATCTTTTCCTTTTTTCATTGCAGTTTTGAAAAAAGAACAGATGTTGTGTTTTGGAGAAACAAAAAGTCATATGTGATTCAGATATCAATGTGTCCTGAGATCACACCTAGTCCCCCTGAGACTGGAATAACAATGAAAATATAATCGTGCGAAGACGCTGCTCGCTGACATGTTGGGAATTAACTAAGTTCTGCTGGAACAGTGTGACTTGTACCTTAATGATACCGCCACAGAAGGAACCTTTGAGAGGATTGTAGTCAAGTTTCAGGCAGAATGCACTCTAAGCGGGTACTGAATATTAAACCTTATATGCTATGTAAGCCTTTGCATAGATATTTTTTTATTCATTTGTTTCTTCTACAAACTTAAGCAAATTTCTAATTGGTGTTCAGTAAAAAAAAAAAAATCATTTCCTTTATCTACCTGAGTCATCTGCAAATCTGCTACATATATATCAGAACACCTGTTCCGACAGCTTGCTTTTTGCTCCAACCGTTTCGCCTAGTGTTGGCAATAGTACCAAGGAGTAGGTTGCAGACAGATTTTCACAGTGTGGAGAAGAGAAAGGATCTACAGTCTCTGGGAAGACAGAGAAAACCGGCTATAGAAAGGGAGGAAAGAGCAGCAAAATGAAGAGAAACTTTGCTGATATATGAGCTAATGAAGATGTCAACACCCTGGATCTACTGCACCCTTTATTACTGGACGATACATTCCCACAAGAGAAACACTTGGAACTTAGCTCAGGTTGCAAACTGCATATTAATGGAAAACACTGTGTATGTTAGATCCTCCTTGTCAGGGGCTAGAAAAATAGTTATTGGAAGAGAGAGGTAAAGCTATTGGTGATCAAGAAAAAGATTGAATTTACTAGTCTAGTTTATGACCATGTCCTGATGCCCCTTGTCACCATCCTGGAAACTCCACTCCTGCGTTCCTTTTGAAATAGGCAAGTAATGAAATCATCTGGCTCCGTTGAATAGTTAACATGGAGATCGAGAAGGATGCTGGTTTTGTTAACAGCCAGCCCCTTTCTTCATTTGTGGGCGCTGTGGGAATAAATGTAGACATGGAGCTGCTAAGATGGCGAGAGGCATTTACAAATAACCGGTTTTGATTTCATAATGAAAGTATGTCAAGTTCAATTATTTTCTATTCCCAAAACATCACCGTTTAAGTAATAATTTGCCCGTTACCTAAGTATTCATAGAATGTGAACTTTCCCTTTTTGCTGAAAGATACGCTTTCAGGTTTGGAGGAAATTTTCTTGAGTAACATAGAAGACTGACACGGGATGGAGAACAGTATTTACATCCGATATACAGTACTGTGCCAAGTTTTGGGCAGATGTAGATCAATGCTACAAAGTAAGAATGCTTTTGAGAATAGAAATGTTACTAGTTAACAGTCAATCCTGCATGTCTTGGGGCTGTCGAGTCATGCAGCTGCGGGGTCTCGAACATATTTTTCGAGCATGCTGAAGACACTCGGTTAGCACCTTATCCGAGCATGTTCGCTCATCACTAATGGCCATATCCGGGGAAGAGAAACACTTCATCCTGGTACAAAAAATGTACAAAATAAACCACTTGTTGATTGTAAGAAAATTTTACTCCCTGTGCTACGCATCAAACTAGCGTTACAAGGACATTCCGTTCGATGATGTACTTGTCACGGTTCCACCCCTCGGTGTCTGGGATGTAGTAACTGACAGCTTGGCCATGCTGAAGCTGTCAGTACTTTGACAGCATGGGGTTCCAGTCTTGTTCAGGGGCGTGCTGAGCTGTCAGTGTGTTTATTGACAGCTCGACTAGCCAATCTGTGACTGGGAGGTGTCGGCAGTCTCAGGTGTTCACTATCCCGGGTAATTCCATGCCTACTTAACTGAGCAGCTTCTCCCAGACCACTGCCAGACGTACATTCATCTTGTGAAGTTTGTGCTTTTCTGTCCCCTGAGTTCTGTATGCTTGATCTGTTGCCTGACCTTGGACTTTGTTCTGACTATTCACCTATTTAACTCCTTCAGCTCTGATCCGTTATTCTCCTGGTACTCTGACCTCGGAATGTTTCCGGACTACGCTTTTGTCTCTTTCTTCTATTTATGACGCACCCCCTTGGCTTCTGACCTTGGACTCCTTGACCACTCTGACTCACGGCTAGGCCGTGAGAGGTGACTAGCGTCACAGTACTTCAGCCTGTCGAGAAGGCAGCGTGGAATAATTTTAAGACACTCCAGAGCTACACTACAAATGGCAGGACAAGAGAAAGTGCCCAACTTGAAATTGCAGTAAATGTAGTTATTTAGTCATTAATTATGTACTTTGGCCCATGTAATGATAGTTTTTTTGACAGCAGATATCAAGTTTTAATAAAATCAGTCCAGAAGCACCATGACATAATATAATGCACTCTCCATAGGCAGACTCTATATAGAATAATGAACTCCCATAGGCAGACTCTATATAGCATGTCAGGAATTGGGGGGGGTGTGGATTGCCCCCAGTTGTCAGGGATCTATTATATCCCACTTTCCAGTTCATGTTAGCAACTTGCATCTCTCTGGTTCCCCCTTACCCTTAGGTCAGTCAGGGAACTACACCTAGGGTAAGTAGTCGCCAGAAGGGCCACCTTGCCGTGTACTGGCTATTGGGCACTCTGCAGTGAGGGCGTGATGTATATCCCCAGTCTCAGGGTGGGTAAAACACATAGAAAACCTCCATTCCGTCACTGCCAGAGTCTCCCAAATACCCCAGAACAGCTGCCACCAGCTCCTCATTTGACATTAAAATCAATATCGAATCCGGAGCCAACCCATAGGGTAGCGTAATTAGCGTGGAGGATGTGGTGGTACGTTATAGAGCAAGGAAAACGAAACTAGTAAAGTTTTATAGATTTACTCCAGAAAATATAGGCAAAATATAGGCAGTGTTTACAAAAATATAAAAGATGTTACAAAAGAGACAAGATACAGTATATACAGGCAATTACAAAATAAAATGGATTAAAATAAAAGACTTACACATCTCGGTCAATGGCATGCCGTGTGCTGATCCCCCAGGCAAAAGACCCCCCTTTGGGCCTCTGAGCTTTATACCTTTGCCCAAAACCAAGGGTCTTCCCCCTGGGTGACCTGTCAGAGTGGGCTGGTTACGCCTCCTTTAGAAATTACTAAAAAACTTCTATTTGTCATAACTCGGTGAAAACGGAACAAGACGACAAGGGTATCTTTTTTACTTATTACGACATTACCTCTTTTTGATATCAAACATGGCATATCTACTGTATGCATTACTGTGAAGTAGATACACTATACTCGCTTTCTGGTGAGCGTGGAGGTCCCAAAACGCTGTGGTGAGTAGCTTCAATGATGTAGATTCCAAAAATATAAGTTTCCTGCCTCTATGATTATTCTGGGTTATTATACTCTATTTTGAAGGAACAAAGGAAAGTTTAAATCCATGTTCTAGAGAACTGCCCTTAACCAGTTAGCGTCTTAAATAGATCCTGTGTTACTGGACATACCATGTTCTCACATTACACCAGCTAGTATAGCAGGAGGGAGGGGAGAGTGGACATTCCAACAGGGAGAAGGGGCTGCAGAGGAGCTCAGTGTTAACTGCACAAACCAAGGAGGGGTGGGACAGCATGTCATTCAAAAACTAAGGCGCTGCAGCCGATAGCTCCGTATGTGTAATCAAAACCATGGAAAATGATTCATAATTTCCTGACATAGTATAATGCATCCCCATAGGCAGACCCTATATAGTATAATGCACCCCCATAGGCAGACTATAGTATGCAACCCCATAGGCAGACTATGTAGTACAATGCACTCCCCATAGACTCTATATAGTATAATGCACTCGCCATAGTCAGACTCTATATAGTATAATGCACTCCCCATAGGCAGACTATATTGTATAATGCACCCCTATAGGCAGACTCTAGTATAATGCACTCCCCATAGGCAGAGTAGTATAATGCACTCCCCATAGGCAGACTCTATATAGTATAATGCACGCCCATAGGCAGACTCTATAGTATAATGCACTCCCCATAGGCAGACTCTATATAGTAAAATGCACGCCCATAGGCAGACTATAGTATGCACTTCCCATAGGCAGACTCTATATAGCATAATGCACCCCCATAGGCAGACTATAGTATAATGCACCCCCAAAGGCAGACTCTATATAGTATAATGCACCCCATAGGCAGACTCTATAGTATGCACTCCCCATAGGTAGACTATATAGTATGATGCACTCTCCATAAAAAAATATTCACCTCTTCTCATCGTTCCCCCGCAGACTCTATATAGACTCTAAAATAGGATTTTTACAGGATGAAAATGAGGAAATGGTAAGACAGGATGTTGAGAAGGCTGAACTTTTAAATTCCTATTTTGCATCTGTTTTCTCTCAGAAAGGAAATGTAACATCAACTGATCTTTACTGTCCTAGTAAAGGAATAGAAGAATCCAGGATATCTATAAACAGAAAGACAGTGAGGAAACACTTAGCTAAACTAAATGAATTCAAGTCTCCAGGTCCAGATGAATTACACCCCAGAATACTGAAGGAGATAGCAGAAGAAATTCTTGAACCACTGTCCATAATCTTTGAAAATTCTTGGAGAACAGGTGAAGTCCCAGAAGACTGGAGAAGAGCAAATGTTGTTCCTATCTTCAAAAAGGGGAAGAAGGTGGACCCAGGGAACTACAGGCCGGTGAGTCTGACTTCTATACCAGGAAAGATCTTTGAACAAATTATTAAAGAACATGTATGTAAGTACCTGCATAAGAATGAAGTGATTAACAGAGTCAGCATGGGTTTGTAACTAATAAGTCATGTCAGACTAACTTAATTTCCTTCTATGACAGAATCACTGACTGGGTGGATCAGGGAAATGCTGTAGATATAGTATATCTTGACTTCAGCAAAGCATTTGACAAAGTATCTCACACAATCCTTATTGAAAAAATGACTAAGTATGGAATGGACAAGGCAACTGTTAGGTGGATTCATAACTGGCTTAGTGATCGGACCCAAAGAGTGGTCGTAAATGGCTGCACATCCAGTTGGAAGAATGTCTCAAGTGGGGTACCACAAGGCTCTGTTTTGGGCCCTGTATTGTTCAACATCTTTATCAATGATTTAGATGAAGGAATTTAGGGTAAACTGATCAAATTTGCTGATGACACAAAGCTAGGAGGGGTAGCTAATACTAGAGAAGAGAGAGGAGGATTCAAAAAGATATAAATAAACTGGAGCAGTGGGCAGCAACTAACAGAATGGTTTTTAACAGGGAAAAATGCAAAGTACTACATCTGGGCAATAAAAATGAAAAAAACATATACAAAATGGGAGGAATAGGGCTAAGTAACAGCACATGTGAAAAAGACTTGGGTATACTAATTGATCACAGACTGAACATGAGTCAACAGTGTGATGCAGCAGCAACAAAGGCAAATACAATTCTAGGATGTATCAACAGAAGCATACAGTCTAGATCACGTGAGGTCATTATTGCCCTCTACTCCTCTTTGGTCAGACCTCATCTGGAATACTGTGTCCAGTTTTGGACACCACATTTTAAAAAAGACATCAACAAACTGGAGCAAGTTCAAAGAAGAGCCACCAGAATGGTGACCGGTCTGCAAACCATGTCCTATGAGGAACGGTTGCAGGATTTGGGAATGTTTAGCTTGCAAAAAAGAAGACTGAGAGGAGACTTAATAGCTGTCTACAAATATCTCAAGGGCTGTCACATTGTAGAAGGATTATCTTTATTCTCATTTGCACAAGGAAAGACTAGAAGCAATGGGATGAAACTGAATGGGAGGAGACACAGATTAGATATTAGAAAAAACTTTTTGACAGTTAGGGTGATCAAGGAGTGGAACAGGCTGCCACGAGAGGTGGTAAATTCTCCTTCAATGGAAGTCTTCAAACAGAGGCTGGACAGACATCTGTCTGGAATGATTTAGAGAATCCTGCTTTGAGCAGGGGGTTGGACCAGATGGCCCAGGAGGTCCCTTCCAACTCTACCATTCTATGATTCTATATAGTATAATTCACCCTCATAGGCAGACTATATAGTATAATGCACTCCCCATAGATAGACTATATATAGTATAATACACTCCCCATAAGCAGACTATATAGTATAATGCACCCCCATAGGCAGACTCCACAGTATAATGCACTCCCCATAGGCAGACTCTATATAGTATAATGCACTCTCCATAAAAAAATATTCACCTCTTCTCATCGTTCCCCCGCTGCTCCGAGCGCCGGCAAAGCTCAAGAGAGCAGATGCCAAGTAATGTCATCGCTCCCACTGTCAGTGTCTGCATCAGGGCTGTCAGATGCTAAGACGGGGATGATGAGAGAGGCAGGGGCGCAACTACCGCGGTCGCCTCTGCAACCGGGCCCAGCAGGTCAGACGCACATCTGTTGTCGTGCAGGAGATTCCTCCTGCAAGGCAACAGATTCCTCCTGCTTGGCAGCATGATCGCGTAGTAGATGCTGAAATATCAGCACTTCCTGCCCAGTCTTTGCATGACCTCAGCGCTGCCGTTGGCTGAGCTTCTGCACTAGCAGCCAGGAGCGGCGTCCAAGCTGCCCATGGCTGTTAACCCCCTATTTGCAGCGTTAAGGAGGGAGGCAGAGGGTCAGGAGCTCCCTCTGCCTTCTGATCGGCGTCCACGCGACGTTATCGAGGGGCCCTATCTATGCAATGATGACCTGGGGTCATGACTACCCCTGGGTCATCAAGCTACGGAAAGCCTCTGAGACCATTCTGTGAGCATGGTCTGAGAGGCTTTCACCATAGGTATAATGCACTGCAATGCTTGAGCATTGCAGTGTATTATACCTGCAATCAGAGTAAAAAAAAAGAAAGTCCCATATAAAGGGATTAGGTAAAGAAGGAAATTAAAAACAAAAAAATATGTAAAAAAAAAAATAATTTTAAAAAATCCACTAATACACATTTTTATGTAAAAAAAATTAAACAAAAAAAGTATGTTTGGTATCGCCGCGTCCGTAAAAATCCCATCTTTAAAAGTGTCACACTAGTTAACCCCTTCAGTGTACGCCATAAAAAAAACACAAAAAAGTAGCAAATTATACTTTTTCCAAGCGGTATCATCATACCACTTGGAATAAGTGGAATAAAACGCGATAAAAGAAACGACTGGTAATAAAAATAGTATCACTGAAAGCGTCATCTTGTCCTGCAAAAAACAAGCCCTCACATGACTCTGTCAGCCGAAATCTGGAAAAATTATAGCTCTCAAAATGTGGCGATGCAAAAACTTCTTCCAAAAAAAAGGTGTCTTTTAGTGTGTGACAGCTGCCAAACATATAAACCCGCTATAAATAGTAAATCAAACCCCCCCTTTTTCACCCCCTTAGTTAAGGAAAAATAATAAAATAAAATAATGTATTTATTTCCACTTTCCCAATAGGGTTAGGGTTGGGGGCTGGGGTTAGGGATAGGGTTGGGGGCTGGGGTTAGGGATAGGGTTAGGGTTGGGTCTAAAGTTATAGTTAGTTAGGGTTGGGATTAGGGTTAGGGTTGGAATTAGGGTTAGGGGTGTATTAGGGTTAGATTTGTGGTTAGGGTTATGGTTGGGTTTGGGGGTGTGTTGGGGTTAGGGTTGGAGTTAGAATTGGGAGGTTTCCACTGTTTAGGCACATCAGGGGCTCTCCAAACGCGACCTGGCGTCCACTCTCGATTACATCCAATTTGTCATCTGTGTCACTGTCATTCCTCCATTCAATGACCGCCGCTCCGTTCCAATCAACAACGGACTGGTCATCTAGAAATACTGGCAGATGCCAGATAAGTGGTCTGACAACACTCATAACAGTATCGGCATCTCAAAAAGTGGATATTCTTGACAATTGTAACAGAATGGAGAGCTGTCGGCTCCTTGGTCCACTACCATTACTTCACTTGGGCCGACCATATACTGCTCCCAGCCTGTGGCCTTCCAGAAGCCAGAGCAAGGCAGGGGATGCAGATGGAACAACACAGGGGATGCAGGTGGCACAAGGGCTGGCCAGAAAACCTAGATATACCTCTGGCAACAGTTAACAGCCGCCGGCCAATGACAGGCCAGCAGCTGACGTCAGCGCGCATTTCGCCGACGTATAATGTCACTGTCATATGCCAGAACTACGCTGTGCGCCTCAGCCGAATCGTGGGTGAGGACATCGCTGGAGCTCGGCCAGGTAAGGAAAAACTTTTTTTTGTAAAGCCACGGTATGGGCACATTATACTGGTATGGGGTTCATACTAATATGGTGGGTGGGGGGGAAGGGGATGCATTATACTGCTATGGGGCTGCTGCATTTTATACTCCTATGGGGCTGCTGCATTATACTATATATGACTATGGGGTGCATAATACTTTTTGGATGACTATGGCGGCCCATTTGATTATACTACATGGATGACTATGAGCTGTGCAGTAAATTATATAGAGGACTATGGGGGTGCATTATACTACATGGATGACTATGAACTGTGCAGTATATTATATAGAGGATTATGGGGGGTGCATTATATTATATGGAGGACTATGGGTGTGCATTATACTTCTTATATGGATCTCCATGACTTCTATGTAAGCCCCTGATGAGTATAATGGTTTATTTTCTTTTATACATTACAGAACGGCAGTACGGGGGACAAATATATACCAGGATAGGGCACCAGATAGTTACGGCACTGAGGTCAGACTATACAACATTGCAACAAAGCTATAGTGTGCAAAATGAATAGGGAAAATGTGAATTTGGGTGGAAAATATTTTGACATGGGGGGACCCCATTTGAAAGTTCTCACTTTGTAGTTACGCCGCTGGGGAGAGGGAACATGATGTTACCTGTCTCATCTGAGCTTTCAACTTTATCGGCATTCAGTCGATACAGTTGAACTTGCGATGACTGGCGGGGGACCCGGTGCTGGCACCGGGATCCCCCCTTTTGCTCAGGGCCTCCATAGCCGCCGGGTGGCAGTGCAAGGAGATAGAGTCTTGCTTTACTTTTCTCTTTTTTCATTCACTTTGCATATTGTTAATTGAAAAAAATAAAAACTCTTAACACTTCTATTTTTAAAAGCATTTTTGGTTTGCAGCATTTTTTCCACACCTGCCTATTACTTCACCCCATTACTGTACATCATTAGTAGTTATGATTGCCAACAATTATGGATTTTCTCATCCTTGGACCTTAGCATCGGTGACATTATGTATGTGGAATAGCTAATATGAGGGGAGCATTTCTATAATTTTGCTCTCTCAGACATGCCCTTAATGATTCCTTGGGCTTATGTAATGGCTGCATGAATAATAACTTCATTGTGTGGGAGTCGCATTATATCGAACAGGAAGTGGAAACGGACTTTGAAGAATCCGTATCCTTTGTGCCGATCCCTTCTGCTTTCTTTTGTCTACTACTTCAAAACTTCGGCCATTGAGGGATGTAGGGTTGGGTTGGGGGGGGTTTGCTTTCAGGACTTGCCTTTGAAGATGTCAATAGAGTAGATATGAAAACCCTGTAATCATTTTATTAACGTCTTTACGAGGTTCTTCACTTTTCGCCAGTCCGGACCCCCATCGCCCTCTCTTCATTGTGTTTGTACACAGAGAATGGAGGGGTGTGATAATAGTATAGTGTTTGATTCCGGAGATAATTTACAACACATTAAAGCTCGTGATTATAATCCTATATTATTCACGTCAGCTTAATATTAGGATGTGCAAGTGTCTCCGTAATGGCTCTGCCCCCGATATTAGCAAGTGTTTGTCACGTAAACATGACCCATAAAGGGGGGCTCAAAAGTCACAACCAAGGGGTCTGTACCCAATAAGTGCAGAAGACGTAATAAAGGGGACCTAGCGCCTCCGAGAAATCACTTATTACAATGCAAGCAAGCTGACAAAGTCACAGCAAATTAGTCTATTGAATGACGAACAGGTTTCCGGACTGATAATTTTATTAAAACGTGATAATATATCTGCTGTCAAAAGAAGACAAAATGTAAATGACTTACTATAAAATAAACGACATATACAGATTTTTTACAATATTTACATTTAGTGCACATCCAGCACAAAATATGCCCAAATCACATTAAAAAATTGCATAAAATGTAGTGTTTTTTTTTTTTCCATACATGGGCATCTTTACAAAAAAATCTAACATATATTTTACGTAATTATTAAAAAAAAAGATTAGTCTGATTTGTGGACCAGACTAAATTATAATGACTGCTATAACCTATAAACGACCATGAAGGAACATACGATCAAGTAGATAATATACAGCTCTGGCAAAAATTAAGAGACCACTTTCAAATGTTCATTTTTTCTGATTTTTCTCTTTATAGGTATATTTATGAGTAAAATGTAAATTGTTCTTTTAGTTTATAAACTACTGACAACATGGCGCCGAATTTCCAAGCAATAAATTTTGTATTTTTTTTTTTACAAAGAAAAATGGTCAAAATTTAAAAACCCCCCCAGTGCTTTCAGACCTCAAATAATGCAAAGAAAGCAAGATCATAATCATTTAGAAACAACAATACTAATGTTTTAACTCAGGAAGAGTTCAGAAATCAATATTTTGTGGAATAACCATGATTTTTAATCACAGCTTTCATGCGTCTTGGCATGCTTTCCTCCAGTCTTTCACAGTACTTCTGACACAAAAATGTAAGCAGTTCTTTGTTTGATGGTTTGTGACTATCCATCATTCTCTTGATCACATTCCAGAGGTTTTCAATGGGGTTCAGGTCTGGAGAATGGGCTGCCTATTATAGAGTTTTGATGTGGTGGCCTCTTAATTTTTGCCAGAGCTGTGGAATAACAAATTCTGTTGAAATATTAGAGATAGTAATATAGTACATAAAAACTGTTCATTTATCAACGAGAAAAGTGGTAACAGAAACTATTCAGTAGGCAAATAAATCCTCATATATTTCAAAGTAATTTCTCGCCTTAATGAATATAGGTACCTCTATTTATCTATAAAGTCAACCAATGGCATGACTTCCACATATGTAACTGCTGGCTCATAAAATGAAGTCAGAAATTAAAGCGTACAAATGTACCATTGAAAATAGGGCCTAAGCAATCACAAATGCTGGTATGTGAGGTTAGATAAATGATCTATTACCTGCGGCCATGATGGAGGTAAGCTATGCAATGCTGCTGCCACCTCGACGCGCGTTTCACTGCCTCTGCAGTTTAGTCAGGAGGTCCTCCACGAAACGAATGGACGAAATCCGTGCTGCATCTGTGTGCTGTCTATTTAAAAAACGGACATGTGAATTTAGTCTAAATATTAAAATTTAAGATGTGCAGAGTTCATTGATGCCATTTATGTACACCCCAATTCCAAAAAAGTGGTTGGTTGTGTAAAATGTTAAGAAAACAAGAATGCAATGAGATGGAATTCTCTTATCGCCCAGATTTTATTAACCACAAAGAACAGATCAGAAGTTGAACGTTGGAAATTTTTCCACTTGATGTAAAAAAAATGAACTCATTTAGAAATTGATGGCAGCAACACAAAAAACATTGGGACAGGGTTAGCAAAAGGCTGGAAAATTAATTGTTACTAATAAAAACAGCTGGAAAATAAATTTTCAAGTCATGTGACCTCTATAAAGACAGCATATTAGAGAGGCAGAGTCTCTCAGAAGAAAAGATGGTCAGAAGTCACCAATCTGTGAACAACTGCATCTAAAAATTGTAGAACAATTTCAGAAAAATGTTCCTCAACATAAAATTGTAAAGATGTAGATTATCCCGCAATCTACAGTACAGCCTACAACCTGCAGTGATCCTCAGTCTACTGAACCGCAGCACGACCAGTTCTACCCTCTCCTAGTGTATCCTCACCCATCCCTGTAGATTATGAGCCTTCGCGGGCAGGGTCCTCTCTACTTCTGTACTTATGTGTGTCTTGTATTGCTCATGTTTACTGCACTTGTCTATACTCGCCCCCTCTCACATGTAAAGTGCCATGGAATAAATGGCGCTATAAAAATGAATAATAATAATAAAATGAATAATAATAATATCATCAACAGATTTAGAGATTCTGGAGAAATACGTTTGCACAAGTGTAATGCAGGTAAATGGATGCAGTAACGCAAAGGCGCAGAGCAAGGGTTAACAGGAGTGCAGTTTGATTAACAATAATGAACTCCTGGCAGGGAGATAACAGGAAGGAGGAAGACAGGTAAACAGGATAAATGTGGTTCAACACAACAGTCTCTCTATAAACTTTAACTTATCGTGACTCCGCTATCTTTTAGTTGCCTGTCGTCCAGGTGATGTAATGCAAGCGGGGGCCAACACTGCGTCTTCAAGCTTTCCTGCCCAACACACGGTCACGCTTCTGGCAGCAGCGGGCGGTCTCCGGTTTTGCCTGCTAAGCCCCTAGTCCATTGAATGGCACAGCTGAATTGTGAAGCTCTGCACAAGTCTCTCCTTGGCGTGTGCTCCCCTGCGAACCCGCCAACAACTGGATGCACGCACCACGATGTCTCACTTGGCGCTCGTCCCTGGGTACACCCGCCGGTACCTGAACACCTGCACCACGCTGCTTTACCCGGCACCCATCAGACTGTGCGCCCGAATTTACCCAGGAGTCCTCGCTGACCCCGTCCTGGGTCTCTGTTCTGCGCTTCAACTCGCTCCGCAGCGTGCAGCCCTCGACTCTCTGTCTTCTCCCAGCTTACCACGTCCCTTCTTTCTAGGTCATGCAGGGGCGGACACTGACAGCTTGGGGCCCCTATGCAAGAAATGTGTCTTGGCCCCTCTCCTTCTATGGTGACAAAGTTACATATATACATCTACTGTATATATAGACATATATCTATATAAAGATATATAAATAGATATATATCTATCTATAGATGTATATTTGTAACTTTGTCTATATATACATTTACATTTCACCAGCTTACTTTTTCTGTAATTGCCTGCGCCCCCAATGACCAATGTGCAAAAATTTTGCACGGGCCAAACTAGTAATACTTAATTACAAGTACGATTAAAGATACACCTGAGACTTTCTGAAGCTACTGGTGAGCTGCAACTTACTTTGGGACAACTGTTGACTTCTAGATCTTTGTTTAATTTTTGAAATATCTGTTAGGTGTTTATCACACTCTAAGCACCATATTGAACTTCATTACTTTATCAATACCTTCCCTACACATTCTTTTCTGATGAGCACCATCTCAACTTTTTCTAGACTGTATGTCGGATTTGGATCATTTTTTCCCCTTTTCTTTCCTGTCTATGTGCATGTGGCGAAGTCTTTGCTGTGGTTCCACGGTCCGGAACCACAGCGCTTTGGACGGAGCGGAAATTCCGCACTGCCCAAAGCCTCGCCCCCTTTTTGACGCACGCTCTTTCCGGATGTGTTCCGGACACCTCCGGAACACATCCGGAAAGAACGCAGCGCTGCATAGCCCTGTGTTATTTCCGTTGCGGCGACGCAGCGTCGCCGCAACGGGCTAGGACATGCTGCGGTCTGAAAAGACGCGCCGCATGTCCGGATACACAGGTCTTCTGCCTGCGTGTTTTACAGCATAGTGGAGACGGGATTTCTTGAAATCCCCTCCACTATGCTGTAACATCTGGACGCTGCGTGTTTGACACTGCGCCAACGCACAGCGTCAAACACGCAGCATTTCCTGAAGCATTCCGGATCGTGGAAATTCACCCTTTCAGTCTAATCTACTGTATTTATTTATGCAGCTCTATCTATACCAGTGAATGTGAATTTTGCAATTCCACATGAAACCACATAGTTGCTGTCTAACAGACAAGGAATTGACTTTGCCACCAAACTCCCCAACTCTCTATCCAATCAAGAATCTGTGGAACGTGCTGAAAAAAATCCCTTAATTCCCACTTTGCAACTTTTGTGTTTAGTATAGTGGTATTATACAGTACATCTTTATGACCCCAAAAAACTTTCTGCACATTCTCAGATGTACCTTTAATCGTACTTGTAATTAAGTATTACTAGCTGGGCCCGTGCAAAATTTTCGCACATTGGCAGTTTGGGGCGCAGGCAATTACAGAAAAAGTAAGATGGTGAAATGTAAATGTATTTCATGAGATGATGAACACAGACCGGTATTTATATATAAACCACACAAAGAACCTAACAGTATACCGTGCCACTTTTAAACAACAATATTTTATTAAAGTCAAAAAAGACAATCACTTAGTAAAAAACATCACATAGATATTTAGTAGTACAGAATTCAACAGGCTGCTGCCATCTAAAAATAGGGACTGCTAACCCTCACCAATACCTATACATCTCATGTATCTCAGTGAAAAATATATTGCTGAAAATACCCAATGATTATCATGCTGGACTGATACCAGCTATATGATGTACCATCGGCGTAAGCCTTGCCATAAACTACACTTACATGAGAGGTGGGTCAGGTGTGGTGTCCCCCAAGCGCCTCAACGCGCGTTTCGTCTCTTCCTCAGGAGGCGAACGCTAGAGAAGGGGGTGTTGCGCATTAAATAGTCCGAATGACCAATAAAAATCCCTCACCACTAATGTCTGCATATTAATGAGCCTAATTACACCCATGTGCTTCCGGTATTCCAATGCGCATGTACCAATTGCCGTGATTACCATCACCATGGATACCATATGACATACCTAGGAATCCGAAATCACATGTTCCTTCCTATACTCAGTGTCTTTCCGGTATCGTATTGCGCATGCTCCGACGACGTCATCCATAAACAAGGACGCAGGAGGATCGCGGTCGGGGATCCTGGATAACATGACCCGTCTCAATGACGGCGCATGCGCCAAGATCCGAATGTCCGCTCACCATCCGCGTCATGGATTAGGTCAGCTCGGCATGCGTCAGAAACAGGGAATAACACTGTTAGGTAATCGCATATATAGTGGACATAATGACTCACTATGTGTGATAGAAAATTGTGTAATATACGTGAATATACTGTGACATCTAATCTTAGTGCTCATTATTCTAAAAAAAGTGCCATGGTAAATGCACAACATAAAAATGCATTACATTAGTATTACATCATTCAGTGATACTACACCTATATATAGACATGTGAGTGCTAGCAGTGCTACATATATCGAGTGTCATAATACCACATTATTATACAAAATAACTAAACATAAAAAATAATAAAAATAATATTACACAACAATAATAACCCAAAATAATAAAAAGAAAAAAAAAAAAGAAAGAATATATATATACATATTTTATGCAAACTACTACATAGGTGCATAGCCTAGTCACACCCCACAATATTATACCCCAATATATAGTGATATAAATCCACTACTCAAGGCCATTAACATCATGCCAACTGTATAGGATACTTGATTGCAGACATAGGGTGATTAAGATTGTTAGCAATAAATTGTCCGTTCTAGATCATCCTCGGACAGATCGAAGAAATTTTCTTTTATGCGCACAGATAAAGAAACGTCAATGAATTCCATGATACCAATAAGAATGGATATTTCCTTAAATGAGAAACATATAATTAACACCACATACAATTAAAATAAATTAAAAATGCGTGCAATGAGCACTACATAGACTATGAAATAACAAATACTAACAAATAATATACACAAAAACCCCACCACCACCGTTAAAATATAATTAAAACAACCAATCCTTACGATAACTACAGCAAAAAAAGGAAAAAGGGGAAAAAAGAAAAAAAGGAGAGGAGAAAAGAGAAGACAAGAAGGCAAAGGAAAAAATCCCCGAATGTATTACTGCAGGAAGGAGCTGAACCCAAAATTTTCATTAAGGCCAAGTGGAGTTACTGTATGTAACCTGTAAATCCAACGACTCTCCACCTGTGCCAATCTTTTGAACAAATCCCCCCCTCTTTGGCCCAAAGACACTTGGTCAATTGCTCTCAAAATCAATAAACTGGAATCAGAATCATGGTACTCTCTGAAATGTTTAGGTATCGTTTTTAAAGGTTCCCCCAATTTCATGTGCCTTGATTTCTCGATATCTCGGATGTGTTCTCTCACCCTTATCTTAAATTCCCTGGTGGTCATTCCAACATATATTTTTCCGCACGGACAAGATGCGTAATAAATCACACCTGAAGATGAGCATGTAAGTCTGTGCCGAATTTTATATGTGCGAGTGTTAGAGGAATTACAGAAGTCTTTACATTTAATAAGATTCCTACACGCTTTACATATACACACACGGATAAAATCCTTGTATGGAATTCAGATGTGTCTTTCTTTTCTCTAGCGTTTCAGGAACGTAGTGACTCCTTACTAGAAGATCACGCACATTTTTTGACCTTTTAGATGTCATTAGAGGTCTGTCCGGAATTAAATCTTTTAGAATTGGGTCAGTTTTCAGCACAGTCCAATGCTTTCGAAAGATATCATTAATCTGACCCCATTGGTCACAAAAGGGAGAGATGAATCTCGGAGACTCATTTTTTTGATCATTGCGCCCTGATGTTTTGTATAGAAGATTGTTACGTGACTCATTTCTTGCTCTATTATAGCCATTACGAATGGCCCTATGACTATAACCTCTATCACGAAATCTATCATACAAAACCCTCGCTTGTTTATGAAAAGTTTCATCCTTTGAGCATATTCTTCTGATTCTCAAATGCTGTCCAATAGGAATACCCCGTATGGTAGATCTGGGATGGGACGACTGAGCATGCAGAATTGTGTTAGTTGCCGTGGGCTTTCTATAAATGTCAATGCATAGTGTGCCATCCTCATCAATTTGCACATCAACATCCAAAAGTTAACCCGACGGCCAGACACATACGTCAACTTAATATTGAGATCGTTTTGATTCAAATCATCCATGAAAACCCTAAGGTCCTCAGTCTTTCCATCCCAGATAAACCACACGTCATCTATATATCTAATCCAGTGATGTACCTTCTCAATATTCCTAACTGGGTTACAGGAAAAGATCTCCCTTTCCCATGCTCCTAAGAACAAGTTTGCATACGAGGGGGCACACGTGGCCCCCATCGCAGTTCCTTGTAGCTGAAGGTACACCTGATTTTTGAAAATAAAACAATTGTGTGTAAGCACAAATGTTAAAAGTTCCATAATTAAATCAATTAGGGATTTATCCAGATTGGTAGATTCTAGAAAAAATGTGACTGCTTTGATCCCATCTCTATGCCTTATTGAGGTATATAAACTTTCAACATCGGCCGTGACCATAATCATGTTATCATTCAATACCAATCCATCAAAATGGCCCAAGGCCGATGTTGTATCTCTTATAAAAGATGGCAAGGTTGACACTAGTGGTTTCAAGTAAAAATCTATCATCTGACAAACCACCTCACAAAGTCCCCCAACACCAGACACGATGGGTCGTCCTGGAGGATCCATCAAGTTTTTATGAACCTTCGGTATAAGGTAAAAAGTTGGAAGGCAGGGTTTGATGGAAACAATAGTTTCCATCATCTTCTTAGGGATTACATTATTATCAGATGCTCTCTTTACTATAGTGGATAATTCATCTTGGAACAAATTTAAAGGGTTATTGCTCAATTTCTGATAGCAATTCTTATCAGATAATAGTTTCAATGCCTGCTTTTCATATAGGGACTTTGGCCAGATGACAAGATTCCCGCCTTTGTCTGCTGGTTTAAAACAGACATCATTCCAGGATTGCATCTCCCTAATGGCAGACATAACCGTAACATTCTTGCAGTTTTTGTTGGTATACCCTAATTGTTCAACATCATTTGTGACCAATTTTACAAATATGTCAACTGCCGGACACACACCTAAACTAGGGAATGTTTTGGACTTACGAAATAAGTGTGTTGGGAACTTACTTACCATTACTGGATCTTCTTCATCTGCAAGGGACTCTAGAATTTCCAGAGCCTCTTGTTCCTGAGTCGTGTCAAGGTCAAGCCTACTAGTGCTTAGTTCATCCTGATCTTCTCCTGCATTAAGACTGGTTACATTTATATTCAGTTTTTCATGGAACCTTTTCAACAGTAGTTTCCTTGCAAATAGATGCACATCTTTGATTACCGTAAATGTGTCTATGGAGTACCAGGAGAAAAGGTTAACCCTTTTTCAAGTATATTTCTCTGAATATCAGTAAGCACATGTGTAGAGAGATTTAATACCTTGGATTGCTCACTTTTCTTTCTGTTCTGATTGAAAAAGTCCCTCTGACCTCCTTTCCCTCCAAATCTGGTTTTGATAGATCCCTGGTTGCCTGTATCCGCCTCAGAATTGCTAGATATATTGCTTGTATGGGAGGAGAGTGACACAGTGGAAGCACTCCTATTCAGTTGTCTTTTTTGTGGACCTGTTCTCCATTGCCATCTATAAATCTTCTTATTTTCATAATCATGAACATCCCTTTGGAATTTTCTCCTTTTGAATTCACTAATATCTTGTTCCCACTTACTCAAATCCTATCCAGATCTTTAAAAAAGACTTCAGTCATATCCGACTGAAAATTTTGACATAGGTATGTTTGAGACTGACTAATTTGGGTATCAATATCTTCTAACAACTTCAGATTTTTCTCATTAATAATTTGCATGAATGAGAGAGAGCAGGTGGACGCTGCCTCTTCCCATTTGCTAGTCAATGCCTCATCATCCAGGGAAAAGGTGGGGTATAGTTGAATTCGAAGACCCCTTGGTATAATTTTCTGTTTCAAATAGTTATCAATAGATGTTTTAGTCCACCACACTCTTGTTTTTTTGTGGACCAGATTTCTATATTACTTAGTAAATTCTTTAAAATCAGGATTGGTAGTATTCTGACTAGATGTAGCGCCATGTTTAAATAGATCCGAAGCTTTGTTCAGCCAAGATAACTCCCTGGCCTTCAGATCCATAATTGTAACTAGGGATTTAAATCTGTTGATAAACAGGAAATGAATCATAATAGCTTATCCCTAACATGTATATATCAAAAGGCACATAAACTGAAATGTGACCAAACCACACAAAGAACCTAACAGTATACCGTGCCACTTTTAAACAACAATATTTTATTAAAGTCAAAAAAGACAATCACTTAGTAAAAAACATCACATAGATATTTAGTAGTACAGAATTCAACAGGCTGCTGCCATCTAAAAATAGGGACTGCTAACCCTCACCAATACCTATACATCTCATGTATCTCAGTGAAAAATATATTGCTGAAAATACCCAATGATTAATCATGCTGGACTGATACCAGCTATATGATGTACCATCGGCGTAAGCCTTGCCATAAACTACACTTACATGAGTAAGTTTTTCCTTTTTTTGCTGTAGTTATCGTAAGGATTGGTTGTTTTAATTATATTTTAACGGTGGTGGTGGGGTTTTTGTGTATATTATTTGTTAGTATTTGTTATTTCATAGTCTATGTAGTGCTCATTGCACGCATTTTTAATTTATTTTAATTGTATGTGGTGTTAATTATATGTTTCTCATTTAAGGAAATATCCATTCTTATTGGTATCATGGAATTCATTGACGTTTCTTTATCTGTGCGCATAAAAGAAAATTTCTTCGATCTGTCCGAGGATGATCTAGAACGGACAATTTATTGCTAACAATCTTAATCACCCTATGTCTGCAATCAAGTATCCTATACAGTTGGCATGATGTTAATGGCCTTGAGTAGTGGATTTATATCACTATATATTGGGGTATAATATTGTGGGGTGTGACTAGGCTATGCACCTATGTAGTAGTTTGCATAAAATATGTATATATATATTCTTTCTTTTTTTCTTTTTATTATTTTGGGTTATTATTGTTGTGTAATATTATTTTTATTATTTTTTATGTTTAGTTATTTTGTATAATAATGTGGTATTATGACACTCGATATATGTAGCACTGCTAGCACTCACATGTCTATATATAGGTGTAGTATCACTGAATGATGTAATACTAATGTAATGCATTTTTATGTTGTGCATTTACCATGGCACTTTTTTTAGAATAATGAGCACTAACATTAGATGTCACAGTATATTCACGTATATTACACAATTTTCTATCACACATAGTGAGTCATTATGTCCACTATATATGCGATTACCTAACAGTGTTATTCCCTGTTTCTGACGCATGCCGAGCTGACCTAATCCATGACGCGGATGGTGAGCGGACATTCGGATCTTGGCGCATGCGCCGTCATTGAGACGGGTCATGTTATCCAGGATCCCCGACCGCGATCCTCCTGCGTCCTTGTTTATGGATGACGTCGTCGGAGCATGCGCAATACGATACCGGAAAGACACTGAGTATAGGAAGGAACATGTGATTTCGGATTCCTAGGTATGTCATATGGTATCCATGGTGATGGTAATCACGGCAATTGGTACATGCGCATTGGAATACCGGAAGCACATGGGTGTAATTAGGCTCATTAATATGCAGACATTAGTGGTGAGGGATTTTTATTGGTCATTCGGACTATTTAATGCGCAACACCCCCTTCTCTAGCGTTCGCCTCCTGAGGAAGAGACGAAACGCGCGTTGAGGCGCTTGGGGGACACCACACCTGACCCACCTCTCATGTAAGTGTAGTTTATGGCAAGGCTTACGCCGATGGTACATCATATAGCTGGTATCAGTCCAGCATGATAATCATTGGGTATTTTCAGCAATATATTTTTCACTGAGATACATGAGATGTATAGGTATTGGTGAGGGTTAGCAGTCCCTATTTTTAGATGGCAGCAGCCTGTTGAATTCTGTACTACTAAATATCTATGTGATGTTTTTTACTAAGTGATTGTCTTTTTTGACTTAAATAAAATATTGTTGTTTAAAAGTGGCACGGTATACTGTAAGGTTCTTTGTGTGGTTTAGTCACATTTCAGTTTATGTGCCTTTTGATATATACATGTTAGGGATAAGCTATTACGGTATTTATATATGTAGCTTGGTAATACAATAAATTGGTTTGATAAGTACCGGCCAAAAAATGTCTTCCTGCTGAGGTGCCACCTGCAGGTCATTGTATCTTTCTGTAGGTTTATGAAAATGAATGTTTAAACTGTATTTAGTGATAAAATTGTGAATGTGTGGTTTGTTTGGCTCTTTTCCAGCTGAAGGGAGCAAGTTTACCTTTCAGATGGTGTATCATTTGTGTGTGTGGGGCAAAGTAATCATCGAAAAGCAGTGCATGTTTACAAAAGTGTTTGCATATGTGACTCAACTGCAGTGAAGTGTACAATCCTCCAATGTGCCTGAAATAGACTGGGCAAGCACTTAAGCAAGCTGGAAAGCCCCCAAGGCAAATGTTTGGTGTTGTGAATGTGTTAGAAATAATTCTGAGCAGAAGCTCCCTCTGGTGGTTACAAACAGTACTGAACCATTCAATGAGGATTGGCAATCAGGAGTTACAGACTGGTCTTATATAAGGGAGGTTCCCTCCCATCATGGTTGCCGGTGATCAATTGTTCTTGTCTCAACTGTGGTTCCTGTTCACTTGGAAGCTTGCTGAATCTTGCCTCTTCTCCTGCTCTCAGATAAGATATTTTCTGTTTTTTATTTTTGTGCTTGCTTTTTGCTTTGTTCCCTGCACTTCTGTGGAGGTCAGCCAGGTCCCCTCCGGGGCTTGTGTTCCTCTCAGTTTATCTGAGCCACTGTTATTTGTTAATTTGCCTTTTCCAGTTTTTTCAATGGCTGCGGCTTAGTTTTGTTACACCAGAGAACTAATTTAGGTGGTAGAGGTCGTGTGATCTCAGGTGTTTTTGCAATTAGTAGAGTTGGTATTTTTTAGGGTTTTATGGATTGCAGTAAGTGTCCTTCCTATCCTTTTTCTTTCTAGGCAGATTGGGCCCCAACGTTTGCTCTTACTATTTTCTGTCTGTGTCTGTATTTCCTCTTGTCTAACCGCCATTACATGTTTGGGGGCTTCCTATGTTCTTTGGGGATCTTCTGCGGGGCAGATAGCTTTCCTCTTTCTATCTTTAGGTGTAGTTAACCTCTCAGGCTGTGACGAGGCGTCTAGGACCTACGTAGGAACGCTCCACGGCTACCTTTAGTTGTGGTGGTTAGTCAGGGTACTGCAATCCAGTAGATTCCAACCTCTCTGGTGTATTGCCGTTTTTGCCTGCTCTCCTCAGCTACCAAATCATAACAGTATCACCGGCCCAAACTGAAAATTATATGGTACTCAACAGAAGGGAAAAATAGTAAAAGGAAAAAGAAAAAGGGAAGTTGTCAGAATTTTTTTTTTTTTCTCTGTTTGTTGCATTTTTTCCCTCTTTTTCTCTGGGTGCTGAGGAGGATTTTTTTTTTCTCTCAATGAAGTTTGCACAGTTGTCTGGCCGTGTGGATCAGCTTGCCACTGAAGTTCGGAGTATTGCTACCTATCTTGCAGGGTTGCCGGTTGTGGAACCTAGGATCCCCATGCCAGATTTATTTTTGGGGGATCGAGCTAAATTTCTGAATTTCAAAAATAACTGTAAGTTGTTTTTTGCCTTAAAACCGAAGTCCTCAGGGAACGCAGCACAGCAGGTTCAAATTGTCATCTCTCTCCTGAGCGGCGATCCTCAGGATTGGGCTTTTTCCCTGACACCTGGGGACCCTGTTTTGAGTAATGTTGATGCATTTTTTCTGGCTCTGGGGTTATTGTACGATGAACCTAATGTCACTGATCAAGCTGAAAAAACCTTGTTGGCATTAAATCAGGGGCTTGAGGTCGCTGAGTTGTACTGTCAGAAATTCCGAAAGTGGGCAGTACTGACCAAATGGAATGATGATGCTTTGGCAGCCCTTTTTCGGAAGGGTCTGTCAGAGAATGTAAAAGATGTTATGGTGGGTTTCCCTGCTCCCTCTGGTCTCAATGATTCTATGTCATTAGCGATTCAAATTGACAGACATTTGCGTGAGCGTAGAGGTATGCGTGGAATAGTGTTGCCTTGTGAACCAGCTTCTGAACCCATGCATTGTGATAGAGTGGCTTCTGGGGCACAGCGTCATGAGTTTCGAAAATGCAATGGGTTATGTTTCTACTGTGGTGACGCCTCTCATGCTATTTCAGTCTGCCCTAAGCGGGGAAGACGTTTTGCACGCTCAGTTGTCTTGGGTAGTGTTCAGACTAAATTTCTGTTGACTGTTACCCTGATTTGCTCCCTGTCCACATTTTCTGCTCAGGCTTTTGTTGATTCGGAGCAGCTATTAACCTGATGGATTTTGATTTTGCTAAACGTTGTGGGTTTCCCTTGATACCCCTACGGAAGTCTCTTCCCCTGCTGGGGATTGATTCTACCCCTTTGGCTGAGAATAAACCCCAGTTCTCTACTCAGGTGATAATGAGAGTTGAACCTGATCATCAGGAGAGTTGCAAATTTTTGGTGCTGTATAATCTGCATGACATTATTGTACTAGGTTTCCCTTGGTTACAGTCTCATAATCCTGTTTTGGATTGGAAATCTGTGTCTGTAACCAGTTGGGGCTGCCAATGTGTTAATGCCAACACTCCTGTTTTTTCTGCCTCTCCCCAGGCTCAGGATGTTCCTGACTTTTTGACTGATTTTTCTGATGTGTTTAGCGAAAGTAAATCTGCATCCTTGCCCCCCCATAGGAGCTATGACTGCGCTATTGAATTAGTGCCTGGTAGTAAATTCCCTAAAGGTCGCCTTTTTAACTTGTCTGTACCTGAACATGACGCTATGCGGTCTTATATCAAGGAGTCATTGGAGAAGGGTCATATCAGCCCATCCTCTTCACCCTTGGGTGCCGGTTTTTTCTTTGTGGCCAAAAAGGATGGTTCATTAAGGCCGTGTATTGATTATCGTCTCTTGAACAATATCACTGTGAAATATCAATATCCGTTACCCTTGATTTCTGACCTGTTTTCCAGGGTGAAAAGTGCTACTTGGTTTACCAAGCTTGACCTCAGGGGGGCGTATAACCTTATTCGCATTAAGCACGGGGATGAATGGAAGACGGCGTTTAATACCCCAGAGGGGCATTTTGAGTACCTAGTGATGCCCTTTGGTCTCACTAATGCTCCTTCTGTCTTCCAGTCCTTGATGAATGACATTTTCAGGGATTTTGTGGATAAATTTCTGATTGTTTATTTGGATGATATCTTGTTTTTTTCCAATGACTGGGACTCTCATGTGAAACATGTTCGGACTGTGTTCCAGATTTTGAGAGAGAATGCTCTGTATGTGAAGGGATCAAAGTGTCTTTTTGGCGTACAGAGGATCTCATTTCTGGGATTCATTTTGTCCCCATCTGTTATTGAAATGGACCCGGTCAAGGTTCAGGCAATCTGTGATTGGGTCCAACCTACTTCATTAAAGGCTCTTCAGAGATTCTTGGGTTTGCCAATTTTTATCGTAAATTTATTGGTAATTTCTCTGTTATTGTTAAACCATTGACTGATTTGACCAAAAAGGGTTCTGATGTGGTGAATTGGCCTCCTGAGGCAGTCTCTGCGTTTCAGGAACTTAAGCAGAGATTCACTTCTGCTCCTGTTCTACGGCAGCCTGATGTTTCTCTGCCATTTCAGGTGGAGGTTGATGCCTCTGAAATTGGGGCAGGTGCCGTTTTGTCCCAAAGAGATCCAGAGCCCTCTAAAAGTAACCCTTGTGCCTTTTTCTCTCTAAAATTTTCTCCAACTGAACGTAATTATGACGTGGGTAATCGGGAGTTATTGGCCATGAAGTGGGCTTTTGAAAAGTGGAGACATTGGCTGGAGGAGCCAAACATCAGGTGGTGGTCCTCACGGACCATAAGAATCTGGTTTATCTGGAATCAGCCAAGCGACTTAATCCTAGACAGGCCAGGTGGGCCTTGTTTTTCACACGTTTTAATTTTGTGGTTTCCTTTCTTCCTGGCACTAAGAATGTTAAGGCGGATGCCCTCTCGAGGAGTTTCCTTGCGGACTCTACTGAGTTATCTGATCCTGCTGTTATTTTGAAAGAGGGTGTAGTTCTTTCCGCCATCTCGCCCAATTTGAGACTAGCTCTGGAAGGGTGTCAGGAGGATAAACCCGAGCGCTGCCCTATTGGGAAATTGTTTGTCCCAGACCGGTGGAAAAAGAGTGTGATGTCTGAGATTCATTGTTCCACGTTGGCCAGTCATCCCGGAATTTTTGGTACCAGAGACTTGGTTAGTCGGTCCTTTTGGTGGACCTACTTTGTCTCGTGACGTCAGGGATTTTGTCCAGTCCTGCGGGACTTGCTCTCGCTCCAAGCCTTGCTCTCGCTCTAGTGGTTTGTTGATGCCATTGCCTGTGCCCAAGAGACCATGGACCCAATTTCTATGGATTTCATTTCCGACCTCCCTGTTTCTCAGAGAATGACCGTTATCTGGGTGATTTGTGATAGGTTTTCCAAAATGATACATCTTGTGCCATTACCTAAGTTGCTTTCCTCCTCCGAATTGGTGCCTTTGTTCCTTCAGCACATGGTTCGGTTACACGGCATTCCTGAGAACATTGTGTCTGACAGAGGAGTCCAGTTTGTTTCCAATTTTGGAGGACTTTTTGTTCTAAACTTGGTGTTCAATTGTCTTTCTCCTCGGCTTTTCATCCTCAGACCAATGGACAAACTGAGAGAACAAACCAGACATTGGAGACTTATCTGAGATGCTTTGTGTCTGCTGATCAAGATGACTGGGTCTCTTTTTTGCCTTTGGCTGAGTTTGCTCTTAATAATAGGGCTAGCTCTGCCACTTTGATGTCTCCATTATTCTGCAATTTTGGGTTTCACCCTCGATTTTCTTCGGAACAGACGGAGGCTTCTGTCTGTCCAGGTGTTGACTCTGTTGTGGAGCGTATGCAGCAGATTTGGGACCAGGTAGTGGAGAGGTTGTCCCTCTCTCAGGAGAGGGCCCAGCGGTTTGCCAACCGGCATAGGACTGATGGTCCTCGGTTTGAAGTGGGGGACTTGGTCTGGTTGTCCTCAAAAAATATTCCTATGAGAGTTGCATCTCCTAAGTTTAAGCCTACATTCATTGGACCTTATAAGATCATGGAGATTCTTAATCCTGTTTCCTTTCGTTTACTTCTTCCAGGGACATTTAAGATCCATAACGTGTTCCACAAGTCCTTATTGAAGAGGTTTGTCGAGCCAGTGGTTCCTATGGCTGCGCCTCCTGACCCTGTTTTGGTTGAGGGCAATCTGGAGTATGTGGTTGAGAAAATATTGGATTCTTGTTTTTCTAGACGGAAACTCCAGTATTTGGTTAAGTGGAGAGGTTATGGTCAGGAGGACAATTCTTGGGTGTTTGCTTCGGACATCCATGCTAGGAGACTGATCCGTGCGTATCACAGAGCTCATCCTGACCGACCTGGTTGCCCAAATGAGGGTTCGGTGACCCCTCCTCAAGGGGGGTTACATGTGGATGTAATAAAAATGAATTCTGAGCAGAAGCTCCCTCTGGTGGTTACAAACAGTACTGAACCATTCAATGAGGATTGGCAATCAGGAGTTACAGACTGGTCTTATATAAGGGAGGTTCCCTCCCATCATGGTTGCCGGTGATCAATTGTTCTTGTCTCAACTGTGGTTCCTGGTTCACTTGGAAGCTTGCTGAATCTTGCCTCTTCTCCTGCTCTCAGTTAAGATATTTTCTGTTTTTTATTTTTGTGCTTGCTTTTTGCTTTGTTCCCTGCACTTCTGTGGAGGTCAGCCAGGTCCCCTCCGGGGGCTTGTGCTCCTCTCAGTTTATCTGAGCCACTGTTATTTGTTAATTTTCCTTTTCCAGTTTTTTCAATGGCTGCGGCTTAGTTTTGTTACACCAGAGAACTAATTTAGGTGGTAGAGGTCGTGTGATCTCAGGTGTTTTTGCAATTAGTAGAGTTGGTATTTTTTAGGGTTTTTTGGATTTCAGTAAGTGTCCTTCCTATCCTTTTTCTTTCTAGGCAGATTGGGCCCCAACGTTTGCTCTTACTATTTTCTGTCTGTGTCTGTATTTCCTCTTGTCTAACCGCCATTACATGTTTGGGGGCTTCCTATGTTCTTTGGGGATCTGCTCCGGGGCAGATAGCTTTCCTCTTTCTATCTTTAGGTGTAGTTAACCTCTCAGGCTGTGACGAGGCGTCTAGGACCAACGTAAGAATGCTCCACAGATGCCTTTAGTTGTGGTGGTTAGTCAGGGTACTGCAATCCAGTAGATTCCAACCTCTCTGTTGTATTGCCGTTTTTGCCTGCTCTCCTCAGCTACCAAATCATAACAGCTTGGATTTGTTTGTGATGTATGTAAGCAGCTTTGTGGTAGTGTGCTTTGGGGTAGTGTGCTGCCACCTGCAGATCATTTGACCTTTCAAATGGTGTATCATTTGTTTGTGTGGGTGGAGTATGAATGGTGCAAGTGTGCAATTCAATATGCAGTGCATGTTTACAAATTTGTTTGCATATGTGACTCACCTGCAGTTAGGGTCGGACTGGCCCACCGGAGAACCGGAGGATTTGCCGGTGGGCCCAGGCTCTGACACCTGCTGGCATATTGGCCAGCAGCTGCCTAGGGCCCCCACTGCTCCAGGGGCCCCCAGCCAGTGGCGTGTCGCTAATAGTGGCACACCCAGCTGCTATGGAGCCCCTGAGGCACTCTCGGTGCCAGGAGCAGCAGCTGGAGACAGGAGCCTGTCCCCGCTGCTAAAGAGAAATGAATATTCATGCTTCACCACGCCCCCATGGGCGTGGAGAGGAGTGAATACTATTTCTCTTTAATAGCGGGCAGCGTTAGCCACATGCTGCGGCTAACACTGCCCACTGGTGCTGCTGAATCGGGGCCCTGGAGGTGGGCCCCTAAAGGGGGGCGAACCCTAATTGCGATCCCTGCAGCTTGGGACCGGAGCAGAGCTGCAGGGATCCGACGCTGTCCTCCTTCCTGCTTGCCAGCCCAGCACTACCTGTCTGACACAGCGTGGCTGTTTCAGAGAGGAAGCTGCTGGGCACGGTGTGGATAGGTGAGTGTGTGTATCTGCCTGCGTGTGTGTATGTAGTGCGGTGCTTTGTGTGTGTGTGTGTGTATGTGAGAGAGTGCTGCGGTGCTGTCTGTGTGGTGCTGCATGTGTGATGATGATGGGGAGGCAATGATGATAATAGGGAGGCAATGATGATGAAGGGGAGGCAATGATGATAATGGGGAGGCAATGAGGATGATGGGGAGGCAATGATGATGATGGGGAGGAAATGATGATGATGGGGAGGAAATGATGATGATGGGGAGGCAATGCTGATAATGGGGAGGCAATGATGATGATGGGAAGGCAATAATGATGATGGTGAGGAGACAATGATGATGATGGGGAGACAATGATGATGATGGGGAGGCAATGATGGTGGTGAGGAGGCAATGATGATGGTGAGGAGACAATGATGATGATGGGGAGGAAATGATGATGATGGGGAGGCAATGATGATGATGATGAGGAGGCAATGATGATGATGGTGAGGAGCCAATGATGATGATGGAGAGGAAATGATGGTGGTGAGGAGTCAATGATAATGGTGAGGAGGCAATGATGATGATGGTGGTGAGGAGGCAATGATGATGATGGTGGGGGAGGCAATGATGATGGGGAAGCGATGGTGGTGGGGCGAGACAATGATGGTGGTGAGGAGGCAATGATGATGATGGTGATGGGGAGACAATGATGATGGTGGTGAGGAGGCAATGATGATGGTGGTGAGGAGGCAATGATGATGATGGGGAGGCAATGATGGTGGTGGGGGGAGTTAATGATGGTGGTGAGGAGGCAATGATAATGATGTGGAGGCATTGATGGTGGTGGGGAAGGCAATGATGATGATGGGGAGGCAATGATGGTGGTGAGGAGGCAATGATGATGGTGAGAAAATGATGATGATGGGGAGACAATGATGGTGGTGAGGAGGCAATGATGATGGGGAGGCGATGGTGGTGGTGGGGAGACAATGATGGTGGTGAGGAGGCAATGATGATGGTGGTGAGGAGACAATGATGACGATGATGATGATGGGGAGGCGATGGTGATGGGGAGACAATGATGGTGGTGAGGAGGTAATGATGATGGTGGTGGGGAAGACAATGATGATGGTGGTGAGGAGGCAATGATGATGGTGGTGGGGAGGCAATGATAATGGTGGTGAGGAGGCGATGGTGGTGGGGGGAGGCAATGATGGTGGTGAGGCGGCAATGATGGTGGTGAGGAGGCTATGATGATGGTGGTGGGGGAGGCAATGATGATGGGGAGGCGATGATGATGATGGGGAGGCAATGATGGTGGTAAGGGGAAGGCAATGATGATAGTGGTGAGGAGGCGATGATGGTGGTGGGGGAGGCAATGATGGAGGTGTTGGAATGGGCAATGATGGGGGAGTTGGGGGAGAAAGCAATGATGGTTGTGGTGTAAAGGACAATGATGGTAGTGGTGGAAAGGACAATGGTAGTGGGGGAGGAGGCAATGATGGAGGTGGTGATGAGGACAATGGTGGAGGGGGGCTGCATTATACCCTTTGAGGAGGCTGCATTATACTCTTTGAGGGGGGATGCATTATACCCTATGAGGGGGCTACATTATATTTTATGGGGGGGCTGCATTATAACTTATGAGGGGGTTGCATTATATTTTGTGGGGTGCTGTATTATACCCTATAGGGAGGGCTACTTTATATTCTATGAGGGGGCTACCCCAATCCATGCTACATAATTAAGACATGTACTACCTTATAATATACCCTGATATTAGCGTGTTTTACCACACAATTGGTGGTCTTGTATTTATTTCTATGTAGCTACTTAGTGGGCCCCAAGAATGATTTTCTCTGGTGGGCCCAAGGTGCTCCAGTCCGACGCTGCCTGCAGTGAAGTGTGCAATCCTCCAATTTGGTTAAAATAGGTTGGGCAAGCAGTTAGGCAAGCTGGAAAGCCCCCAAGGCAAATGTTTGGATTTGTTTGTGATGTCTGTAAGCAGCTTTGTGGTAGTGTGCTTTGGGGTACTGTGGTGCCACCTGCAGGTCATTTTTCCTTACTGCAGGTTCATGAAAATTAATACTTAAACTGTATTTTGTGATCAAATCATGGATGTGTGGTTTGTTTGGCTATTTTCTTGCTGAAGAGGGCAAGTTTACCTTTCAAATGGTGTATCATTTGTGTGTGTGGGTGCAGTATGAACGGAGATACAAAGTAATCACCGAAAAACAGTGTTTAGAAATAATAGAATAGATCCTTTTGAGATGTTCTGGATAAATTAAATAATGGCTGATTTGGACTCTTAGAATCAACATTATTCCCTCCACTAAACACCAAAATGTCATCGTCTGTCGTAGATATTGTACAATAAGTTATTGACAAAGTTTCTTGTTCTTTCTGACATTTCTATGTAATGATACAAAAGCCTTCAGACTTTGCCGCACCACTCTCTATCCACCGATAATGGATTTCCCTAGGCTGGTTACCTTTCAGGATATCATTTCAAACCTTGTAGTTGGATTAAAAGGAAAATCCACCTTTAAAGAGAAAATGCAACTCCAAAAATATCTTCTGAAATGGCGCAAAGGTATTATGGGAGTTGTGGGGAAGAGGTGTGAAGAGAACAATTACGAAATTAAAGGCATTAAAGGTCCCGTAGAGAGCAAAGTTAGGGATTTAGATTATTACTCAAAGGTGATTGATGCAAGTATGGCTCCTACCATGTGAACAGAGTAAATTAAAGGGATTTTCCAGATAAGACATGTATGCATAATACTATTCCTAAATATAAATAGATATATGTGCTTATGCCAAAAAATATTTCCAATTTATCAAAAATAAATATGCAACTGTAGAAACAGCCCTGATGAAATTCTCCTACCGTTTTGTGTATACAGCTTCTATGCAGGCAGAAAGCAAAGCCAGTGCAGTCTGATCCCGCAGACAGGTGTCTCTCCATTCCCTCTGCCCTTTCCTTTTTCTAATCTATAGACAATACTGGGGGGTGAAAATGAAGGATTACTACATCGCTTCAGGATCAGACTACACAGTGTTTGTAGTCTGTAACTATGGAGACACTTAAGTCTATATAGGAGCTGTAGACTCATAACAGTAAAATATTTGTAAAATAAAACTATTTTCAAAGATGCTTTATCTATTCTGTTATTTCTAAACACTGTTTTTCAGTGATTACTTTGTATCTCCATTCATACTGCACCCACACACACACAAATGATACACCATTTGAAAAGTAAACTTGCCCCCTTCAGCAAGAAAATAGCCAAACAAACCACACATCCACGATATCCCAAAGCACACTACCACAAAGCTGCTTACAGACATCACAAACAAATCCAAACATTTGCCTTTTGGGCTTTCCAGCTTGCCGAACTGCGTGCCCAACCTATTTTAGCCAAATTGGAGCATTGCACACTTCACTGCAGGTGAGGCACATATGCAAACACATTTGTAAACATGCACTGCCTATTGAATTGCACACTTGCTCTGTTCATACTCCACCCACACAAACAAATTATACACCATTTGAAAGGTCAAATGACCTGCAGGTGGCAGCACACTACCCCAAGGCACACTACCACAAAGCTGCTTACAGACATCACAAACAAATCCAAACATTTGCCTTTGGGTCTTTCCAGCTTGCTCAAGTGCTTGCCCAGCCTATTTCAGGCACATTGGAGGATTTCACACTTCACGGCAGGTGAGTCACATATGCAAACACATTTGTATATATTGTGGTACACCAAAGGGGATCTTGCTGGATGGGAGATATATTTCTTCTAGCAGACTGAAGTTTGCTCAGGATTTTCCATGATCACAAGGACCTGTGATGAGGTCATAGTCACGTGATCAGGTCAGTTGATGTATACCTCACCTGAGGGTGTGGACTAGGCCTATAAAACAAGGAGCTGTTGTAGTTGGTGGGTGTGGAAGGAAGGAGCTTGGCTGGAGTCAGCCTGGAAGATTGTTTTTGTTACAGTGTGTCAGTGTGCACCAGGAAGCGAGTACCAGACCACCCGGAATGGCACCTGGCGGTCTCTGCTGACCTGCAGCCGCTTAGTTAAGCCTGTCCCAAGCAAGGGTGAGTCTGGGACCAGTGGTTCTCCAAACTGGAGGATGTTATGTTCTGTTTTGATTTTATCTGGTTGAACCCGTTATTAAAACCACTGAACTTTGACCTAAAAGCCTGTTGTGAATGGGTTTGAGATGAGTTCTGAGCAGAGACTCCCTCTGGTGGTTACAAGCGGTACGAGTCTGTTCAGTGAAGATTGTGAGGAATGGGAATCAGGTGTTACTGACTGGTCGTATATAAGGGAGTCACCTTCCCATCAGGGTTGCCGGTGATCAATTGTTCTGGTCTGAATCCTTTATTCCAGTTTCCCTTGTAGCCTGCTGTGTCGTGTCTGCATCTCCTGCTAACAGATAAGACATTTTCTTCTTTTGTGTTTGTGCTATATTTTTGCATTTTGTCCTGCACTTCTGTGGGGGCCTTCAGGGTCCCCTCCGGGGGCTTCTGCCCTCTCAGTTTTGTTCAGCCACTGATGTTTGTACTTTTGCTTTTTCCAGTTTTTTTAGTGGCTGCTGTTTTGATTTTTGTTACACCAGAGAACTAATTTAGGTGGTAGAGGTCGTGTGATCTCAGGTATTTTTTGAAATTAGTAGAGTTGGTGCTTTTCAGGGTTTTCTGGGATTGCAGTAAGTACCCTTCCTATCCTTTTCTATTTAGTTAGTTTGGGCCCCAGCGTTTGCTCATACTATTTTCTTTCTGTGTCAGTATTTCATCTTGTCTAACCGCCATTACATGTTTGGGGGCTTTCTATTATCTTTGGGGTTCTGCTCCGGGGCAGATAGCTTTCCTATATCTATCTTCAGGTGTAGTTAGTTTCTCAGGCTGTGACGAGGCGTCTAGGACCAACGTAAGAACGCTCCACGGCTGCCTCTAGTTGTGGTGGTTAGTCAGGGTACTGCAATCTCATAGATTCCAACTGCTCTGGTGTATTGCCTTTTTGCCTGCTCTCCTCAGCTACCGAAACATAACAGTATCACCGGCCTAAAAATTGAAAATTGTATGGTACTCACAGAAGGGAAAAAATATTGTGAAAGAAAAAAGGTTGTCAGAGTTGTCAGAGATATTTTTCTGTTTGTTGCATTTTTTTTTTTTTTTCCCCTCTGTATCTCTGGGTGCTGGGGAGGATCTTTTTTCTCCCAATGGAGTTTGCACAGTTGTCTGGCCGTGTGGATCAGCTTGCCACTGAGGTTCGGAGTATTGCTGCATATCTTGCTAGGTTGCCTGTTGTGGAACCTAGGATCCCATGCCAGATTTGTTTTTAGGGGATCGAGCTAAGTTTCAGAATTTCAAAAATAATTGTAAATTGTTTTTTGCCTTAAAATCTAAGTCCTCAGGGAACGCAGCGCAGCAGGTTCAAATTTTCATCTCTCTCCTGCGCGGCGATCCTCAGGATTGGGCTTTTTCCCTGACACCTGGGGATCCTGTTTTGAGTGATGTTGATGCATTTTTTCAGGCTTTGGGGTTATTGTACGATGAGCCTAATGTCACTGATCAAGCTGAGAAAGCCTTGTTAGCATTAAATCAGGGGCTTGATGACGCTGAGTTATACTGTCAGAGATTCCGTAGGTGGGCAGTCCTGACCAAATGGAATGACGACGCTTTGGCAGCCCTTTTCCGGAAGGGTCTGTCAGATAATGTAAAGGATGTTATGGTGGGATTCCCTGTCCCCTCTGGTCTCAATGATTCTATGTCATTAGCGATTCAAATTGACAGACGTTTGCGTGAGCGGAGAAGTATGCGTGGAGTGGTGTTGCCTTGTGAGCCAGCTTCTGAGCCCATGCAGTGTGATGGAGTGGTGTCTGGGGCACAGCGTCATGAGTTTCGAAAGCGCAATGGGTTATGTTTCTACTGTGGTGATGCCTCTCATGCTATTTCAGTCTGCCCTAAGCGGGGAAGACGTTTTGCACGCTCAGTTGTCTTGGGTAGTGTTCAGACTAAGTTTTTATTAACTGTCACTCTGATATGCTCTCTGTCCTCATTTTCTGCTCAGGCTTTCGTTGATTCTGGAGCAGCTATTAACCTGATGGATTATGATTTTGCTAAACGTTGTGGGTTTCCCTTGATACCCCTACAGAAGTCTATTCCCCTACTGGGGATCGATTCTACCCCTTTGGCTGAGAATAAACCCCAGTTTTCTACTCAGGTGATAATGAGGGTTGAACCTGATCACCAGGAGTGCTGCAAATTTTTGGTTCTGTATAATCTGCATGACATTATCGTGCTGGGTTTCCCTTGGTTACAGTCTCATAATCCTGTTTTGGATTGGAAATCTGTGTCTGTAACCAGTTGGGGCTGCCAATGTGTTAATACCAACACTCCTGTTTTTTCTGCCTCCCCCCAGGCTCAGGATGTTCCTGACTTTTTGACTGATTTTTCTGATGTGTTTAGCGAAAGTAAATCTGCATCCTTGCCTCCCCATAGGAGCTATGACTGCGCTATTGAATTAGTGCCTGGTAGTAAATTCCCTAAAGGTCGCCTTTTTAACTTGTCTGTACCTGAACATGACGCTATGCGGTCTTATATCAAGGAATCATTGGAGAAGGGTCATATCAGACCATCCTCTTCACCCTTAGGTGCCGGTTTTTTCTTTGTGGCCAAAAAAGATGGTTCATTAAGGCCGTGTATTGATTATCGTCTCTTGAACAATATTACTGTGAAATATCAATACCCGTTACCCTTGATTTCTGACCTGTTTTCCAGGGTGAAAAACGCTACTTGGTTTACCAAGCTTGACCTCAGGGGGGCGTATAACCTTATTCGCATTAAGCACGGGGATGAATGGAAGACGGCATTCAATACCCCTGAAGGGCATTTTGAGTACCTAGTGATGCCCTTTGGGCTCACTAATGCTCCTTCCGTCTTCCAGTCCTTCATGAATGACATTTTCAGGGATTTTGTGGACAAATTTCTGATTGTTTATTTGGATGATATCTTGATTTTTTCTAATGACTGGGACTCTCATGTGAAACATGTTCGAACTGTGTTCCAGATTTTGAGAGAATGCTCTGTATGTGAAGGGATCAAAGTGTCTTTTTGGCGTACAGAGGATCTCATTTCTGGGATTCATTTTGTCCCCATCTGTTATCGAAATGGACCGGTCAAGGTTCAGGCCATCTGTGATTGGGTCCAACCTACTTCATTAAAGGCTCTTCAGAGATTTTTGGGTTTTGCCAATTTTTATCGTAAATTTATTGGTAATTTCTCGGTTATTGTTAAACCATTAACTGATTTGACCAGAAAAGGTTCTGATGTGGTGAATTGGCCTCCGGAGGCAGTCTCTGCGTTTCAGGAACTTAAGCAGAGATTCACTTCTGCTCCTGTTCTACGGCAGCCTGATGTTTCTCTGCCATTTCAGGTGGAGGTTGATGCCTCTGAAATTGGGGCAGGTGCCGTTTTGTCCCAAAAAGATCCAGAGACCTCTAAAAGTAACCCTTGTGCCTTTTTTTCTCGAAAATTTTCTCCTACTGAACGTAATTATGACGTGGGTAATCGGGAGTTATTGGCCATGAAGTGGGCTTTTGAAGAGTGGAGACATTGGCTGGAGGGAGCCAAACATCAGGTGGTGGTCCTTACGGACCATAAGAATCTGGTCTATCTGGAATCTGCCAAGCGACTCAATCCTAGACAGGCCAGGTGGGCCTTGTTTTTCACACGTTTTAATTTTGTGGTTTCCTTTCTTCCTGGCACTAAGAATGTTAAGGCGGATGCCCTCTCGAGGAGTTTCCTTGCGGACTCTCCTGAGTTATCTGATCCTTCTGTTATTTTGAAAGAAGGTGTAGTTCTTTCCGCCATCTCGCCCAATTTGAGACTTGCTCTGGAGGGGTGTCAGGAGGATAGGCCCGAGTGCTGCCCTGTTGGAAAATTGTTTGTCCCGGACCAGTGGAAAAAGAGTGTGATGTCTGAGATTCATTGTTCCGCATTGGCTGGGCATCCCGGAATTTTTGGTACCAGAGACTTGGTTGGTCGGTCCTTTTGGTGGCCTACCTTGTCTCGTGATGTCAGGGAGTTTGTGCAGTCCTGCGGGACTTGCTCTCGCTCCAAGCCTTGCTCTCGCTCTAGTGGTTTGTTGATGCCATTGCCTGTGCCCAAGAGACCATGGACCCATATCTCTATGGATTTCATTTCCGACCTTCCTGTTTCTCAGAGAATGACCACCATCTGGGTAATTTGTGATAGGTTTTCCAAAATGATACATCTTGTGCCATTACCTAAGTTGCCTTCCTCCTCTGAATTGGTGCCGTTGTTCCTTCATCACGTGGTTCGTTTACACGGCATTCCTGAGAACATTGTGTCTGACAGAGGAGTCCAGTTTGTTTCCAGATTTTGGAGGACTTTTTGTTCTAAACTGGGTGTTCAATTGTCTTTCTCCTCGGCATTTCATCCTCAGACCAATGGTCAAACTGAGAGAACAAACCAGACATTGGAGACTTATCTTAGATGCTTTGTGTCTGCTGATCAGGATGACTGGGTCTCTTTTTTTACCTTTGGCTGAGTTTGCTCTTAATAATAGGGCTAGCTCTGCCACTTTGATGTCTCCGTTTTTCTGTAATTCTGGGTTTCACCCTCGATTTTCTTCGGGACAGACGGAGGCTTCTGTCTGTCCAGGTGTTGACTCTGTTGTGGAGCGTAAGCAACAGATTTGGGACCAGGTAGTGGAGAGGTTGTCCCTCTCTCAGGAGAAGGCCCAGCGGTTTGCTAACCGGCATAGGACTGATGGTCCTCGGTTTAAAGTGGGGGACTTGGTCTGGTTGTCCTCAAAGAATATTCCTATGAGAGTAGCATCTCCTAAATTTAAGCCTAGGTTCATTGGACCTTATAAGATCATTGAGATTCTTAATCCTGTTTCTTTTCGTTTGCTTCTTCCAGGGACATTTAAGATCCATAACGTGTTCCACAAGTCCTTGTTGAAGAGGTTTGTTGAGCCTGTGGTTCCTGCTGCTGTGCCTCCTGACCCTGTTTTGGTTGAGGGCAATCTGGAGTATGTGGTTGAGAAAATATTAGATTCTCGTTTTTCTAGACGGAAACTCCAGTATTTGGTTAAGTGGAGAGGTTATGGTCAGGAGGACAATTCTTGGGTGTTTGCTTCGGACATCCATGCTAGGAGACTCATCCGTGCGTATCGTAGAACTCATCCTGACCGACCTGGTTGCTCAAATGAGGGTTCGGTGACCCCTCCTCAAGGGGGGGGTACTGTTGTGAATGGGTTTGAGATGAGTTCTGAGCAGAGACTCCCTCTGGGGGTTACAAGCGGTACGGGTCTGTTCAGTGAAGATTGTGAGGAATGGGAATCAGGTGTTACTGACTGGTGTTATATAAGGGAGTCACCTTCCCATCAGGGTTGCCGGTGATCAATTGTTCTGGTCTGAATCCTTTATTCCAGTTTCCCTTGTAGCCTGCTGTGTCGTGTCTGCATCTCCTGCTAACAGATAAGACATTTTCTTCTTTTGTGTTTGTGCTATATTTTTGCATTTTGTCCTGCACTTCTGTGGGGGCCTTCAGGGTCCCCTCCGGGGGCTTCTGCCCTCTCAGTTTTGTTCAGCCACTGATGTTTGTACTTTTGCTTTTTCCAGTTTTTTTAGTGGCTGCTGTTTTGATTTTTGTTACACCAGAGAACTAATTTAGGTGGAAGAGGTCGTGTGATCTCAGGTATTTTTTGAAATTAGTAGAGTTGGCGCTTTTCAGGGTTTTCTGGGATTGCAGTAAGTACCCTTCCTATCCTTTTCTATTTAGTTAGTTTGGGCCCCAGCGTTTGCTCATACTATTTTCTTTCTGTGTCAGTATTTCATCTTGTCTAACCGCCATTACATGTTTGGGGGCTTTCTATTATCTTTGAGTTTCTGCTCCGGGGCAGATAGCTTTCCTATATCTATCTTCAGGTGTAGTTAGTTTCTCAGGCTGTGACGAGGCGTCTAGGACCAACGTAGGAACGCTCCACGGCTGCCTCTAGTTGTGGTGGTTAGTCAGGGTACTGCAATCTCATAGATTCCAACTGCTCTGGTGTATTGCCTTTTTTACCTGCACTCCTCAGCTACCGAAACATAACAAAAGCCTGTGTGTATGCCTCATTACTGCGACCCGGCCCTGCCTACCAGAGCGGATCCCTACAATTGGTGGCTTGAATGCGGGCAACGCAGTGAGGTCAGGCTGTTTTTTTCTCTGCATGACAGTAAATGTCCTACATAGCACAATGTGAGATATGTGCGTCCGGCGGGGATAAACAACCGAAAGAGCCATTGCAACCGCATGCCGTTCCAAATAGACCATGGTCAAAAATAGGAATAGATTTGTTCACATTGGAGGAAAGAGAATACCTGGTTACTGTGGACTATTCTTCTAATTTTTGGGAAGTGGACTATTTGAAGGATACAAGAGCAAGAACAGTTATTAAAAAACTCAAGGCTCATTTTGCCAGATATGGGATTCCAGAGATTGTTTTTACTGATAATGCCGCTCAATTTAGGTCAGAAGAGTTCAAGGAGTTCAGCAAGTTATGGGAATTTGAACACAATACATCATCTCCTGGATATCCTCAAAGCAATGGCAAAGCGGAATCAGCGGTGAAAACAGAAAGAAGTTGATTAAGAGAGCGAAACAGGCAGGGACAGATGTATATCTATCTATACTGGACCACAGAAATACACCTTCCCAAGGTCTAGACAGCAGCCCAGCACAGAGGCTTCTGAGTAAACGGACAAGGACACTCATACCAACAGCTAGTCGTCTTCTGAAGCCAAATCTGGTGAGGGGAATGAGGTCAAAACTAGAGAAAAATCAGGATAGACAAGCGTTCTATTATAATCAGTCGGCAAAAGATCTACCAGAACTGAGACAAAATGACAACATCAGGATGCAGCCGAGCAAATATGACAAACAATGGAGAAAAGCAAAGGTGCTCCAGAAACTAGGACCTAGATCCTACGAGATTGTGACAGAGGAGGGAAGAAAACTAAGGAGAAATCGGAGACATCTGAGGAAAACGCAAGAAGGATCTGATACATGGTCATATGAACAGTATCCTCATATCCAAGATGAGGAAACAGCAAGTCTAAGCAGAGAGGCTACAGGGATGGCCCAGGTTCAGTGTGGAGATTCCGGTCGGAGACAGGCAATACCAGATGCGGTAACGCCCGAATCGAGAGAACCACCGAATAGTGGCAGTAACGTATCGTATGTTACTAGATCGGGCAGAATGATCACAAAGCCAGCACACCTCAAGGACTATATATACAACCAAGTATTTTAAAGTATCTTAATAGCATGATGCTTGCCAGTTATGTTTATGTCACCAATATCTTGAATATTGAAATTTTCACATGTATGTTAGTTATATTAGCTTAGTTATTTCTTCAGTTAAAAGACAAAGGATGTAGCAATATGTTATATGCTGAGCCGCCTCTAGGGGTCTCACTACCTGGATGTATTCAGAGGATAGAGAGGAGGGACTCGTGGGTAAGAGCATGAGACAGGAAGCATTCATGTAATGTGGCTGAGAGAACGTGCACACAATAAAAGTAACCCGTTACCACAATCGTGTCAGAGGTATAAACAAGAAACAGAACAAAAGTGACGCAAAACCCGGTGGATAACTGTCCGGAGATGGAGAGCACAGTAAAAATGCTTGTGGAGGCCGTGCGACAGCAGCAGCTGGCTATGCAGCAGCAGCAGGCTATACAGCAGCAGGCTATGGAGCGGCAACAGGAAACCAACAGTCTACTGATGCAGCACATCACAGCGCCGCAGACAGCAGGAGCTGCCCCGGGACGTCAGGATGTCCGGAAAGCGGTACGCACAGCGATTCCGAAAATAGAAAAGTCAGATGACGTCGAGGTGTACCTGGAGATGTTTGAAGGCGTGGCTGAGAGGGAGAGACTACCCCGGGACCAGTGGGCCGAGATCGTGGCTCCGTTTTTGGCTCCAGGACCCGCGAAAGCCTATAGAGACCTACCCCCCGAGCACCAGAGGGACTACGAGATCGTCAAGGGTGAGATACTCGCACGTCTTGGGGTAAATGTGTTAGTCCGGGCTCAGCGGGTACACCAGTGGAAGTTTTCCCCTTCCGAGCCAGCTCGGTCCCAGTATTATGACTTGATACACCTGATAGAAAAGTGGTTGCAGCCGGAAGTGTTGTCACCCCGCGCTATGCTGGATCGTATAGTGACTGATAAATTCTGGAGAACTTTGCCCCACACCCTTCAAACATGGGTTGGACAGGCAGCCCCTACTGATGGTCTCCAAATGGTAGACCTCATTGAAAGATATGGGGCTACCAAGGAGATACAGAGAGAGACTACCCGGAAGGTAATGAGTAAATTCCCCAAACCTTCACCCGCCGTTCTGCGAGCAGAGACTCGGAAGGCCGCCCAGGACACGTCGGGACGAAAGGGGCCCCATAATCTGTTGGCGGTGCCAAGAACCAGGACATGTGAGAGCTGATTGCCCCCACCTGACTGAGCCCATGGACACAAACTATGGGTACTATCAGTCTCACTATGCCGAACACATGTGTGCAGTGGGTAAACCAGAGGGACACAATATGAATCATTTGTGTAAAGTGGAGGTGGAGGGTAACCCTGCTATGGCTCTACTGGACTCAGGGAGTCTCGTGACCCTAATACGAGCCAGCCACGTCCAAATCAGCGAGTATACTGGTCGGAAGATGGGTGTGTTGTGTATACATGGGGACCTAAAACATTATCCTACCGCACTGGTGATGATAAACACGCCAGCGGGGAGGAGGTGCCACGAGGTGGGGGTGGTGGTGAATTTGCATTATGATGTAATAATGGGGAGAGATTTTCCGTTATTTTCTGTGCTTTGGCCTGTAATTACCCCTCCCACAGAACAGTCATCGGCACCAGTGGCAACCAGGTTGCATTCTCCAGAAATCGGGCATGAACCTGGTGGCCCAGAGGAAGATGTGCTGGCAGTAGGAGTACCTTTGCCTTCGGTGGAGGAAAACCCCTCTCCTATAGAAGTGTTAGCTGGGGAGATGGAAGATTTGCCACCGGGACCAGAATTGTCAGACTTAAATGTGGCAGGTGACAATTTTGGTACGGCGCAACTCCGGGACCCTACGTTGACTCGAGCCCGGGAAAATGTACTGGTTGTCAATGGGGAGCCCCAACACCCCGGGGCAGCTACAGTGTTTCCCCGATTCGAGCTGAACCAAGATTTGCTGTATCGGGTTGAAAAAAAATACATGGGGAAATTGTCGAGCAATTGCTGGTACCGCAGTCATATCGGAGGTTGGTAATGGACTTAGCGCATGCGCATGTACTAGGGGGACATTTGGGCCAAAAGAAAACCCTAGACAGAATTCTACAGCGGTTTTTACTGGCTAGGGGTCTATGAAGAAGTTAAACGGTATTGTAACTCTTGTCCCGTGTGCCAGGTAACCAGTCCGCAGCCTCATTTTCGGAGTCCCTTGGTGCCATTACCAATTATAGAGGTCCCGTTTGAGAGAATAGCCATGGATCTGGTGGGGCCGGTTAATAAATCAGCAAGGGGTCACCAACACATCCTCGTAGTTCTAGATTACGCTACCAGGTATCCTGAGGCTATTCCCCTGCGACACACCTCGGCCAAACTGATCGCAAAAGAACTCATGGGTATGTTCTCTCGGGTGGGAATCCCTCAAGAAATCTTAACAGATCAGGGGACCCCCTTTATGTCAAAAATCATGAAGGAACTCTGCCACTTGTTAAGTGTTAAACAGTTGCGCACATCGGTCTATCATCCCCAAACAGACGGTTTAGTAGAAAGGTTCAATAAAACCCTGAAGAATATGTTGAAAAAAGCAGTCTCTAAAGATGGTAAGGACTGGGATCTCTTGTTGCCATACCTGATGTTTGCAGTGCGGGAGGTGCCCCAGGCATCTACGGGGTTCTCGCCCTTTGAACTATTTTATGGCAGACATCCCCGTGGCTTACTCGATATAGCTAAAGAGGCCTGGGAAAACCAACCAACTCCCCACAAAAGTGTGATAGAACATGTGGCCAAAATGCAAGAGAGAATGGAGACAGTCCTACCATTAGTCCGAGAACACATGGAAGCAGCACAAAGGTCACAGAGGCAGGTCTATAACCGGGAGGCACGGGTAAGGTCCTTTAACCCTGGGGATCGGGTGTTGGTACTTGTGCCTACAGTGGATAGTAAGTTCCTTGCAAGGTGGCAGGGACCTTACGAGATTATAGAGAAGGTGGGTCCAGTAAACTATAAAGTACACCAACCAGGGCGAGAGAAAGCCAGAACAAGTATACCATGTGAATCTGCTCAAACCATGGAAAGACAGAGACCCGCTTGGTGAGGATTGTCCACGGCCTGCATTTCCAGTAGAGATAGCTTCCTTGCCTCAGGAGAAGGCAAGAGAAGTCCTCTCCGCCGTCAAAATAGCAGACACTTTGTCGCCCAGACAAGTTCAGGAAGTCCGAGAGTTTGTTAGCCGAAATACCGATGTTTTTTCGGAACTTCCTGGTCGTACCTCCCTAATCCAACATGACATTGTCACGGAGCCGCAGGCCAAAGTCCGATTAAAGCCATATCGGGTGCCTGAGGCCCGGCGACAAGCCATCTCGGAAGAGGTCAAGAAGATGCTGCAGTTAGGGGTCATTGAAGAGTCCCAGAGTGAGTGGGCCAGCCCAATAGTCCTAATACCAAAGCCAGATGGGACACTAAGGTTCTGTAATGACTTCAGAAAACTGAATGAAATTTCTAAGTTTGACGCCTACCCCATGCCCCGGGTCGATGAGTTAATAGAGCGGTTTGGGCAGGCCCGGTATTTTTCAGTCATTGACCTCACAAAAGGGTATTGGCAGGTGCCCCTAACAAAAGCAGCGAGAAAGAAAACTGCTTTTGTAACACCCGAGGGACTGTTCCAGTATATAGTCCTACCCTTCGGGTTGCATGGCGCTCCAGCGACATTCCAGAGGTTAATGGACGTTGTTCTTCGTCCTCATCGCCGATATGCCGCGGCCTATCTGGACGATATTGTGGTGTACAGTACAGACTGGGAAAGTCACTTAGCCAAGGTACAGGCGGTGATAGATTCTCTGAGACAAGCAGGGCTAACTGCCAACCCAAAGAAGTGTTCCATAGGGTTGGAGGAAGCTCGGTACCTGGGGTATGTGATTGGGAGAGGAGTTATCAAACCTCAAATAAACCAAGTGGAGGCAATCCAAAACTGGCCCCGTCCCCTCACCACAAAACAAGTGAAAGGGTTTTTGGGGTTAGTGGGATACTACCGGCGGTTTATTCCCAATTTTGCAACCCTGTCGGCGCCGTTAACTGACTGCCTAAAAGGGAGGAAGTCAGTAATGGTGCGGTGGAATGATCAGCTTGAAGAAGCGTTTGTAAAACTAAAAGGGGCACTGTGTGGGTCACCAGTTCTGATCACACCCGACTTCAAAAGAGAATTCATTGTCCAGACTGATGCGTCAGAGGTAGGTCTGGGTGCCGTGTTGTCTCAGGAGGTTAACGGGGAGGAGCATCCTATTAGTTTCCTGAGTCGAAAACTTACTCCAGCTGAAACCAGATACAGCATTGTAGAGAGAGAGTGCCTGGCCATCAAGTGGGCACTGGAGTCATTGCGCTACTATCTGTTGGGGGAGAACGTTTCGGTTGGTAACTGATCATTCCCCTCTGACTTGGATGAGTCAAGCCAAAGAGAGAAATGCACGAGTCACCAGGTGGTTTCTGTCTCTGCAAAATTTCAAATTTTCAGTAGAACATCGGGCAGGCAAATTACAGGGGAACGCAGATGCACTGTCCAGAGTTCACTGTATGTCATGTGTCCACCCTCCTAAGGTTGAACAAAGGGGGGAGGTATGTGGTACACCAAAGGGGATCTTGCTGGATGGGAGATATATTTCTTCTAGCAGACTGAAGTTTGCTCAGGATTTTCCATGATCACAAGGACCTGTGATGAGGTCATAGTCACGTGATCAGGTCAGCTGATGTATACCTCACCTGAGGGTGTGGACTAGGCCTATAAAACAAGGAGCTGTTGTAGTTGGTGGGTGTGGAAGGAAGGAGCTTGGCTGGAGTCAGCCTGGAAGATTGTTTTTGTTACAGTGTGTCAGTGTGCACCAGGAAGCGAGTACCAGACCACCCGGAATGGCACCTGGCGGTCTCTGCTGACCTGCAGCCGCTTAGTTAAGCCTGCCCAAGCAAGGGTGAGTCTGGGACCAGTGGTTCTCCAAACTGGAGGATGTTATGTTCTGTTTTGATTTTGTTATCTGGACTTTTTGTTGAACCCGTTATTAAAACCACTGAACTTTGACCTAAAAGCCTGTGTGTATGCCTCATTACTGCGACCTGGCCCCTGCCTACCAGAGCAGATCCCTACAATATGCACTGCTTTTTCGCTGATTACTTCGTCCCACACACACAAATGATACACCATTTGAAAGGTAAACTTGCTCCCTTCAGCAAGAAAAGACCAAGCAAACCACATATTCACGATTTTATCACTAAATACAGTTTAAACATTTATTTTCATAAACCTGCAGAAAGACACAATGACCTGCAGGTGGCACCTCAACCGGAAGACATTTTTTGGCCTCTACTTATCAAACCAATTTATTGTATTACCAAGCTACATATATGAATACCTGTCTGGGTTCATCATCTCATGAAATACATATACATTCGACCAGCTTGCTTTTTCTGAAATTGCCTGTGCCCCCAACGACCAATGTGCGAGAATTTTGCATGGGCCAAGCTAGTTTGGGATAATTTTAGATTACTTTTCTTTAATTAGTCCAAACATTCTACTAGTTTTACATCTGTTAAAAATGTGACCAAAATTTGGCTGTCACACGATAATTGGAATTTAGATTTGAGGAACAACTTAAGCAACCAAATAAGACAGAGGTCACATGTGGGGCCATTATACTGTATAAAGGGAGCTGTGGGGCCCATCATATTTATTGTAGAGAGCTGTGCGGCCATCATGCTGTATGTAAGTAGGCTGTAAGGCCATCATACTGTGTATAGTGGGGCTGTGGGACCATTATACTGCATATAGGGGGCTGTAGGGCCAACATTCCGTATGTAAAGGGCCTTTGGAGCTATCATACTGTATGTAAGGAAGCTGTAGGCCATCATACTGTACGTAAGGTTGGGCTGTAGGGGCCTTCATTCCTTATGTAAGAAGCCATGATTATGTAAGTAGATATAATGTGTGGCCATCATTCTTTATATATGGAGCTGTTGGACCGCATGCGCTGGCAAACGCATACCTGCGCATGGCCTGCATACCCAATGCTAAAGATAGGGTACGCAGGTCGCATGCAGCATCATGCGCCCATAGGCGGAGCGGCCGGAGGAGGCGCAGCCGGGGGTGGAGCTTAGCGGCGCCCGTGTGCAGACCGACGCAGGTCAGTGAAACGCTATGTGAAACTAGCCTTAGGAGGCTGTGAGGCCATCATACTATAAGGAAGGAGGCTTTGGGTCCGTCATACAGTATGTAAGGGGGGACATTGTAATGTATATAGGGGGATGTGGGACCATAGAAATGTATTCAGGGTTCTGTGGGGCCATAATAATGTATGTAAGGGGTTGAGTGGGGCAGCATTCTGTAAAAAGGGAGCTGTGGGCCCATTATTCCATATGTTGGAGCTGTGCAGTCATCATACTGTATATAGGGAGGTGTGTGTCATGTTCTGCTACCAGCACTAAGGAAGGAAGGGATATCTGTCCCTACGATAGAACTAAGCTAGATCCCTACGATGTAACGGGGAACCTGATCCTGCGATCAGACCCGCTAAAGTCCTCAGCTAGTCTGTACGAAGACCTATAGATGCGAGGGAGGGATCCCTACAAGAACTAGGGACTGGGAGAAAAGATGGACACCTCCTAACAGAAGTTGTAGCAGTAAAAGACAAACAAACAACATAGAACATAGAGGTCCGAAGACCAAACAAAACTAATTGAGTAAGGTAACAAAGCGCCTGGCTAGCTTAAGAGTATAAATTACAATGAAGTCCAGCAAAGCCAGAAGGGCGGAGCAGGATTAAATAGGCAAAAAAAAGTCATGTGACCAGCAAGATAGAAAAAAACCTAACAGGAGAGTTCTAACAGTGTGGGGCCATCATTCTGTATAAAGGGAGTGTGGGTCATTATCTGTATATAGGATTGGGGCAATTATTTTTGTATATAGGGAGCTGTGGGGCCATTATTCTGTAAGTGGGAACTGTGCAGTCATCATAGTGTATATAGGGAGGTGTGGGGCCATATTCCATATGATGGGAGCTGTGCAGTCATCATACTGCATATAGGGAGGTGTGGGTCCATCATTCTGTGTAAAGAGAGCTGCGGGGCCATTATTCTGTATATAGGGAGCTGTGGGGCCATTATTCTGTATATAGGAGCAGTGGGGCCATTATTCTGTATATAAGGAGCTGTGGGGCCATTATTCTGTATGTTGGAAGCTGTCAATCATCATACTGTATATAGGGAGCTGTGGGGCCATTATTCTGTATAAAGAGAGCTGTGGGGCCATTATTCTGTATATATGGAGCTGTGGGCCATTTATTCTGTATGTTGGGAGCTGTGCAGTCATCATACTGTATATAGGGAGGTGTGGTGTCATTATTCTTTATATAGGGAGGTGTGGGGCCATTATTCTGTATATATGGAGCTGTGGGCCCATCATTCTGTATATAGGGAACTGTTATGTCATCATACTTTGCATAGGGTGTTGTTGGGCCATCAATCTGCATATAGAGGACTATGGGGCCATCGTTCTGTATTCAGGGGAATGTCCATTATACATCGCAATAAGACACCATTTACTCGTAGCACACTGTGATGTAGCAACTACACACAGTGATCTTTGGTTATGCGACCTTTGCTGAGCCGTATAGACCCAGCCTAAATTTAAAAATGCAGACACCTGAAGAGATGAACTGGAATATACGTTAGGGTGCATGCAGCATGTAGGCCCATGTTCACACTGGCCACTAAACAAACAAAACTCAAGATAAAAACATAAAAAGCAAATACCTGCAGTAAATAAATAAACAGCAATAGTACATGAAAATAATGTTTAGTGGCCAGTGTGACCCTGCGCTTACATGCTGCATGCACACAAACTTTTATTCCCTTTCATCTCTTCAGGTAACTAATAGAGTCCTCATGAACATGAACAGTATAGATTAATGTCACAGTACATTCAGTACAATTCAAGTCTCTTAAGCACAGGCTTTATAACAGTACAGCTGCTTCTTAGAAGCACATTGACTAACAGTTTCTTTTGTTAGCACAGTTCAGCACAGATCAAGACTCTTTACAAAGGCACAGCAGTACACAAGCATTTCTTCTAGCATAGTGAGATGGAGGGGAGGAGGGTTTGCTGAGGGAGATTATCTTGTAACACAACTTCTTATGGTACTTATCTTCCTGTCCTGATAGACTTTCTCCAGTAGCAGAATAGGATTAGCTCAGCTCCACTCTATAAGGGAATCCAGTGTCCCTATGGTTCACTTGCCTAAAGGTATTTTAGAGACAGATCATACACAACTCATCCCTTTTGGCTGCTGCCAGAATGTAAACAAGTTTTCCACAATCCCCCTGGGGCTCTGCTAACCACTCCCTGTCTCCTGTTACTGTGTTAACCCCTCTAGTTGCTGGATGCTTTTGAAGCAATAGCAGTTAGCACTATTTCTGCATGTCACACTCTTACTGCTTTTTCAAAGTCGTCCTCGACAATTGCCTCAATTGATCGATCTGACCAATTCTAAGACAGTGGTGGAAGTCATGTCACTTCATATACATATTGGAATTACAATTCTTAACATTAAATAACAACCTATTCTTATGACCTTTTACTTGTCGGACTCCTGTAAGAAATAAACAATTAAAACAAACAGCATCTCTTCAGCTGTAGCTTTTCGTACATCTTCAACCAGTTTCTCTCTCTCACTAGGCCTTAACAGTTCATTGTTTTACAAAGTCTTTTAAGAAAATCAGAGAGTGAAAACAAGTCTTTCACCAGGCAACATCTTCCATACTGCCTCTCAGTGGTGAATACCGCTCAAGT
>JARQOD010000001.1:5669946-5880666 GCA_033576555.1 Oophaga sylvatica | reverse complement strand
TTAAAATTATAAATATTTAAATTTATGCCCTTTACAAAAATAACACTATAATCTCTTATTTACAAAATTAATATAAATCCCCCTATTACAAATATAAACTAAAATTACTGCTCCAAATTACAAAATATAACTACTATAATACTGCCCCTATGTACAATAATATAACTACTAATACTCCCTCCTATTACAAAATATATTTACTATAAATGCCCCTTTTACCAAGAATATAATACTTAATCTGCCCTATGTACAACAATATAACTATATTAATACTGCCCTATTACAAGAATAAAAACTACTATAATACTGCCCCCTATGTACAAAAATTTATAACTACTATAATACTCCCTCCTAGCTGAGAGGTTTGTGTTTGTAGCTCTCCTATGTCTGGAGCAGCCCAGGGAGGGCCACCGGGCGGGGAAGCTCCCCAGGCAAGGCCCCCGGGCCCTCTCGCCTACACTGGGACAGCCTCCCGAGCCTCTCCTAATGGGAATGTTAATCCCGAGCCACTGTTCAGACAGTGAATGCAGCGAGCCAAAGCTGCAGCAGTTTGTGAAGAGGAAAAAGCCGTCAGTAAGTTTTGGAGGAAAACTTCCCCAAAGTCCAGCAAAGAAGCAGAAGGAAAAGTGTCGGTCAGCTTTGGGTTAATGCACAATGTGAAGTCGGAAAATCCCCAGTCAGCAAGCAGCTCCTGCCAGGTGCACAGGTGAGATCAGCCCCAGCTGTGCAGATCACCTCTCCTGCTCCAGGCAGAGACGGAACGTCTTTGGAAAGACAAACCATCCAGGAAACTTACAGCAGCATGGCAGTATGGCGCGGTGGGACGCACACGGTCGCAGTCAGGTGGAAAGCAGTAAAAGTGCTGTGGAGCCGGGAAACCCATGAAACCAGCGGTGGTGAAAATTAAGGAGACGTCTGGGTTCAAGCAGCCGGGGACATCGCTGAATGCAGGATCCCAGGAGGAGACGCCACGTGCACCTGAGCTTCAGCTCGCAGAGGAGATCCCAGGACTGGTCAAGAAGTTGGGTGAGTTACAGCAGCAGAAAGACTCACTACAGATGCAGATAGACACTTGCTATAAGCTAAAGGCTATTAATCCCGGGAGTCATGATTTTTATGATGAGACTCTGAACACACTGGGTGTATTGCTGGCAAAAGTGGTGAGGGACATGGACTGCGTCCTAGAGAGGATGGGGCCCCTGGCAGAGACTTATAGGAACCAGGAACTGTTTAATTCACAGAAGCAGAACTCTGCAGGTTCCAGGTCAGATATTGTCCCAGGTGGACCCCAGAAGCAGGTGCGGCCAGTGCTGCAGCCTGCAAGTTTCTGCTTCCAAAAGGGGCAAATGCCGCACCAGCAGCAGCCTGTAGTACAGACCCTGGCAGACGTACCACAAGTCTCAGAATGCCCAGCAAAACTGCCTGCAGCAGATCCAAAGCAGAAGCATGTAGTGCAGATTCCAGCAGAGGTACAACAAGTCTACAGAATGCCCAGCACAACAGCCTGCAGCAGATTCCAAGCAGCAGCATGAAGGGCACATTCCAGTAGAGGTACAACAAGTCACAGAATGCCCAGCACAGCCGCCTGCAGCAGATTCCAAGCAGCAGCATGGACATTTTTCAGCAGAGGGACTACAAGTCTCAGAATGCCATGCACCACAGTTGGGCAGTGGACATGTGCCGGTAGTTCCTGATGGTGCCCAGCAGGGCTCTGATGCTGGGGATAACCGCGCTGTATCTGAGGGGTCGGGGGTTTGGGGGAGCACAGTATCTTTGGTGGACGCTGCGCAGTCTGATAGTGACATTGATGTTGATGATAACAATGTGCATGATGATGTCTGTGATTTCCCCCCTTTAATTCCGAGCACACAAGGTGTAGAAGCCCCCCTGCTGCAGACCCTCACCCCGTCAGTCAGCCTAGTGTGACCCCGCAGGTCCCCCCCAGTAATGCCTGGAGTTGTGGCGCTCCGTCCTTCACCTCTGGTGCCAATTATACCGGCCAGGCGTTTAAACGGAGAAACGTCGTGCGTTTCCGGCACGAGGTGCCAAGGAGGATCTGCCAGATAGAAGGTTTGTGGTCAGGGAGCTCTTGTGTCGCCAGATGGGGTTTGCGCCAGTCAGCATCTTGGCGGTGATTAATCTTCCAGACAGGCAGGGCTATGACGTCAGCTTTAAGCTCATGGGTGACCTGGACAGGTTCTGGTCTAATTTCCCCAAGTTTAGAGACACTGAGGGCTGGAGTAAGTTCAGCTTTATTCCTATCTCTAAGCCAGATACCGTTACGGTAAATCTCATCTTCTGGAATGAGTCTGTTCCCCGCAGGACATTGTGGTGTGGCTCCGGAGGCATTGTGACCTGGTCTCTGACCTCACCAAAAGCAGAGACAATGATGGTATCTGGACGGGAGGGTGGAGGGTTTTGGTGAAACTGCGCCAGTGCGATAATATCACTGCCCACTTACCCAACTCCTTCTTTATTGGGAGGGAGAGGGGTGTGTGTTTCTATCCTGGGCAGCCTCGTAAGTGCTTCAAATGTGGCAAGGCGGGTCACCTGGCGAATACGTGTACTGTGGTGAAGTGCAACCTGTGTGGGGAGGTCGGCCATGTGGCTGCAGACTGCCAGAACATCGGGTGCAGCCTCTGTGGGAAGATCGGTCACCCTCACAGGGACTGTCCTGACGCCTGGCACAATATCTGTAAGGACTATCCTGATGAGGATTTGGTGGCAGGGGCAGAGATTCTGGAGGAGGCAGCTTTACTGTCAGGGGAAATACTGGCCAGACCGGAGGCCCACCAGGGGTCTACTCAGGTGACACCAGAGCAGCAGGGTTCAGAGGGTGTACAGGGAAGTATGGAGGTTGTCTCTCAGGGACAGCAGTCACAGGGAGGCAATACTTCAGTACTACCATCTGTGTCTCAGACTAAAAGAAAGAAAAAGGACAAGACCTCCCGTAAACCTGAGAAGGAGTATGACACTGGCCAAGGAGCCAGGAAGAAGGTCCAGAGTTCTGCAGGTGTAATGGACTTATCTAATAGGTTTGGTGTTCTGTCTGAGTCTGACGGTGATTTTGAGGATGACCTTAGAAGAATTGACGCAGAGTTTGATAGGGACGTAGAGGACTGTCCTCCGCCCAAGCGGAAGCCATTACCTGAGGGCTCTCGGGTAGAGTCTGAAATGGAGACCGGCGGTGACCAGAATAACTCCGACTCAGATCTGTGATCAACCACATAATGTCCGAGCCCAGATAGATAAAATCATTAGGAAAATTAGGAAATGTCTAAGTTATGGAAGGATGTGTCACTGGGTTGAAATATGATGTTTTTTTTTTTTTCCAACCAGGTGTATGGACTCTTTAAGATAATTTTATATGTATAATCCGGATATGTAATGAATGTACAATCCAAGTGAATTTAGTTTTGTATTACTGGAGAAATGTCAGTATATTTGTATTTGTTTGGTTTTTACAATAAAAATTGCCCCCTATGTACAAGAATATAACTACTATAATACTGCTCCTATGTACAAGAATAAACTACTATAATACTGCCCCTATGTACAAGAATATAACTACTATAATACTGATCCTATGTACAAGAATAAAACTACTATAATACTGCCCTATGTACAAGAATATAACTACTATAATACTGCTCCTATGTACAAGAATATAACTACTATAATACTGCTCCTATGTACAAGAATATAACTACTATAATACTGCCCCCTATGTACAAGAATATAACACTATAATACTGCTCCTATGTACAAGAATATAACTACTATAATACTGCCCTTATGTACAAGAATTAACTACTATAATACTGCTCCTATGTACAAGAATATAACTACTATATACTGCACTTATTCAATTAACTACTATAATACGCTCCTATGTACAAGATATAATACTTATACCCCTATATGCTACAAGTAGTATATTGATTAGCTGGTTTGATAAGATGCAAATAAGTTAGAGCCTTCAAACTGCAAACGAGAGTAGGATTTATTACAGAAGCATAAATCTTGCAGAACAAAAAGTTATGTTGCTCAGTTGAATTTTAATAAATTTTAAACATAAAAGTGTGGGTCAATTATTATACAACCCCTATGTTTAATATTTAGTGGAATAATCCTTGTTTGCAATTACAGCTAATAATCGTCTTTTATAAGACCTGATCAGGCTGGCACAGGTCTGTGGAGTTATCTTGGCCCACTCCTCCATGCAGATCTTCTCCAAGTTATCTAGGTTCTTTGGGTGTCTCATGTGGACTTTAATCTTGAGCTCCTTCCACAAGTTTTCAATTGGGTTAAGGTCAGGAGACTGACTAGGCCACTCCAACACCTTGACTTTTTTCCTCTTGAACCAGGCCTTGGTTTTCTTGGCTGTGTGCTTTGGGTCGTTGTCTTGTTGGAAGATGAAATTACGACCCATCTTAAGATCCTTGATGGAGGAGCGGAGGTTCTTGGCCAAAATCTCCAGGTAGGCCGTGCTATCCATCCTCCCATGGATGCGGACCAGATGGCCAGGCCCCTTGGCTGAGAAACAGCCCCACAGCATGATGCTGCCACCACCATGCTTGACTGTAGGGATGGTATTCTTGGGGTCGTATGCAGTGCCATCCAGTCTCCAAACGTCACGTGTGTGGTTGGCACCAAAGATCTCGATCTTGGTCTCATCAGACCATAGAACCTTGAACCAGTCTGTCTCAGAGTCCTCCAAGTGATCATGAGCAAACTGTAGACGAGCCTTGACATGATGCTTTGAAAGTAAAGGTACCTTACGGGCTCGTCTGGAACGGAGACCATTGCGGTGGAGTACGTTACTTATGGTATTGACTGAAACCAATGTCCCCACTGCCATGAGATCTTCCCGGAGCTCCTTCCTTGTTGTCCTTGGGTTAGCCTTGACACTTCGGACAAGCCTGGCCTCGGCACGGGAGGAAACTTTCAAAGGCTGTCCAGGCCGTGGAAGGCTAACAGTAGTTCCATAAGCCTTCCACTTACGGATGATGCTCCCAACAGTGGAGACAGGTAGGGCCAACTCCTTGGAAAGAGTTTTGTACCCCTTGCCAGCCTTGTGACCCTCCACGATCTTGTCTCTGATGGCCTTGGAATGCTCCTTTGTCTTTCCCATGTTGACCATGTATGAGTGCTGTTCACAAGTTTGGGGAGGGTCTTAAATAGTCAGAAAAGGCTGGCAAAAGAGATCATTAATCCACACATGTGAAGCTCATTATTCTTGGTGCCTGAACTACTTCTTAATACTTTAGGGGGACCAAACAGAATTCTTGTGGTTTGAGGGGTTGAATAATAAATGACACTCTGAATTAACTTTTAACGTTTTTTTAAAAAAAAAAAAAAATTAAAACAAAAATTTTTGCTGCAGTGCATTTCCCACTTCCAGGCTGATCTACAGTACAAATGTCACAATGCCAAGTTAATTCCGCATGTGTCAACCAGCTAAATCTGCAGGGGGTTGAATACTACTTGTAGGCACTGTATAAGAATATAACTGCTATAATACTGCCCCTATGTACAATAATATAACTACTATAATACTGCCCCTATATATAAGAAATATAACTACTATAATACTGCCCTATGTACAAGATATAACTACTATAATACTGCTCCTATGTACAAGAATATAACTACTATAATACTGCTCCTATGTACAAGAATATAACTACTATAATACTGCCCCTATATATAAGAATATAACTACTATAATACTGCCCTATGTACAAGAATATAACTACTATAATACTGCTCCTATGTACAAGAATATAACTACTATAATACTGCCCCTATGTACAAGAATTATAACTACTATAATACTGCTCCTATGTACAAGAATATAACTACTATAATACTGCCCCTATGTACAAGAATATAACTACTATAATACTGCCCTATGTACAAGAATATAACTACTATAATACTGCCCTATGTACAAGAATATAACTACTATAATACTGCCCCTATGTACAAGAATATAACTACTATAATACTGCTCCTATGTACAAGAATATAACTACTATAATACTGCCCCTATGTACAAGAATATAACTACTATAATACTGCCCCTATGTACAAAATATAACTACTATAATACTGCCCCCTATGTACAAGAATATAACTACTATAATACTGCTCCTATGTACAAGAATATAACTACTATAATACTGCCCTTATTACAAGAATATAACTGCTATAATACTGCCCCTATGTACAAGAATATAACTACTATAATACTGCCCTATGTACAAGAATATAACTACTATAATACTGCTCCTATGTACAAGAATATAACTACTATAATACTGCCCCTATGTAAAGAATATAACTACTATAATACTGCCCCTATGTACAAGAATATAACTACTATAATACTGCCCTATGTATAGAATATAACTACTATAATACTGCCCCTATGTATATGAATATAACTACTATAATACTGCTCCTATGTACAAGAATATAACTACTATAATACTGCTCCTATGTACAAGAATATAACTACTATAATACTGCCCCTACGTACAAGAAATATAACTACTATAATACTGCACTTATGTACAAGAATATAAATACTATAATACTGTTCCTATGGACAAGAATATAACTACTATAATACTGTCCCTATGTACAAGAATATAACTACTATAATACTGCCCCTATGTACAAGAATACAACTGCTATAATACTGTTCCCTATGTACTAGAATATAACTACTATAATACTGCCCCTATGTATATGAATATAACTACTATAATACTGCTCCTATGTACAAGAATATAACTACTATAATACTGCCCCTATGTACAAGAAATATAACTACTATAATACTGCACTTATGTACAAGAATATAAATACTATAATACTGCTCCTATGGACAAGAATATAACTACTATAATACTGTCCCTATGTACAAGAATATAACTACTATAATACTGCCCCTATGTACAAGAATACAACTGCTATAATACTGTTCCCTATGTACTAGAATATAACTACTATAATACTGCCCCTATGTACAAGAATACAACTGCTATAATACTGTTCCCTATGTACTAGAATATAACTACTATAATACTGCCCCTATGTATATGAATATAACTACTATAATACTGCTCCTATGTACAAGAATATAACTACTATAATACTGCCCCTATGTACAAGAAATATAACTACTATAATACTGTACCTATGTACAAGAATATAACTACTATAATACTGCCCCTATGTACAGGAATATAACTACTATAATACTGCCCCAATGTACAAGAATACAACTGCTATAATACTGTTCCCTATGTACAGGAATATAACTACTATAATACTGCCCCTATGTACAAGAATACAACTGCTATAATACTGTTCCCTATGTACAAGAATATAACTACTATAATACTGCCCCCTATGTACAAGATTATAACTACTATAATACTGCCCCTATGTGCAAGAATATAACTGCTATAATACTGCCCCTATGTACAAGAATATAACTACTATAATACTGCCCTATGTACAAGAATATAACTACTATAACACTGCCCCCTATGTACAGTCATGGCCAAAAGTTTTGAGAATGACACAAATATTAATTTTTACAAAGTCTACTGCTTCACTTTTTCTAATGGCAATTTGCATATACTCCAAGATAATGAGTGATCAGCTAAACAGCAATTACTTGCAAAGTCAATATTTGGCTAGAAAATGAACTTTATCCCCCAAAACACATTTCAACATCATTGCAGCCCTGCCTTAAAAGGACCAGCTAACCTCTTTTCAGTGATTGCTCCATTAACACAGGTGTGGGTGTTGATGAGGACATGGCTGGAGATCAATCTGTCATGATTAAGTAAGAATGACACCACTGGACACTTTAAAAGGAGGCTGGTGCTTGGCATCATTGTTTCTCTTCTGTTAACCATGGTTATCTCTAAAGAAACACGTGCAGTCATCATTGCAATGCACAAAAATGGCCTAACAGGGAAGAGTATCGCAGCTAGAAAGATTGCACCTCAGTCAACAATCTATCGCATCATCAAGAACTTCAAGGAGAGAGGTTCCATTGTTGCCAAAAAGGCTCCAGGGCGCCCAAGAAAGACCAGCAAACGCCAGGACCGTCTCTTAAAAGTGTTTCAGCTGCGGGATCGGGCTACCAGCAGTGCAGAGCTTGCTCAGGAATGGCAGCAGGCAGGTGTGAGTGCATCTGCACGCACTGTGAGGCGGAGACTCTTGGAGCAAGGCCTGGTCTCAAGGAGGGCAGCAAAGAAGCCACTTCTCTCCAGAAAAAACATCATGGACAGACTGATATTCTGCAAAAGGTACAGGCAGTGGACTGCTGAGGACTGGGGTAAAGTTATTTTCTCTGATGAATCCCCTTTTCGATTGTTTGGGACATCAGGAAAACGCCTCATTCGGAGAAGACAAGGTGAGCGCTACCACCAGTCTTGTCTCATGCCAACTGTTAAGCATCCTGAAACCATTCATGTGTGGGGTTGCTTCTCAGCCAAGGGAATCGGCTCTCTCACAGTCTTGTCTAAAAACACAGCCATGAATAAAGAATGGTACCAGAATGTCCTCCAAGAGCAACTTCTCCCAACCCTCCAAGAGCAGTTTGGCGATCAACAATGCCTTTTCCAGCATGATGAAGCACCTTGCCATAAAGCAAAGGTGATAACTAAATGGCTCAGGGAACAAAACATAGAGATTTTGGGTCCATGGCCTGGAAACTCCCCAGATCTTAATCCCATTGAGAACTTGTGGTCAATCATCAAGAGATGGGTGGACAAACAAAAACCTAAAAATTCTGACAAAATGAAAGCATTGATTGTGCAAGAATGGACTGCTATCAGTCAGGATTTGGTCCAGAAGTTGATTGAGAGCATGCCAGGGAGAATTGCAGAGGTCCTGAAGAAGAAGGGTCAACACTGCAAATATTGACTTGCTGCATTAACTCATTCTAAAGGCTGGGTCTCACATAACGATACACCAGCGATCCCGACAACGATATGCACTTGTCAGGATCGCTGGTTTTGTCACTACATGATCGTTGCTGAGCTGCCAAACAGGCAGCTCAGGCAGCGATGTGGGACAGCGACACTGCGGGTAACATCGCTTAGTTACCCGCAGTGTACCTTGGATACCAGCTCCCTGCATCAGGGCGCTGGTATCCAAGTTACACAGCGGGTTTCTAGGCACAGCCCCGCGCCTGGAAACCCACTGTGTACCTTGGTTACCAGCGGATCGCTGGTCTCGCTGTGCCTGTCAGCGGGAAACCAGCGATCAAAAAAAGGTCCTGACATTTCAGCGACGATCAGCGATACCCAGAGGGGGCTGATCGTCGCTGAATGTCACACACAGCGATATCGCTGGTGAGCTCGCTGCTGCGTCACAAAACTAGTGACTCAGCAGCGATCTCAGTAGCGATATCGCTATGTGAGACGGGCCCTTAACTGTCAATATAAGCTTTTGTTACTCATATGTTTGCAATTATTATATTTCTGTCTGTGATAAAACATCTGTCAAACACACATAAAAACCAGAGGGCAGCAGATCATGTGAAAATATAATATTTGTGTCATTCTCAAAACTTTTGGCCATGACTGTACAAGAATATAACTACTATAATACTGCCCCTATGTACAGGAATATAACTACTATAATACTGCCCCTATTTGTATACAAGAAATATAAAATACTATTAAATATACCTGCCCCTATGTACAAGAATATAACTACTATAATACTGCCCCTATGTACAAGAATATAACTACTATAATACTGCCCCTATGTACAAGAATATAACTACTATGATACTGCCCCTATGTACAGGAATATAACTACTATGATACTGCCCTATGTACAGCAATATAACTACTATAATACTGCCCTATGTACAATAATAATAATAATAAACTTTATTTATATAGCGCCATCATATTCCGCAGCGCTTTACAGTTTAACAGTTTCAAAACACAAGTCATAGGTAACAACGTTAACAATACAGTAATTAAAGCAAAATAAGCCGACCCTGCTCGTGAGAGCTTACAATCTACAATGTACAAGAATATATCTACTATAATACTGCTCCTATATACAATATAACTACTATAATACTGCTCTTATGTACAAGAATATAACTACTATAATACTGCCCCTCTGTACAAGAATATAACTACTATTATACTGCCCCAATGTACAAGAATATAACTGCTATAATACTGCCCCTATGTACAAGAATATAACTACTATAATACTGCCCCTATGTACAAGAATATAACTACTATGATACTGCCCCTATGTACAGGAATATAACTACTATAATACTGCTCCTATATACAAGAATATAACTACTATAATACTGCTCTTATGTACAAAAATACAACTACTATAATACTGCCCCTATGTACAAGAATATAACTACTATAATACTGTACCCTATGTACAAGACTATAAGTACTATAATACTGCCCCCATGTACAAGAATATAACTACTATAATACTGCTCCTATGTACAAGAATATAACTACTATAATACTGCCTCTATGTACAAGAATATAACTACTATAATACTGCTCCTATGTACAAGAATATAACTACTATAATACTGTACCCTATGTACAAGACTATAAGTACTATAATACTGCCCCCATGTACAAGAATATAACTACTATAATACTGCTATGTACAAGAATATAACTACTATTATACTGCCCCTATGTACAAGAATATAACTACTATAATACTACCCCTATATACTAGCACATAATCACTATAATACTGCCCCTATGTACAAGTAATGACTAATATGTACAAGTATAATACTAATACCCCCTATGTACAAGAAAAAACTATAATACTTTACGAATATTATACTTGCCCCTATGTACGAGAATATAAGTACTATAATACTGCCCCCTATGTAGAAGAATATAACTACTATAATACTGCCCCTATGTACGAGAGTATAAGTACTATAATACTGCCCCATGTACAAGAATATAACTACTATAATACTGCCCCTTTGTACGAGAATATAAGTACTATTGTCTCGACCACGCACCACAATTGTGGGTTTCCAGGGCAATGGGGTACTCAGAGCCGAGCCCGTGGAAGTCTATGGGGATGTCACAGGTAGCGGTGGCTCGGTCTGTGGCCCTGGCGGTCAGGCGTATGTTGGGGGGTATATTTACAGGGGATATATATATATACAGTTCGTGACGCCACCTGTAGTCTCTGGTAATTTGTACCAGCGCTGCTGTAGATTTCTGAGGGGATGGTGAGGCAGCTAGATGTCGGGTCCCCTACAGGTGGGACTCTTCCCTCAGGTCGGTAGTTATGGTAGGGTAGTGCAGGGACGCAATCAAATAACACAGTCTCACACATCAGCGTCTTTCCATACCTTTTTTACTTGCAAGATGGTTAGGCAAGTCCCAGGGAGGCTGATCCAATGGAGGATGTGTTTCAAGATAGCAGCTGGACAAGTTAGGGGCCTCCTTTACTTTCACAAAGATGAGTACAACCAGCATGAAGCGTAGTTCCCTCTATAACTCCAGCTATTCCAAAGCTGTACTGCCCAGTCAGTTTTGTGGTCGGAGCCTTCCTGTGAGAGAGCTGAATTCCTATCTTGTCCTGCAGAGACTCAAGGTCCTCACTCCCCCTGACCCCAGTTACGTACCGACTATTTAGGGGCTGCTTGCCGCGACCTAAGGTCCGATAAGCCTCTGGTTTTCTTACCACTAAGCTTGAAACTATAGTGATCCTTCGGTCCCCAGTGACCGGTAACAATGTGCAGGACTTCTCCAATCCAAAAGCACTTTTAAATATTCCTTCCACTGTGCCTTTCGCCTTGTCCGCGCTTGTAGCATAAACACTCACACTTGCAAAAAGTCATATAACCACTCCCTTCTTTTCTTCCTTCAGAGTTAGTTACCAGACTCTCAGTAATCTTCTAGGCAGGAGCACGTCTCTGAACCTTCACTGTCCTTGAGACAGGAGACTGAAGTATATCTGTACTAAACTCTTCTTTCTTTATCAATGTCTTCAATGAGGTACAGCTCTGACCAGGCTGAGGTGATCTATATCTCGCCCTTACTGGCCTCCACTTGCTGAACTGCTGATAGAACCAAGCTGGACTGCTTCCTCCCTCCAAGTCCCAGCTAGACTCCACACGTCTGCTCTGTCCGAAGACAGGAAACTGACTACTAAATCACTCAACGAATCTACACTGACCACTCCCTACGAGTCACTACACTACCCTAAGGTGTGTCTAGTGTATATTGAGTGAATGGGTATAGAGCATTAAACTGCTATCTCTCCACACATTCTCAGGGTACTGCGTGTGCCTTCACACCAGGGCTACACATTCACCCATGGTAAAAGACAGCACTCCCGGGCTGTAAAATACAAAGAGACAATTTTGTTTATGCATTAAACATCAACATTAAACATTAATTCGTCCCATCCGGGAGGTAAGGATGTCTTGAACGTTGCAAACAAAACATTATATATAGAAATGTACAAATATTAAATATCATTTTCATATAAATAGACAATATGCTTGTGAAGGACCCGCACCAAACCTTCAACGTGGGTCCTGGGTGGGCTGCAGGACATCCGAATGCAGACCTCACTCAGTGCCACACCACACGGGTTTTGTATTCAGAGGTAATTGTAATGGTTTTATGTAAAACCAAGATAATGCACAGGGTGCAACTATTTACAGATAAGTTCTGGGCTGGCACAGTCCTCAGCCTCTGAGTCCATAATAAGAAAAAGACACATTATATCAAATCACATCACAATAAAGTGCAAAAACTTTTTTTTTTCTGATTACCCAGCCGGGCATTCTACTTTTGGCAATATATATATACGTTATATACACATTTAACTTGTGCAAAATTGGCAAACATTCCTAAACTTTTTACAACATTACTTATGGTAAACCCCTGTCTGGATCTTACCGATTTTTTACTGTTTAACTATTTCAAATACATTTTCCACCCGGGGGCTGGAACAATGCGATGATCCCTAGATCCCATGACTAACAAGTCGTGTGCTGCTATTAGAGTCTGGGTCGCCACAGTTCTCGTGCGAACCTCTAGGGGCGCAACGGGTACTTTCTCCTTGCGAGACACCGATTGCGTTTCAATTTGCGTTACAGTTAGCGATATCGATCGTGTCATAGATTGCGATGGAAACTGGGTCGCAAGTTGCGATGTAGAAGGATGACTAGATGACGAAGAGTATGTAGACATTGCTTCCATTTGCGAGGAGCCTGCAGGGGGCGATGCTGGGGCACGGCCGGATGCTGTTTGAGCTGGAGACGGGGATGCGCTGGCAATGGTGACGTTACCTGCGTCGGGGACGGGGTCACGGACGATGGTGACGTTAAGGGCATACCATCCCTTCATTCCCCAGTGCCGTGTATATGTGACAATGTCTCCATTAACTAGGTCCCTCCCGGGATGGCCTTGCGGTAGGTGGGATTCTACATCACGTCTGCTGACAAAGACCCCTGGGTAGAGGCCCGGTTCTCTGATGAAGCCCCAGCCCTTTCGGAGCTGGAACTCAGTCACACACCCCTGCCGCCGCGGTTCCCTCAGAGTACCTTTTTCCCGACGGACACTCTCCTTGTCCGCGATCAGCTCTGCATGCTGCCGCTGTCGGTTGCGCTGAGCTTCCCGCTCTTCCTCCTGCTGGCGTTGCTGCTTCTCCTCACGACGCTGCCACTCACGTTCCCACTGGGCGGTGTAGGTGACGTCATCAAGACGCTCCATCTCGTCCCAGTCCACGTCTGGTAATGACGGACAGGACCCTCCGGTGTCCCTGCCGGGGATCGATCATCTGCTGCGGCCTCCTGGCCGGGCGGGCGTTCCGGAACTGGCGGTACCTCCTCAACCTCCTTCGCCTCCACCGCTTCACCGGTGGGATAAGGATCGGTACTTTCGGGGGCAGCCTCCGGTTGCTCCTTCGCCTTGGGCAGCAGAAATTTTGGTAACTCCAGACGTAGGGGGTCATCGAAGGGAGAGATCACCGCGTCCCACAGCCGCCGCTGCTCCAGGGTACGCCGGCGTCTCTCGATCTCCTCAAATCCAGGTTGTGGCAAAATCATCTTTTTCATTCGTGCATTTTCTTCTTTGACTTCCAGCAATGCTTGCTGCAGGTGCAGGACCACGGATGATTCCGGTGCTGGTGGCAGCTTGGCTGGGGAGCGGGGCCTGCCTTCCTCCGCTTCCCTGCTCGGCTGCACACGTCCTGCTTCCATGATGTTCCACAGCGTTCTTTCATCTTCCTCCAGAGACGTCCGGTCTCTTCCGTGGAGGCGGGGTTTGCGTCTCCTCCTCTTTGCAGGGAAGGTGAAGAGGAGGCGGACCTCCTTTGCTGTAGGGCAGGATCGCATATTGTAATAGCACTTTGAGAGGGCAGGCATTTTCTTCGCGCCACAGGGGGTACACGCCCACGAAGGTACGCCCACCTTCTTCTCCAGCGCCTGAGGGCGCGAATATGGCGACAAAGATAGCGATTTTTGGCGCCAAAAGTGCAAACAGTTCTTTTTCACAAAAACAATTCCATAGGCACACAGGGCTCGCAATTTTGCGAGTTTCGCATCCTGTTCGTGACGCCAAATTTTGTCTCGACCATGCACCACAATTGTGGGTTTCCAGGGCAATGGGGTACTCAGAGCCGAGCCCGTGGAAGTCTATGGGGATGTCACAGGTAGCGGTGGCTCGGTCTGTGGCCCTGGCGGTCAGGCGTATGTTGGGGGGTATATTTACAGGGGATATATATATATACAGTTCGTGACGCCACCTGTAGTCTCTGGTAATTTGTACCAGCGCTGCTGTAGATTTCTGAGGGGATGGTGAGGCAGCTAGATGTCGGGTCCCCTACAGGTGGGACTCTTCCCTCAGGTCGGTAGTTATGGTAGGGTAGTGCAGGGACGCAATCAAATAACACAGTCTCACACATCAGCGTCTTTCCATACCTTTTTTACTTGCAAGATGGTTAGGCAAGTCCCAGGGAGGCTGATCCAATGGAGGATGTGTTTCAAGATAGCAGCTGGACAAGTTAGGGGCCTCCTTTACTTTCACAAAGATGAGTACAACCAGCATAAAGCGTAGTTCCCTCTATAACTCCAGCTTCTCCAAGCTGTACTGCCCAGTCAGTTTTGTGGTCGGAGCCTTCCTGTGAGAGAGCTGAATTCCTATCTTGTCCTGCAGAGACTCAAGGTCCTCACTCCCCCTGACCCCAGTTACGTACCGACTATTTAGGGGCTGCTTGCCGCGACCTAAGGTCCGATAAGCCTCTGGTTTTCTTACCACTAAGCTTGAAACTATAGTGATCCTTCGGTCCCCAGTGACCGGTAACAATGTGCAGGACTTCTCCAATCCAAAAGCACTTTTAAATATTCCTTCCACTGTGCCTTTCGCCTTGTCCGCGCTTGTAGCATAAACACTCACACTTGCAAAAAGTCATATAACCACTCCCTTCTTTTCTTCCTTCAGAGTTAGTTACCAGACTCTCAGTAATCTTCTAGGCAGGAGCACGTCTCTGAACCTTCACTGTCCTTGAGACAGGAGACTGAAGTATATCTGTACTAAACTCTTCTTTCTTTATCAATGTCTTCAATGAGGTACAGCTCTGACCAGGCTGAGGTGATCTATATCTCGCCCTTACTGGCCTCCACTTGCTGAACTGCTGATAGAACCAAGCTGGACTGCTTCCTCCCTCCAAGTCCCAGCTAGACTCCACACGTCTGCTCTGTCCGAAGACAGGAAACTGACTACTAAATCACTCAACGAATCTACACTGACCACTCCCTACGAGTCACTACACTACCCTAAGGTGTGTCTAGTGTATATTGAGTGAATGGGTATAGAGCATTAAACTGCTATCTCTCCACACATTCTCCAGGGTACTGCGTGTGCCTTCACACCAGGGCTACACACTATAATACTGCCCCCTATGTACAAGAATATAACTACTATAATACTGCTCCTATGTATAAGAATATAACTACTATAATACTGCCCTCATGTACAAGAATATAACTACTATAATACTGCCCCTATGTACAAGAATATAACTACTATAATACTGCTCCTATGTATAAGAATATAACTACTATAATACTGCTCCTATGTATAAGAATATTACTACGATAATACTCCCCCTATGTACGAGAATATAAGTACTATAATACTGCCCCCTATGTAGAAGAATATAACTACTATAATACTGCCCCTATGTACGAGAGTATAAGTACTATAATACTGCCCCATGTACAAGAATATAACTACTATAATACTGCCCCTTTGTACGAGAATATAAGTACTATAATACTGCCCCCTATGTACAAGAATATAACTACTATAATACTGCTCCTATGTATAAGAATATAACTACTATAATACTGCCCTCATGTACAAGAATATAACTACTATAATACTGCCCCTATGTACAAGAATATAACTACTATAATACTGCTCCTATGTATAAGAATATAACTACTATAATACTGCCCTCATGTACAAGAATATAACTCCTATAATACTGCCCCTATGTACAAGAATATAACTACTATAGTCCTGCTCCCTATGTATAAGAATATAACTACTATAATACTGCCTCCTAGTTGAGAGGTTGTGTGTTTGTTGTGCTCCTGATATCTGGAGCAAGCTCAGGGAGGGGCCACCCTGGGCGGGAAACTCCCCGAGCAAGGCCCAGGCTTCCAGGCCTACACTGGGAAGAAGCGCCCAAGCTGTTTCTAATGTGGATGCAAATCTCAAAGTGATTTCTGAGTAAAAGAAAGCTCCGAATGGAAGTAACAGCAGCAACAAGAAAGATGAAGCTGTGAAAGTGAGTAAAGTAACGGAACAAGGGAAAGCCATGGTTGTATGTAAGAAAGTTGCAGTTAAGCAGTCGGCCAGTCAAGGCAAGCAGAGTGAAATGCAATTAGGAGAAATCCAAAAGAAATCTACTGGTGAGAAGCTGAATGGAGGAAAGCAGCCTGCAGCTCAGGAGAGGCCATCACCGGCCTCAGGTGTGCAGCCGACTCCCAGCAGGCAGAGGAGAATATCACTGGAGAGACAGACATTAAGGGAAAACTTGCAGTAGAAGCATGTGGTGACCAGCATGGCGTGCCCTGGAAGCACAAGGTCACAGTCAGGTGGCAGCAGTAAAAGTGCTGTGGAGCCTGGAGCCACGAAACCAGCGGTGGTGAAAATTAAGGCGACATCTGGATTCAAGCAGCCGGGGACATCGCTGAAAGCAAGATCCCAGGAGGAGACGCCACGTGCACCTGAGCTTCAGCCGCAGAGGAGATTCCAGGACTGGTCAAGAAGTTCGGTGAGATACAGCAGAAGAAAGACTCGCTGTAGATGCAGATAGACACTGGCTATAAGGTAAAGGCTGCTAAAACTGGGGATCACACCTTTTATGACGAGACTCTGAACACACTGGGTGTATTGCTGGCTAAAGTGAGGGACATGGGCTGCGTCCTAGAGAGGATGGGGCCCCTTGCGGAGACTTATAGGAACCAGGAACTGTTTAATTCACAGAAGCAGAACTCTGCAGGTTCCAGGTCAGACATTGTCCCAGGTGGACCCCAGAAGCAGGTGCGGCCAGTGCTGCAGCCTGCAAGTTTCTGCTTCCAAAAGGGTCAAATACTGCACCAGCAGCCGCAGCAGCCTGTGGCAGATCCAAAGCAGCAGACCCCACGCAGCAGCATGTTGTGCAGATTCCAGTAGAGGTACCACAAGTCTCAGAATGCCCAGCACAGCAGCCTGCAGCAGATTCCAAGCAGCAGCATGGACACATTTCAGCAGAGGGACTACAAGTCTCAGAATGCCAAGCACCACAGTTAGGCAGTAGACATGTGCCGGCAGTTACTGATGGTGCCCAGCAGGCTCTGATGCTGGGGCTAACCGCGCTGTATCTGAGGGGTCGGGGGCTTGGGGAGCACAGTATCTTTGGTGGATGCTGCACAGTCTGATAGTGACATTGATGTTGATGATAACAATGTGCATGATAATGTCTGTGATTTACCCCCTTTAATTCCAAGCACACAAGGTGTGGCAGCCCCCCCTGCTGCAAACCCTCACCCCGTCAGTCAGCCTAGTGTGACCCCGCAGGTTTCCCCCAGTAATGCCTGGAGTCGTGGTGCTCCGTCCTTCACCTCTGTGCCAATTATACCGGCCAGGCGTTTAAACTGAGAAACGTCGTGTGTTTCCGGCACAGAGGTGCCAAGGAGGATCTGCCAGATAGGAGGTTTGTGGTCAGGGAGCTCTTGTGCCGCCAGATGGGGTTTGCACCAGTCAGCATCTTGGCGGTGATCAATCTTCCAGACAGGCAGGGCTATGACGTCAGCTTTAAGCTCATGACTGACCTGGACAGGTTCTGGTCTAATTTCCCCAAGTTTAGAGACACTGAGGTTCGGAGTAAGTTCAGCTTTATTCCTATCTCTAAGCCAGATACTGTTACCGTTAATCTCATCTTCTGGAATGAGTCTGTTCCCCCGCAGGACATTGTGGTGTGGCTCTGGAGGCATTGTGACCTGGTCTCTGACCTTACCAAAAGCAGAGACAATGATGGTGTCTGGACTGGAGGGTGGAGGGTTTTGGTGAAATTGTGCCAGTGTAATAATATCATTGCCCATTTACCCAGCTCCTTCTTTATTGGGAGGGAGAGGGGTGTGTGTTTCTATCCTGGGCAGCCTCGTAAGTGCTTCTGAATCGTCCGCCAGGGCAGTGGGGTACTCGGTACCAGGCCGCTTCTTAAAGGGGAAGTGTCACAGCGGCAGTGACCCGGTCCATGGCCCTGGGCGTCCTATAAAAGGGGTGTATTTACAGGGGATAATAGCGTTTGTAATTGAGTGTTCGTGACGCCACCTGTGGTTTCTGGTCAGAGGTGACTAGCGCTGCAGTGCAGATCCTCTGGGACTGGTGGGGATGCAGCAAAGTTGGTAAAGTTCCCCGCAGGCGGAACTAAGTCCCAGGGCAGATGTAATATAAGGTGGATGGTAAATATGTAGCAGTGTTGAGTGGGTGTTGCAGGAAGAACTTGAGAGTACACAGTCCGATGCAGTTTCCAAAGCTCTAATCACAGTTATGCAGGCAGAGCTTCCAGGGCACTGGTTACAGATGGTGCTGGAGTCGGTCAGCCTGAAAGCCATTTGGGAATCTCCTGATTCAGGTGGGTTGTGAAGCCTCCTTTCTAGCGCTATTCTCTGAGGTACTTTGTTGTGTTTTGGTAGCTGAGGAGAAAAAGCAAATACGGCAATACACCAGAGAGGCTGGAACCTATTGAATTGCAGTAACCTGAACTAACCACACAACTAGAGGTAGCCGTGGAGCGTTCCTACGTTGATCCTAGATGCCTCGTCACAGCCTGAGAGATAACTACACCTAAAGGCAGAAAGATGAAAGCTATCTGCCCCGGAGCAGATCCCCAAAGAAAATAGGAAGCCCCCAAACATGTGTGTGGCCCAGCTATGTAAGGCACACACATAAAATCCAGGAGAATGCACAGGAAGGTAACCGCAAAAGCTTGTTATCTATTCACGTCACTCACCCTTTCAGACACACCCACCAGGGGTGTAGGAGGGAGTGACACTTAGCAGAGCTAGTCTGTTTCCTGTCTGAGAAGAGCTCAGATCAGTCAGTTTCCTGTCTTCAGACAGTGCAGTTCAGTGCCAGTTGAGTCTGGACTTGGAGGGAGAGGAGAGAGGACTGAATCCTCGCAGAGCTAGCGTAGCTCACCTGACAAAGAAGTGGAGGCTAGTACGGGTGAAGTGAATCATCCTAGCCTGGTCAGAGCTACCCTTAGTCAGTACCTCAACAGAAGCTGAAACAAGGAGGATACTGAGAGCTGCTCAGCGAGCTCTGGAGAAAGCTGACATTACCATCGAAGCTACAAGTGCTTATGCTAGGAGCAAGAGCAGGGCGAAGGGCATAGTGGAGAAGGCAGAGAGAAGTGCTTCAGGTATTGGATTGCCTGCACTAAATCACCGGACACCGGAGTCCGAAGCGTTGCTAGTGTTCAAGCATAGTAACAAGATAACGGAGGCATCTGGACTACAGGTCGCAGAGAGCAGCCCTAAGTGTCGATACGTAATCGGAGTCAGGAGGGACAGGGACTTTTAGCAGGGCCCTGCATAGAAGGACTCTGTTCTCACCATTCAGAAGGCTCCACCACAACGTCGGCCGGGCTTGTCAGCTATTGAGAAAGCTGGAGATAACAGAATCATAGAATCATAGAATCATAGAATGGTAGAGTTGGAAGGGACCTCCTGGGCCTTCTGGTCCAACCCCCTGCTCAAAGCAGGATTCTCTAAATCATCCCAGACAGATGTCTATCCAGCCTCTGTTTGAAGACTTCCATTGAAGGAGAACTCACCACCTCTTGTGGCAGCCTGTTCCACTCATTGATCACCCTAACTGTCAAAAAGTTTTTTCTAATATCTAATCTGTGTCTCCTCCCATTCAGTTTCATCCCATTGCTTCTAGTTTCCTTGTGCAAATGAGAATAAAGATGATCCTTCTACAATGTGACAGCCCTTGAGATATTTGTAGACAGCTATTAAGTCTCCTCTCAGTCTTCTTTTTTGCAAGCTAAACATTCCCAAAACCTGCAACCGTTCCTCATAGGACATGGTTTGCAGACCGGTCACCATTCTGGTGGCTCTTCTCTGAACTTGCTCCAGTTTGTTGATGTCTTTTTTAAAATGTGGTGCCCAAAACTGGACACAGTATTCCAGATGAGGTCTGACCAAAGAGGAGTAGAGGGCAATAATGACCTCACGTGATCTAGACTGTATGCTTCTGTTGATACATCCTAGAATTGCATTTGCCTTTTTTGCTGCTGCATCACACTGTTGACTCATGTTAAGTCTGTGATCAATTAGTATACCCAAGTCTTTTTCACATGTGCTGTTACTTAGCCCTATTCCTCCCATTTTGTATATGCTTTTTTCATTTTTATTGCCCACATGTAGTACTTTGCATTTTTCCCTGTTAAAATCCATTCTGTTAGTTGCTGCCCACTGCTCCAGTTTATGTATATCTTTTTGAATCCTCTCTCTCTCTTCTCTAGTATTAGCTACCCCTCCTAGCTTTGTGTCATCAGCAAATTTGATCAGTTTACCCTCAATTCCTTCATCTAAATCATTGATAAAGATGTTGAACAATACAGGGCCCAAAACAGAGCCTTGTGGTACCCCACTTGAGACATTCTTCCAACTGGATGTGCAGCCATTTACAACCACTCTTTGGGTCCGATCACTAAGCCAGTTATGAATCCACCTAACAGTTGCCTTGTCCATTCCATACTTAGTCATTTTTTCAATAAGGATTGTGTGAGATACTTTGTCAAATGCTTTGCTGAAGTCAAGATATACTATATCTACAGCATTTCCCTGATCCACCCAGTCAGTGATTCTGTCATAGAAGGAAATTAAGTTAGTCTGACCTGACTTATTAGTTACAAACCCATGCTGACTCTGTTTAATCACTTCATTCTTATCCAGGTACTTGCATACATGTTCTTTAATAATTTGTTCAAAGATCTTTCCTGGTATAGAAGTCAGACTCACCGGCCTGTAGTTCCCTGGGTCCACCTTCTTCCCCTTTTTGAAGATAGGAACAACATTTGCTCTTCTCCAGTCTTCTGGGACTTCTCCTGTTCTCCAAGAATTTTCAAAGATTATGGACAGTGGTTCAAGAATTTCTTCTGCTATCTCCTTCAGTACCCTGGGGTGTAATTCATCTGGACCTGGAGACTTGAATTCATTTATATGTTAGCTAAGTGTTTCCTCACTGTCTTTCTGTTTATAGATATCCTGGATTCTTCTATTCCTTTAATAGGACAGTGAAGATCAGTTGATGTTACATTTCCTTTCTGAGAGAAAACAGATGCAAAATAGGAATTTAAAAGTTCAGCCTTCTCAACATCCTGACTTACCATTTCATCATTTTCATCCTGTAAAAATCCTATAGCATCTTTGACTTTTACTTTTGACGTATCCCCAAAATCCTTTTTTGTTGCTTTTGACGTCACTTGCAAGCCTTAATTCATTGTCAGCTTTAGATAATCTGATTTGTGCCCTGCAGGTTCTGCAGACGGCATTATATTCTTCTTTAGATATGCCTCCCTCTTTCCATTTGATAAACATTTCTTTCTTCCTTTTTAGCATGTGTTTAAGTTCTATGTTCATCCATCCTGGTTTCCTTAAATGCTTCCCATTCTTCCCTCTTTTCGGAATTGTTAACGATTGTGCTTTTAGAATCTCATTTTTCAAGATTTTCCATCCTTCCTGGACATTTTTGTCCTTAAGGATATCCAGCCATTGGATCCCTCCAATTCTCTTTCTGAGTTCCTTAAAATCTGCCTTTCTGAAATCTAACCTTGATGTCTGAGTCTTCACAGGTCTTCCTCCTCTTGTTATTCAAAATTCTAAAATAGCATGGTCGCTACCTCCTAGGGTCCCAGCCACTCTTACCTCCTCAACCATTTCCTCCCTGTTTATGAGGATTAGATCCAAGGTAGCAGATCCCCTTGTTTTCTCCATTACCTTTTGGAAGATAAAGTTGTCAGCAAGAGAGGATAAGAATTTCCTGGACCTGTTAGTTTTGCCTGAGAGAGATTCCCAACAAATGTCTGGATAGTTGAAATCTCCCATGACCACTATGTCATATTTTTTGGAGAACTTGGCCATTTGATGCATAAAGAGTTCATCCATATCTTCAGCTTGCACAGGCGGCCTGTAGTAAATGCCTACAATGGTGTCCTTTCCATTGTTCTGTCCTTGTATTCTTACCCAAACAGTTTCCACAGAACTCCCAGTCTCTGAAGCGTCAATCTCTGTGCAGATATACGATTTTCTAACATACAATGCAACACCTCCTCCTCGTTTATCAAGTCTGTTTCTTGCAAATAAGTTGTATCCTTCTAGCCTTGTATTCCAATCATGTGTATCGTCCCACCAAGTCTCAGTGATTCCAATGACATCATATTTCTTCTCCTGCGTTAGTAGCTCCAGTTCTCCTTGTTTGTTGCCCATGCTTTGTGCATTCGTATAGAAACACTTTAGTTTGTGATTGGTTTCTCTTCCTTCAATATTTTTATTATGTAAATTTTTTTGTCTTTGTTCTTCCCCTTCTCTTCTAATAGCAGAAATCTCAATAGTATTTGTCAAGTGTATGGCTTTTGCTGGCGTTTTGCTTCCCTTCCCACATTGTTCTAGTTTAAAGCTCTCCTGATGAGTGTAGCAAGGCGGCTTCCAAATACATGTTTTCCAGTCTTCGTAAGATGCACCCCATCTCTAGCAAGCAGTCCATCGTATAGGTAATTCACTCCGTGATCCAGAAATCCAAATCCTTGCTGACGGCACCATCGATGTAGCCAGTTGTTCACCTGCAGAATCTTATTCCACCTCCTTGTTCCATGGCCATCCACTGGGAGGATGGAAGAGAAGACCACCTGCGCTCCCAGTTCTTTCACTTTCTTACCTAAGTTTTCAAAGTCACTGCAGATGGTTTCCAGGTCGTTTCTAGCGGTGTCATTTGTCCCCACATGTATTAGCAGGAATGGGTAGTCATCTTTAGGTCTGAAGAGTCCTGATATCCTGTCAGACACATCTTTAATTTTTGCACCTGGAAGACAGCACATTTCTCTTGAGGTTATATCCGGTCTGCAGATAGCGGCCTCTGTTCCTCTCAACAGGGAATCGCCCATGACAACAACTCTCCGTTTCTTCTTCACAACAGTTTTCTTTCTCCATTCAGGAGGACTCTGAGGGTGTACAAGGTTGTTTGTGGGCAAAGTCTTATCCTGATGTATTCCTTCATCGTTCTCCTGTGTAAGAGCCTGGTACTGGTTCCTGAGCAGAATTGGTGCTGACTGCCTCCTGATCCTCCTGCTTCTCTGGGTCATATGCTTCCATTCCTCTGTTTCTTAAGATGCACTTCGAATTTCTTCTCTTTCTGTACCATGAAGAGATAATTCTGCTCTGTCTAAGAACTCTTCACCTTCCTTAATGGTCTTCAATGTAGATAACCTCTCTTCCAGATTTTGCAACTTTTCCTCCAACAGGGACACAAGCTTGCATTTCTGGCATGTGAAGTTTGGCTTTTCCACTGGTAAGTCTATGAACATGTAGCAAGAAATGCAGCTCACCACATGGCTCCTAGCCTCTTCCATGTTCTTATTGTTCAAGAGATAATCAAGCGGTGAAATATAAGCCAAAACTCTGATGTCCTCCTTTCAGCTGCAACAGCCAAAATCCAGTGTTCCTTGAGCTCGCGGAGACTCTTCACTTATCCCAGAAGGTACTGGGAATATGCAAATTATCTCCTCGGGACTCCTCCCCTGGTTTACTGATGTCCTCCTTTCAGCTGCAACAGCCAAAATCCAGTGTTCCTTGAGCTCGCGGAGACTCTTCACTTATCCCAGAAGGCACTGGGAATATGCAAATTATCTCCTCGGGACTCCTCCCCTGGTTTACTGATGTCCTCCTTTCAGCTGCAACAGCCAAAATCCAGTGTTCCTTGAGCTCGCGGAGACTCTTCACTTATCCCAGAAGGCACTGGGAATATGCAAATTATCTCCTCGGGACTCCTCCCCTGGTTAACTTCGCTTCAGGCAAGTTGGACTCACATACATATTGAAGTAAAGGAGGCCTCTAACCTGCTCAGCGGTTACCCGAGTGTGCATTCTCCACCCCAACCAGCTCCCCGGGATCTTGCTGAAACACCTTCAAGTAAAAGGTATGAAAAGAAGCTGCATTGTGTGTGACTGAATTCTTATCTACACCCTGCATCACCACCATAGACTTCCAGGGACCAGTCTCACCTGTGCAAGACTTACCACCCAGCTGCCCCCATAACATCCCCTGTGAAGATCATTATAGCAGCGCTGGTCCAATTAACCAGATACCACAGGTGGCGTCATGAACTACCTATCCTAATAATCCCCTGTAAATATTCCCCATCGCTTGACTGCCAGGGCCACGGACCGAGTCCCGCTGCCAGTGACAACTCCCATAGACTTCTATGGGCTCGGCTCCGAGTACCCCATAGCCCTGGTATCCACAATTGTGGTGCGAGTCACATGTAATAGCAGTTAGACAAGAAGAAAGCACGGACACAGACAGGAAATAGAATGAGCAAACGCTGGGGCCCAATCTGTCTAGACAGAAAAGTACAGGAAAGGATTCTCACTGCAATCCAAAAAAACCCTAAAAAATACCAACTCTTCTGATTGCAAAAACACCTGAGTTCACACGATCTCTACCACCTAAATCAGATCTCTGGTGTAACAAAACTAAGCCGCAGCCACTGAAAAAACAGGAAAAAGCAAATGAACAAATAACAGTGGCTTCAGATAAACTGAGAGGAGCACAAGCCCCAGGAAGGGACCAGGTGACCTCCACAGAAATGCAGGGAACTATGCAAAAAGCAAACACAAAAATAAAAGCAGAAAATATCTTATCTGAAAGCAGAAGATGCAGGCAAGACTCAGCAAACTTCCAAATGAACCAGAAACCACAATTGAGACAAGAACAATTGATCACCGGCAACCATCATGGGAGGGAACCTCCCTTATATCAGACCAGTCAGTGATCCCAGATTGCCATTCCTCGCTGAAAGGTTCAGTACTGTCTGTAACCACTAGAGGGAGCCTCTGCTCAGAAACCATCTCTACCACTTGAGGAGAGGTCACCGAACCCTCACTTGTGCAACCAGGCCGATCAGGATGAGCTCGGTGATAGGCACGGATCAGTCTCCTAGCATGGATGTCCGAAGCAAACACCCAAGAATTGTCCTCCTGACCATAACCTCTCCACTTAACCAAATACTGGAGTTTCTGTCTAGAAAAACGAGAATCCAATATTTTCTCAACCACATACTCCAGATTGCCTCAACCAAAACAGGGTCGGGAGGCGCAGCCATAGGAACCACTGGCTCGACAAACCTCTTCAATAAGGACTTGTGGAACACGTTATGGATCTTAAATGTCCCTGGAAGAAGCAAACGGAAGGAAACAGGATTAAGAATCTCCATGATCTTATAAGGTCCAATGAACCTAGGCTTAAACTTTGGAGATGCAACCCTCATAGGGATATTTCTTGAGGACAACCAAACCAAGTCCCCCACTTTAAACCGAGGACCATCAGTCCTATGCCGGTTGGCAAACCGTTGGGCCTTCTCCTGAGAGAGAGACAACCTCTCCACTACCTGGTCCCAAATCTGCTGCATTCGCTCCACAACAGAGTCAACACCCGGACAGACAGAAGCCTTCGCCTGTCCCGAAGAAAATCGAGGGTGAAACCCAAAATAGCAGAAAAATGGAGACATCAAGGTGGCAGAGCTAGCCCTATTATTAAGAGCAAACTCAGCCAAAGGCAAAAAAGAGACCCAGTCATCTTGATCAGCAGACACAAAACATCTCAAATAAGTCTCCAAGGTCTGGTTTGCTCTCTCGGTTTGTCCATTGGTCTGAGGATGAAATGCAGAGGATAAAGATAATTGAACACCAAGTTTAGAACAAAATGTCCTCCAAAATCTGGAAACAAACTGGACTCCTCTGTCAGACACAATGTTCTCCGGAATGCCATTTAACCGAACCACGTGCTGAAGGAACAAAGGCACCAATTCGGAGGAGGAAGGTAACTTAGGTAATGGCACAAGATGTATCATCTTGGAAAACCTATCACAGATTACCCAGATAATGGTCATTCTCTGAGAAACAGGGAGGTCGGAAATAAAACCAATAGAGATATTGGTCCATGGCCTCTTGGGCACAGGTAATGGCATTAACAAACCACTAGAGCGAGAGCAAGGCTTGGAGCGAGAGCAAGTCCCACAGGACTGCACAAATTCCCTGACGTCACGTGACAAAGTAGGCCACCAAAAGGACCGACTCACTAAGTCTCTGGTACCAAAAATCCCGGGATAATCAGCCAACGCGGAAACAATGAATCTCAGACATCACACTCTTCTTCCACTGGTCTGGGACAAACAATTTCCCAACAGGGCAGCGCTCAGGTTTATCCTCCTGACACCCTTCCAGAGCCAGTCTCAAATTGGGTGAGATGGCGGAAAGAACTACACCCTCTTTCAAAATAACAGTAGGATCAGATAACACAGGAGAGTCCGCAAAGAAACTCCTCGAGAGGGCATCCGCCTTAACATTCTTAGTGCCAGGAAGAAAAGAAACCACAAAATTAAAAGGTGTGAAAAACAAGGCCCACCTGGCCTGTCTAGAATTAAGTCGCTTGGCTGATTCGAGATAAACCAGATTCTTATGGTCCGTGAGGACCACCACCTGATGTTTGGCTCCTTCCAGCCAATGTCTCCACTCTTCAAAGGCCCACTTCATGGCCAATAACTCCCGATTACCCACGTCATAATTACGTTCAGTTGGTGAAAATTTTCGAGAGAAAAAGGCACAAGGGTTACTCTTAGAGGTCTCTGGATCTCTTTGGGACAAAACGGCACCTGCCCCAATATCAGAGGCATCAACCTCCACCTGAAACGTTAGAGAAACATCAGGCTGCCGTAGAACAGGAGCAGAAGTGAATCTCTGCTTAAGTTCCTGAAACGCAGAAACTGCCTCAGGAGGCCAATTCACCACATCAGAACCATTTTTGGTCAAATCAGTCAATGGTTTAACAATACCGGAGACATTACCAATAAATTTACGATAAAAATTGGCAAAACCCAAAAATCTCTGAAGAGCCTTTAATGAAGTAGGTTGGACCCAATCACAGATGGCCTGAACCTTGACCGGGTCCATTTCAATAACAGATGGAGACAAAACGAATTCCTGAAATGAGACCTTCTGTACGCCAAAAAGACACTTTGATCCCTTCACATACAGTGCATTCTCTCTCAAAATCTGGAACACAGTCCGAACATGTTTCACATGAGAGTCCCAGTCATTGGAAAAAATCAAGATATCATCCAAATAAACAATCAGAAATTTATCCACAAAATCCCTGAAAATATCATTCATGAAGGATTGGAAGACGGAAGGAGCATTAGTGAGCCCAAAGGGCATCACTAGGTACTCTAAATGCCCCTCTGGGGTATTAAACGCCGTCTTCCATTCATCCCCGTGCTTAATGCGAATAAGGTTATACGCCCCTCTGAGGTCAAGCTTGGTAAACCAACTAGCACTTTTCACTCTGGAAAACAGGTCAGAAATCAAGGGTAACGGATATTGATACTTCACAGTGATCTTATTCAAGAGACGATAATCAATACATGGCCTCAATGAACCATCCTTTTTGGCCACAAAGAAAAACCGGCACCCAAGGGTGAAGAGGATGGTCTGATATGACCCTTCTCCAATGACTCCTTGATATAAGATCGCATATCATCGTGTTCAGGTACAGACAAGTTAAAAAGGCGACCTTTAGGAAATTTACCACCAGGCACTAATTCAATAGCGCAATCATAGCTCCTGTAAGGGGGCAAGGATGCAGATTTACTTTCACTAAATACATCCGAAAAATCAGTCAAAAAGTCAGGAACATCCTGAGACTGGGGAGAGGCAGAAAAAACAGGAGTGTCAGCATTAACACATTGGCAGCCCCAACTGGTCACAGACACAGATTTCCAATTCAAAACAGGATTATGAGACTGTAACCAAGGGAAACCTAGTACAATAATGTCATGCAGATTATGCAGCACCAGAAATTTGCAACTCTTCTGATGATCTGGTTCAACCCTCATTATCACCTGAGTAAAAAACTGGGGTTTATTCTCCGCCAAAGGGGTGGAATCAATGCCCAGTAGGGGAATAGACTTCCGCAGGGGTATCATGGGAAACCCACAACGTTTGGCAAAATCAAAATCCATCAGGTTAATAGCTGCTCCTGAATCAACAAAAGCCTGAGCAGAAAATGTGGACAGGGAACAAATCAGGGTAACAGTCAACAGAAATTTAGTCTGAACACTACCCAAGACAACTGAGCGTGCAAAACGTCTTCCCCGCTTAGGGCAGACTGAAATAGCATGAGAGGCGTCACCACAGTAGAAACATAACCCATTGCGCTTTCGAAACTCATGACGCTGTGCCCCAGAAGTCACTCCATCACACTGCATGGGCTCAGAAGCTGGCTCACAAGGCAACACTATATCACGCATATCTCTGCGCTCACGCAAACGTCTGTCAATTTGAATAGCCAATGACATAGAATCATTGAGACCAGAGGGAGCAGGGAATCCCACCATAACATCCTTTACATTCTCTGACAGCCCCTTCCGAAAAAGGGCTGCTAAAGCATCATCATTCCATTTGGTCAGGACTGCCCACTTTCGGAATTTCTGACAGTACAACTCAGCGTCCTCAAGCCCCTGATTTAATGCCAGCAAGGTTTTTTCAGCTTGATCAGTGACATTAGGTTCATCGTACAATAACCCCAGAGCCAGAAAAAATACATCAATATCATTCAAAACAGGATCCCCAGGTGTCAGGGAAAAAGCCCAATCCTGAGGGTCGCCGCGCAGGAGAGAGATGACAATTTGAACCTGCTGTGCTGCGTTCCCTGAGGACTTAGGCTTTAAGGCAAAAAACAACTTACAGTTATTTTTGAAATTCAGAAATTTAGCCCGATCCCCCAAAAACAAATCTGGCATGGGAATCCTAGGTTCCACAACCGGCAACCTAGCAAGATAGGTAGCAATACTCTGAACCTCAGTGGCAAGCTGATCCACACGGCCAGACAACTGTGCAAGCTCCATTGAGAGAAAAAAAAATCCTCCTCAGCACCCAGAGAAAAAGAGGGAAAAAATGCAACAAACAGGAAAAAAAAAATCTCTGACAACTTTTTTTTTTCTTTCCACACTATTTTTCCCTTTTGTGAGTACCATAAATTATTTGGGCCGGTGATACTGCTGTGTTTTGGTAGCTGAGGAGAAAAAGCAAATACGGCAATACACCAGAGAGGCTGGAACCTATTGAATTGCAGTAACCTGAACTAACCACACAACTAGAGGTAGCCGTGAAGCGTTCCTACGTTGATCCTAGACGCCTCATCACAGCCTGAGAGATAACTACACCTACAGGCAGAAAGAGGAAAGCTATCTGCCCCGGAGCAGATCCCCAAAGAAAAAAGGAAGCCCCCAAGCATGTAATGGCGGTTAGACAAGAAGAAGCATGGACACAGACAGAAAATAGAATGAGCAAACGCTGGGGCCCAATCTGTCTAGACAGAAAAGTACAGGAAAGGATTCTCACTGCAATCCAAAAATAACCCTAAAACCCTAAAAATACCAACTCTTCTGATTGCAAAAACACCTGAGATCACACGATCTCTATCACCTAAATCAGATCTCTGGTGTAACAAAACTAAGCCGCAGCCACTGAAAAAACAGGAAAAAGCAAATGAACAAATAACAGTGGCTTCAGATAAACTGAGAGGAGCACAAGCCCCAGGAGGGGACCCGGCTGACCTCCACAGAAGTGCAGGGAACTATGCAAAAAGCAAGCACAAAAATAAAAGCAGAAAATATCTTATCTGAAAGCAGAAGATGCAGGCAAGACTCAGCAAACTTCCAAATGAACCAGGAACCACAATTGAGACAAGAACAATTGATCACTGGCAACCATCATGGGAGGAAACCTCCCTTATATCAGACCAGTCAGTGATCCCAGATTGCCATTCCTCGCTGAAAGGTTCAGTACTGTCTGTAACCACCAGAGGGAGCCTCTGCTCAGAAACCATCTCTAGCACATTCATAACAGTACTTGCTGTTGTAAACTCTGTTCAAGTTCCTCTCTCTCTCGGTTACTTAAATAGCACTCTACTCGCATGACAGACAGCTGTAGCCTGCTTCAGGGATCGCTTCACTCTGGCGTCTCCGGCTCACACGTGCTGCTGTGTAGTCGAGTCTCAGTTGGGGCAGAGAACCTGCTGTCTTCTGCTGTCACGCTGTTACTGCATACAGGAGGTCTGGGGTCTATGCTGACCCTAAGCTGGGGTCCTGACTAATCCCTCTACCTGGAGGTACTGTTGATGGTACAGAGGTCCAGGCCGCCAGCGTAATCCCTACCTCCTGAGGATCCCTGAACCTCAGTGATCCAGTCCTGAGATTCTTCACAACACCGGGGACTGATCACAACACCGGGGACTGGTAGGTATATGCCTAAACACAGTAATAAACGAACGAGACAGTACAAGGGGTAAACTAAAATCCACCTTGCATACAAAAGTCATACCACAGGAAACAGAGGGGACACCAACGGGTACGGAGATAAATGATAAAGCAAGGAGGGGAAAAAAGACCACACAGGTACTCTTAACTTCAGCCTTCACCATACAACGATCCGCTCTGCTGGTCTGCATGAATGCTTTCACCGACACTTCCCCAGCAGACAGGCAGGTATTTGAAGGAAACTAATTACCACAACATTAATTTCAGCTGAGCGAGGCTGGTCTAGTCCAGCACAGAGAGAGGAAGAATTAACTCCCTCTCTGCCGAAAAACACCCAGCACCAGAAACTCAGCTGTGAGAAGTCAGGGTGTGCAATCGCGACGATCTTCGCAGCGACACACCCGTGACAGTACCCCCCTTCTACGAGGGGCCTCCGGACCCTCAGGGCCAGGTTTATCTGGGTGAGTAGTGTGGAAGGCCCGAACCAATCGGTCTGAGTTAATATCCGACGCAGAAACCCACGTCCTCTCCTCAGGACCATACCCCCTCCAATGAACAAGGTACTGAAGGGACCGGCGATTCAGACGTGAATCGATGACTCTCGACACCTGGAACTCCAAGTTACCATTGACCACCACAGGAGGAGGAGGTAAAGGTGAAGGTATCACCGGCGCCACATACCTCTTAAGCAACGATCTGTGGAACACATTATGAATTTTAAATGTAGGAGGGAGGTCAAGACGGAATGCAACCGGATTAATTATAGCACTGATCTTGTATGGCCCGATGAACCTGGGACCGAGTTTCCAGGAGGGAACCTTAAGTTTTATATTTTTGGTAGACAACCATACCAGATCATTCACACTTAAGTCCGGACCAGACACTCTCCTCCTATCAGCCATACGTTTGTATCGGTTCCCCATAGTACTCAGATTATTCAGCACTCCTCTCCACACTGAAGCAAGTGACGACGAAAATCGTTCCTCCTCAGGAACCCCAGAAGAGCCCCCCCTATTGAAAGTACAAAACTGGGGGTGAAAACCATATGCTCCAAAAAACGGGGACTTACCAGTGGACTCGCTCCGCCTATTATTTACAGCAAATTCCGCCAGAGGCAAGAAAGAAGCCCAGTCCTCCTGGTTCTCTGACACAAAACACCGGAGATATGTCTCCAAGCTCTGGTTCAGACGCTCTGTCTGACCATTGGTCTGCGGGTGAAAAACCGATGAAAATGACAACTGCATCCCCCGACGTGTACAAAATGCTTTCCAGAATTTGGACACAAACTGAGACCCCCGATCCGACACCACATCGGAGGGTACCCCGTGAAGCCTTACAATCTCCCCAATAAACACCTGCGCAAGAGTTTTAGCATTAGGAAGAGCAGGAAGAGCGATAAAATGTGCCATCTTGCTGAACCTGTCCACTACAACGAGTATGACTGTTTTACCCGAAGATGGCGGGAGGTCCGTAATGAAGTCCATAGACAGATGAGTCCACGGACGCTCCGGGATCTTCAAAGGTAAGAGGGTCCCCGACAGACGGGTATGTGGGGTCTTAGAGCGCGCACAAACCTCGCAGGACGCGACAAAGTTACCACCTCCCTATGTAAGTTAGGCCACCAAAACCGGCGCGAGAGGAGATCCTCAGTTGCTTTACTCCCTGGGTGTCCTGCCAAAGCTGAATTATGGTGTGCCTCGATCACCTTTTGTCGCAACTGATTTGGAACAAACAGTCTCCCTGGAGGTCCTACAGGGGCCGACACCACCACCCCCTCCTGAAGGACCGGAACCGGGTCCTCCGTATTCCCAGCCCCTGGGAAACAGCGAGATAAGGCATCAGCCTTAACATTTTTTGAGCCAGGACGATATGTGACGACAAAATTAAACCTGCTAAAAAACAACGACCACCTAGCTTGTCTGGGATTCAGACGTTTAGCGAACTCTAAATATAGCAGGTTTTTGTGATCGGTAATGACGGTGACCGGGTGGACTGCCCCCTCCAAAAAATGACGCCACTCCTCAAAAGCCAACTTAATGGCCAAGAGTTCCCTATTGCCGACATCATAATTCCTCTCAGCGGACGACAATTTTTTAGAGAAGAAGGCGCACGGATGCCATTTACCAGGGGACAAACCTTGTGACAATACTGCTCCCACCCCTACCTCGGAAGCGTCCACCTCAACAATGAACGGCTGTGACGTATCAGGTTGAATAAGTATGGGTGCTGAAGCAAAACATTTTTTCAAAGAGGAAAACGCTTGACAAGCCTTGTCAGACCACTTTGAAAAATCCATCCCTTTTTTAGTCATGTCTGTGAGAGGTTTAACTATGGACGAAAAATTACGAATGAACTTCCGGTAGTAGTTAGCAAACCCCAGGAAACGTTGTAATGCCTTAAGATCCTCTGGCAGATCCCACTCAAGAACTGCCCGCACTTTCCCAGGGTCCATACGAAAACCGGATGCTGACACCAGGAACCCTAAAAACTGAAGTTCCTGTACGGCGAACACACACTTCTCCCATTTGGCGTACAGTTTATTATCCCGCAAGATCTGTAACACCTGCCTAACATGCTCCTGATGAGATACAAGATCCGGCGAGTAAATTAAGATATCATCCAGATATATGATCACAAACTGTCCCATTAGGTGGCGAAAGATGTCATTTACAAAGTGTTGAAACACCGCCGGGGCAATACTCAGACCAAATGGCATGACAAGGTTCTCATAATGCCCCTCCGGAGTGTTAAACGCCGTCTTCCACTCATCCCCCTCCTTCATCCTAATTAGATTGTACGCCCCCCTGAGATCCAACTTAGAGAACCATTTGGCACCCACGATCTGATTGAAGAGATCGGGAATAAGTGGGAGCGGATACGGATCTCGGACCGTAATCCGATTAAGCTCACGGAAATCCAGGCAAGGACGTAGGCCTCCATCTTTTTTTTTCACAAAGAAGAACCCCGCGGCCACCGGGGAAGATGAAGGTCTAATATGCCCCTTAGCCAGACTCTCTGAAATATAATCCTTCATGGCCTGTCTCTCAGGACCACAAAGGTTATACAACCTAGATTTCGGTAACTTGGCCCCAGGGAGCAATTTAACAGAACAGTCATACTCGCGATGAGGAGGTAGTTCTTGACACCCTTTCTCCGAGAATACATCCTCAAAGTCCACCAGAAATGGAGGTAAGGCCCTAGGAGCGACCGCCCCAATGACCGTATTCATGCAGTGTTTATTACAGAATTCACTCCATTGGCTTATCTCTCTGGATTGCCAATCAATAACCGGGTTATGCTTAGTTAACCAAGGAAGGCCCAGCACTATAGGAGTGGGAAGACCCTCCAACACATAACAAGACAACAGTTCTTTATGTAACGCCCCCACTTGAAGATCTATGTTATGCACTGCTTGCAAAAAACTTCCCTGACCGAGAGGTCTGGCGTCGATCGAGAATATGGGGACGGGTTTAGTCAACACACTCAATCGCATACCTTGAACCCGGGCAAAGCGAGCATCCACCAGGTTAGCCCCGGACCTACTATCCAGAAGAACAGATATCCTCTCAGTTCTCGCACCCACCACCACCTCCGCCGGTACGAGAAACTGAGACGAACTTAGGGACGAAATACTTACTCCCAGATTGCCGTCCACCACACAATCTGGGATCAATAGTTTTCCGGCGACTTCTCACTCTGCAAAGGACGGGATGGACACCCCCTAATAAAATGTCCCTTTTTTCCACAGAAGAAACAACCTCCTGTTTTGTGGCGCCCCACCGATCCCCTCCCCCGGAATGATGTCCCTCCTAATTGCATAGGCTCCTCTGGACTGGCCAGGGGAAGCTCCATATAAGGGACCCTTGAGGCAGGTGGAGTCATCACAGGGGGCAAGGTTACCCCGCACCTCTCCCGAAGACGTCTGTCAATACGAATAGCAAGGGCCATAGCGGCTTCCAGTGACGTGGGAGGGTCATACTGTGCCAGCACATCCTTTAATTTGTCAGATAAACCTTGACAAAACTGGCTCCTAAGAGCCGGGTCATTCCACTGGGTGTCCGTGGCCTACCTACGGAACTCCGAACAGAATTCCTCTGCCGGACGATCTCCCTGCTGGATCCTACGTAACTTAGATTCAGCAAGGGAGACCCGATCCGGGTCATCATACACAAGACCCAGAGCCGTAGAAAACCCATCCACTGACTGGAGAGCTGGGGAGCTCGGGGGAAGAGCGAACGCCCAGGATTGGGGGTCTCCCTGTAGGAGCGAGATGACAATCCCCACCTTTTGCTCCTCACTCCCAGATGACCGAGGTCGCAGCCGAAAGTACAATTTACATGCCTCCCGGAAAGCAAAAAACTTGTCCCGCCCCCCAGTGAATCTGTCAGGGAGAGCTACTTTAGGTTCAGGTCCGGCCTGCTGCGGGGGGTACAAAACCTTGGACTTAACGTCCGCCAGCTCCATGGACAAACTCTGCAACTGCCGAGCTAGACTGACTACTGGATCCATGGTGACTGGAGAAAATTTTAGTGGTCGGTGAAAATGTCACGCTGTTACTGCATACAGGAGGTCTGGGGTCTATGCTGACCCTAAGCTGGGGTCCTGACTAATCCCTCTACCTGGAGGTACTGTTGATGGTACAGAGGTCCAGGCCGCCAGCGTAATCCCTACCTCCTGAGGATCCCTGAACCTCAGTGATCCAGTCCTGAGAAGGACCCTGATCACAACACCGGGGACTGGTAGGTATATGCCTAAACACAGTAATAAACGAACGAGACAGTACAAGGGGTAAACTAAAATCCATCTTGCATACAAAAGTAATACCACAGGAAACAGAGGGGACACCAACGGGTACGGAGATAAATGATAAAGCGAGGAGGGGAAAAAGACCACACAGGTACTCTTAACTTCAGCCTTCACCATACAACGATCCGCTCTGCTGGTCTGCATGAATGCTTTCACCGACACTTCCCCAGCAGACAGGCAGGTATTTGAAGGAAACCAATTACCACAACATTAATTGCAGCTGAGCGAGGCTGGTCTAGTCAAGCACAGAGAGAGGAAGAATTAACTCCCTCTCTGCCGAAAAACACCCAGCACCAGAAACTCAGCTGTGAGAAGTCAGGGTGTGCAATCGCGACGATCTTCGCAGCGACACACCCGTGACATCTGCCCTCTGGATTCTGCTGCTGGGGTTTAGTTACCCACTCTGGTGCTCAGAAATAGGGGTGAGCTCAGCTATAGCTCCTGTCCCCCTCAGCTTGTCTCCACACGTCCTTCCTCAACTCTCCTCAGACACTAACTAACTCCTCCCCCAGCCAGAATCTTCCAGGGAAGCTCCCCTGAAAATCAGGTGTTAGAGCTCCCCCTTCTGGTCTGGAGTAGGAAAAGTGTTGTATGTTGTGTGTTACCTGTTAAGGGGATCCCTCTTGCTTCCAGGCATGACATCACTCCCCCCTGGAGGGAGGCAAGGTCACTGTGGCAACCAAACTCCTGGGGTGCCACATTTCAAATGTGGCAAGGCAGGTCACCTGGCAAATACCTGTACTGTGGTGAAGTGCAGCCTGTGTGGGGAGGTCGGCCATGTGGCTTCAGACTGCCAGAACATCAGAAGCAACCTCTATGGGAGAATCGGTCACCCTCACAGGGACTGTCCTGACGCCTGGCACAATATCTGTAAGGACTTTCCTGATGTGGATTTGGTGGCAGGGGCAGAGATTCTGGAGGAGGCAGCTTTACTGTCAGGGGAAATACTGGCCAGACCGGAGGTCCACCAGGGGTCTACTCAGGTGACACCACAGCAGCAGGGCTCAGAGGGTGCACAGGGGAGTATGGAGGTTATCCCTCAGGGGAAGCAGTCACAGGAAGGAATTACTTTAGTACTAACATCTGTGTCTGAAGGACAAGAACTCCCGTAAACTTGAGAAGGAGTATGACACTGGCCAAGGAGCCAGGAAGAAGGTCCAGAGTTCTGCAGGTGTTCTGTCTGAGTCTGAAGGTAATTTTGAAGATGATCTTAAAAGAATTGACGCAGAGTGTGATAGGGACGTAGAGGACTGTCCTCCGCCAAAGTGGAAGCCCTTACCTGAGGGCACTCAGGTAGAGTCTGAAATAGAGATCGGTGATGAACGGAATAACTCCGACTCAGATTTGTGACACTGTCAACCAGATAATGTCCGAGCCCAGATAGATAAAATCATGTGGGAAAATTAGGGAATGTTAAGTTATGGAAGGATGTGTCACTGGGTTGAAATATGATTTTTTTTTCTTCTTTTGTTTTCAAACCAGGAGTATGGACTCTTCCAGTTAATTTTATATGTATAATCTGGATATGTAATAAATGTATGTACAATCCAAGTGAATTTAGTTTTGCATTACTGGAGGAATGTTGTTAAAGTTATTTGTATTTGTTTGGTTTTTACAATAAAAATTGCCCCTATGTTCAAGAATATAACTACTATAATACTGTTTCTATGTATAAGAATATAACTGCTATAATACTGCTCCTATGTACAAGAATATAACTACTATAATACTGCTCCTATGTACAAGAATATAACTACTATAATACTGCCCCGATGTACAAGAATATAACTACTATAATACTGCCCCTATGTACAAGAATATAACTACTATAATACTGCTCCTATGTACAAGAATATAACTACTATAATACTGCTCCTATGTACAAGAATATAACCACTATAATACTGCCCCTATGTACAATAATATAACTACAGTAATACTGTCCCTATGTACAAAAATATAGCTACTGTAATACTGCCCCTATGTACAAGAATATAACTAGTATAATACTGCCCCTCTGTACAAGAATATAACTACTATAATACTTCCCTATGTACAAGAATATAACTACTATAATACTGCCCCTATGTATAAGAATATAACCACTATAATACTGCCCCTATATACAAGAATATAACCACTATAATACTGCCCCTATATACAAGAATATAACTACTATAATACTGCTCCTATGTACAAGATTATAACTACTATAATACTGCTCCTATGGACAAGAATATAACTACTATAATACTGCCCCTATGTACTAGAATATAACTACTATAATACTGCTCCTATGTACAAGAATATAACTACTATAATACTGCTCCTATGTACAAGAATATAATTAGTATAATACTGCCCCTATGTACAGAATATAATACTATAATACTGCTCTATGTACAAGAATATAACTACTATAATACTGCCCTATGTACAAGAATATAACTACTATAATACTGCTCCTATGTACAAGAATATAACTACTATAATACTGCTCCTATGTACAAGAATATAACTACTATAATACTGCCCCTATGTACAAGAATATAACTACTATAATACTGCTCCTATGTACAAGAATATAACTACTATAATACTGCTCCTATGTACAAGAATATAACTACTATAATACTGCCCTATGTACAAGAATATAACTACTATAATACTGCTCCTATGTACAAGAATATAACTACTATAATACTGCTCCTATGTACAAGAATATAATTATAATACGCTCCTATGTACAAGATATAACTACTATAATACTGCTCCTATGTACAAGAATATAACTACTATAATACTGCCCTATGTACAAGAATATAACTACTATAATACTGCTCCTATGTACAAGAATATAACTACTATAATACTGCCCTATGTACAAGAATATAACTACTATAATACTGCTCCTATGTACAAGAATATAACTACTATAATACTGCTCCTATGTACAAGATATTAAACTCTATACAATAATACTACTGCCCTATGTACAAGAATATAACTACTATAATACTGCTCCTATGTACAAGAATATAACTACTATAATACTGCTCCTATGTACAAGAATATATACTAAATACTTTACATATAATACTTACTGCCCTATGTACAAGAATATAACTACTATAATACTGCTACTGTGTACAAGAATATAACTACTATAATACTGCTCCTATTACAAGAATATAACTACTATAATACTGCCCCTATGTACAAGATATAACTACTATAATACTGATACTGTGTACAAGAATATAACTACTATAATACTGCTCCTATGTACAAGAATATAATTAGTATAATACTGCCCTATGTACAAGAATATAACTACTATAATACTGCTCCTATGTACAAGAATATAACTACTATAATACTGCCCCTATGTACAAGAATATAACTACTATAATACTGCTCCTATGTACAAGAATATAACTACTATAATACTGCTCCTATGTACAAGAATATAACTACTATAATACTGCCCTATGTACAAGAATATAACTACTATAATACTGCTCCTATGTACAAGAATATAACTACTATAATACTGCTCCTATGTACAAGATATAACTACTTAATACTGCCCCTATGTACAAGAATATAACTACTATAATACTGCTCCTATGTACAAGAATATAAACTACTATAATACTGCTCCTATGTACAAGAATATAATTAGTATAATACTGCTCCTATGTACAAGAATATAACTACTATAATTACTGCTCCTATGTACAAGAATATAACTACTATAATACTGCCCTATGTACAAGATATAAATAACTACTAATACTGCTCCTATGTACAAGAATATAACTACTATAATACTGCCCCTATGTACAAGAATATAACTACTATAATACTGCTCCTATGTACAAGAATATAACTACTATAATACTGCTCCTATGTACAAGAATATAACTACTATAAAAACTGCCCCTATGTACAAGAATATAACTACTATAATACTGCTCCTATGTACAAGAATATAACTACTATAATACTGCTCCTATGTACAAGAATATAACTACTATAATACTGCCCTATGTACAAGAATATAACTACTATAATACTGCTACTGTGTACAAGAATATAACTACTATAATACTGCTCCTATATACAAGAATATAACTACTATAATACTGCCCCTATGTACAAGAATATAACTACTATAATACTGATACTGTGTACAAGAATATAACTACTATAATACTGCTCCTATGTACAAGAATATAACTACTATAATACTGCTGCAATTGACTTTAAGAAGACTTAGCAGAGTTAATAATACAGCTATAATTTTAGAAAGTTGGGACGCTGTGTCTCAAAACACTTGGCCCCGGGCCGTGTGCACCATTGTTTAGGGTCCCCTCTTCTCTTTACAAAAGTCATAACAATGTGTAAGTGAGCAGACAATTGCTTTTAGGGAGTTGAGGGAGAGGAACGTTGTCCCACCCTTGTCTGCTGTCGGATTCTTGCAGCTCCACAATTCGGGGTTTTTGTCGGAGTTTTCATTTCACAATGCACCAAATGTTTTTTATTGGTGAAATTTCTGGACTGGAGGCGGCCAGTTCATCCCCTGAACTCTCCTTCTGTAGAGCCGTGCTGCTGTGATGGATGCAGTATCTGGTTGTCATGCACACAGGTGATACATGTGGTTCGTGGACCCACTGTGCCATGGACTGGACATACCCTGGAGGAGCTCTCAGAGTAAATGAGAATAGCATCCAGTCCAGGTGAAAAATTCCAAAGAGCTTTATTCCGCCATAGAAATATAAGTTTCGACAGGTGTTTGTCAAAGAAAAAGTTGACCTGTTGACAAAGACCTGTTATAGGTCAAAACGTATATTTCTATTGCGGAATAAAGCTCTTTGGAATTTTTCACCTGGACTACACGCTGTTCTCATTTACTCTGAAAGCTGCTGTTTTTCCAAGTGGGTTCATTGGATTGTGAGCTGGTGTCCATACTTAGTGAGTGCTGTCAGCCCTTTCTTATGTGCCCATATCCCGGAGGGGCGTGACTAAGCAACTATCTTGGTGTTCACTGGAGCTTCTAGTGGTGAGGTCAGGTGCCACTCAAGAGTCTAAGCCGTTAATCCAGACTCCTGGACAGGGCAGCACATCCACTGGAAAAAGTTCAGATTGTGTAGACTGGATGGCCACTTTTGATGGTTTCAGACTGTGCAGACAGGACGGCCACTCGGGACAGGTTCAGATTGTGCAGACAGGGTGACCACTTGAGACGGGTTCAGATTGTGCAGACTGGGCAGCCACTCGGGACGGGTTCAGACTGTGCAGACAGGACGGCCACTTGGGACTGGTTCAGACTGTGCAGACAGGGCAGCCACTTGAGACGGGTTCAGACTGTGCAGATAAGATGGCCACTCGGGACAGGTTCAGACTGTGCAGACAGGACGGCCACTTGGGACGGGTTCAGACTGTGCAGTCTCCAGATAGCAGACGGGACAGCCAGAGGGACAGGTTCAGACTGTGCAGACAGGATGGTCACAGGGACCAGCACACTGGTCTCAGGAAACAGTTCAGGTACTGCCAATGCGGTTTCAGTGTACGGACACTGCCAAAGCAGACACAGGAATAAAGACTAACTATACTGGACTAACGGGACACAGGAAACAGGAAACATTAACACACTAGGGACGGGGGACCTGGTAACACATAGTTGCACACATTAAACCACCTAACAGTAACTATAGTATTTCTCAGGCACCTCCCTTTTTGGGACGGTGCCTTAGATACAAGAAGCCCACCAGCTATTGGTGGGAAGACACTTTACATGTGCATACGTTAAGTAAATGTTTCCCAGCTGTTAGTTGGCGGCATTTACTATGTGCATGCTGCCCCTTTAAGAACAGGAGAGGGAGCGCGCACACACTAGCCACACAGCCGAACACTGAAGCTGCTGCAGCCTGGGCGGTGAATAAGCTGGCGTCACCACATGGAGGGGAGAGTGGGAACCCTGTGGAGATGCTAGCAGATGTTAGTCATTTACTATTGTCTTGATGAAATATACACGTTCTTCCCTGAAATAGACATTGTCTGGATAGGTCAGATGTACGAACACCTCTATATAAGGTACTGATATCTCCTTTCATATGTCAGCAGCCCCTGCCACAGGCACTAATGCAGCCTCAGCCATCAGAGATGCAGAACTATGCACAGATAGCAAGCTGGATGATCCCTCTCCTCGATAACAAGCTGGAAGGTCCCACTCCTCGACAGCAAGCTAGATGATCCCTCTCCTCGATAACAAGCTGGAAGGTCCCACTCCTCGACAGCAAGCTGGATGGTCCCTGTCCTTGACAACAAGCTGGATGATCCCTGTCCTTGATAACAAGCTGGATGGTCCCTCTCCTCGATGACAAGCTGGATGGTCCCTCTCATTGATAAGCTGGATGACCCTTCTCATCTTGAGAATCATTCTGATTCATTTGACTAGAGAACAGTTTTCCATTTTGCCTCCATCCATTATAAATAAGCTTTGGTCCAAATAAGACATTTCTGGATTGTGTTGATATTTGGCTTCTTCTTGATGGAGCTGTAAACTTGTGTTTGTGGATTGCACAGCGACCTGTGATCAGACAATGATTTTTGGAAGTTTTCCTGAGCCCATGCAGTAATTTGCTCCCTGAATTCTGCCTGTCTTTAAAAGGAGTCTGTCACCCCATTTTTCGAGTATAAGATGCGGCCACCGCCATCAGTGGCTTATCTACAGGATTCTATAATGCTGTAGATAAGACCCTGATGTCACTTGAAAGAGAAGAAAAAAAAAGAGTTATATTATACTCACCCAGGGGCGTTCCGGCGTCCGGTCCGATGGGCGTCGCAGTCCGGTCCGCGCCTCACATCTTCTAGCGAAGATGTCCTCTTCTTTGCGTCCCGTTGCGGCTACTGCGTAGGCGCACTAATCTGCCCTAGTGAGAGCAGAGTACTGCAGTGAGCAGGCGCTGGACCTCTCTGACCTTTCCCGGCGCTTGCGCACTGCAGTACTCTTGGTCTGCCCTCAATAGGGCAGAGCAGTGCGCCTGCGCCATAGCCGCGACGGGAAGCAAAGAAGAGGACGATTTCGCTAGAAGATGGGAGGCGCTGGACCGGACCGCGACACCCATCGGACCAGGCGGCGGACCGCCCCTGGGTAGTATAATATAACTCGTTTTTCTTCTCTTTCAGGTGACATCGGGGGCTTATCTACAGCATTACATAATGCTGTTGATAAGCCCCTGATGGCGGTGGCCGCATCTTTTACTCGAAAAATGGGGTGACAGATTCCCTTTAATACAAAACCTCCATAGGACCTGTAGGTCATGAGCATCCAATACTGACCATTGACCTTGCCCTCATGCACATGGATTCATCCAGAATCTTTTGATAATATTGTGTATTGTAGGTGGTGGGATATCCAAAGTCTTTGTAATTTTTACTTTGATGAACATTTTTCTGATTTTGTTCCACAATTTTTAGACGCAGTTGTTCACAGATCGGTGACCTCTGACCATCTTTGCTTCTGAGAGACTCTGCCTCTCTAACATGCTCTTTTTATACCGTCATGTGGCTTAATTGAATATAGACCTTCCGGCTATTTTTCATTAGCACTGTAACTTTTCCAGCCTTATGTTAATCCTGACACAATATGTTTGAGATGTGTTGTTGCCACGAATTTCTACAACACTTAATTGTTTTAAATGAAATGGAAAAATTTTCTATGTTCATCTTCTGTCCCGTTTTCTGCTGGGAATAAAATATGGCGATAAGAGATTTCCAAATCATTGCCTTCCTGTTTCTTTAGTTTATTACACTACACAGAATCTCAACTTTTTGGAATTTAAGCTGTATATTAATAATAAAGGTCTCTTTAAGGCCGGCGTCATACTGCCGAGTTTGATGCGAGTTAGTCGCACGACTTTCTCGCATCAACACCCGGCACGGCCGCCCGCTTTCGGACTCGAGTGTCCGGCTGCATAGAAATACATGCAGCCGCACACTCGGCTCCGAGAGCGGGCGGCCGTGCCGGGTGTTGATGCGAGAAAGTCGTGCGACTAACTCGCATCAAACTCGGCAGTGTGACGCCGGCCTAAAAGGCACCTGTCATGCGATTCATGCTGCCCAAGCCCCAGTCCTCACCCAGCATGAATTTTTGCCCTGCATATTATTCTCTGAAATTCTCCGGCGTATCAGGTAAAATATAGTTTGAAGATCTGGTGATTGACAGGTCTCTCCATCATGTGCAGATAGTGAGAGATTTGTCAATCACCGAGAGCGATGCTGGGTAGAGCTGGCCAGGGGAAGAGCCGGCCCGGAGATCTGGTATCTGCTCTACCTGTTTAAGAGCAGTGTTTTTTGGGAGCTTCCCGAGATGATTTATGTATATAACGTTATTACATTTCTGTTTAGTACTGGCTCTATATACAGGGACAATATATAGGGTGAACACAGGACCAGACTCGTATTCTTCGGAAGAATAAAGCCTTCCAGATCCTTCGCTCTTTTGGTGACCGGCGAATGTGACGGCTCAGCAGGATTTGTCCTGGCACAGAGGGATCTCAGTAACCCGGAGACACCGTGACTTCCCAGATAGCGATCTCAGCTAACAGGTTAATGAGGCTCCGCTCTGCAGTCAGCGCTGGGAAACATATCAGAACAAATTCCATTATATGTCTGTAGGATTTTAAGTCATAACATATTGGTTGTTGTAATCCATAAAGGGACAAAAAGGGGGAAGATCGGGCCGGAAGGTGCAGTAAAAAGGAATGACGATGCCCATCACCATTATAATATAAAAATAATCTTTATTTTTATATAGCGCTAACATATTCCGCAGCGCTTTACAGTTTGCACACATTATTATTGCTGTCCCCGATGGGCTCACAATCTAAATCCCCTATCAGGATGTCTTTGGTATGTGGGAGGAAACCGGAGAACCCGGAGGAAACCAATGCAAACACGGGGAGAACATACAGTCATGGCCAAAAGTTTTGAGAATGAAGCTGCAAAAAATAAATAAAGGGTGCACTACTATATAAGAAAAATGTTTTTATATATGTATAAATAAGGGGGTGCTGCAATGCACTAAGGATGCAATGGAAGGAAAAAAAAAGAAAAAAGAAAATGCAATAAATAGCGCACACCCCTCAATATAAAAAAATATATTATATGATTGAAATGAAAAAGAATAAATGATGAAAAAACACAATATTTATTACAAAAGGACTGAACACAGCAAAACATGTAGGACAATATATTTAAAAATTACATGTAATACAAGGAAACATATTAATAAAACAACCCCCAAGGTCCAAAGTGTGTGGGACCACGAATGAAATATTCCCCAACAAATAGATAATGTAATATTATAATAATGTACACATTATGCTAAACAATGACCATTAATGTCAAAATACAGGATCGAAATATCCCCATAGGTTAGGTAAATAGAAAGCACGACACATATCAAAACAATCAAAAAATATCTGTATACAATTGGACTAGCATATTTGGACCACCAATACAATGTATCCCAAAAGAAAGGGCAGTATAACAATTGGCAACCTGAAGAGAATAAGGTGTGTGGAAAATAAATAAATATCCACGTGGAGAATAAGGATATAATAATCTGGGTGAAATCTCAAAAGGAGATATATAGAGCTGTCCAAATGAGGACAAAGTATGAATGAAGAGAACCGGTATAAGGGTCCAAGTAGAAAATGCCGGAATAAGCAAGTGAAGCAAAAGTATGGGGAGCGGTCCCGGGACCCGGGGTGAAGACCCAACGCGTGTCGCTGCAAAGGCAGCTTCGTCAGGGGAAAGATGTTAGAACGCTGTAAACGGTCCTTATATAGTGACGATAATGAATACTTAAAGCCCCAAAGCAAGAAACATCCTGCTGCAAAGAACCGGAAGTGGCAATACATGCATGAAGGTAAAACGTGCGTCATGATTGAGAAAGCACTTACATAGAAAAAAAAAAAAAAAAAAAAAGAAAAGGGATGTGTTGTAGATGAAATCGCACTCTTGTGCTGGATTGCGCAACGAAACAGATCGTAGCAATATAGCGCAGAAAATCTGGAAAGTATGTTTGCGCTTTAAACAATGACGCATTTACATGAAAAAATAAAATAAAATAGAATAGAAACACAAATTGCATATACATGAAAGTAAAGAAATCAACTTTAGAGCATCATAAATGAAGTCAACATATATACGAGGTGAATATAACAAGACAGAAGCAGGAAAAAATAATATACATAATGTAACAATAGTAATAGATATAGAAATAAAAAAGGAAAAAAATAAAAAATAGAAAATAAAAAATAATAAAAAATAATAAATAAAAAAAAAAAAATAAAAAAAAAAAAAAAGAGGAGAGGGACGCAAGGGAAGCAGGCAAGGGTGTCCAAAGCCAAACAGCAAATGAAAAATACATATTTAGCCCAAAAAGCCGGTGAAAAGTAAATCTTCATTCAGACCAAGCGGAGAAGTACTCCGTAGATTGAAGATCCAACGAGATTCTGCTTGAAGTAGTTTTTTCTGAAGATTATCTCCTTGCTATGGGGGCTCGCTGTGCACCAGCCTATTCTAATATCTTTTTAGGCTGGTGGGAGGAAACTGTGGTTTATCGCTCATGTCTTTTCAACAAATATGTATACAAATGGTTTCGTTTTATTGACGACGTATTTTTTATTTGGACAGGCACCGAAACCGATTGCCATACTTTCCTCCAGGAGCTTTATCACCACTTTTAATAAAGATTGGAACCAATTGAGAACTATTCTCAACAGACATTGGGATATCCTATGTACAGATACCCAAACTTCTCTACTTATTAGCTCGCAGCCCAAAATGGTAGCTAGGAGAGCACCCAACCTTCGTGATATGTTAACTAACAGTCACTTTGTTCGTCCCACAACTAGACTTAACAGAGGCATCCGCCTCATTGGTTCCTTTTCATGTGGTGATTGTAGTGTCTGCCAATTTATGCCTAATACCAAGTTTTTCTTTGTCAATCCCTTGGACAACAAATCACATTCGTTAAAATCTTACATTAATTGTAAAACAAAGAATGTCATTTACGCTATCATCTGTCCATGCCAAAAGATTTATGTGGGCCAAACTTCGCAGGAATTTAGAAAAAGAGCACAAAAACATCTTTCGACCATTCATCTTGCAGCTTCAGACCAAAAGAAGGGTCGGATGCTTACTCCTGTAGCGTCCCACTTTCTTAATCATCATGGTGGCCATGTTACTAACACACGTTTTTTTGGTCTACAGAAAATTAATGGCAACGGGAGAGGAGATAATCTTCAGAAAAAACTACTTCAAGCAGAATCTCGTTGGATCTTCAATCTACGGAGTACTTCTCCGCTTGGTCTGAATGAAGATTTACTTTTCACCGGCTTTTTGGGCTAAATATGTATTTTTCATTTGCTGTTTGGCTTTGGACACCCTTGCCTGCTTCCCCTTGCGTCCCTCTCCTATTTTTTGTTTTTTTATTTATTATTTTTTATTATTTTTTATTTTCTATTTTTTATTTTTTTCCTTTTTTATTTCTATATCTATTACTATTGTTACATTATGTATATTTTTTTTCCTGCTTCTGTCTTGTTATATTCACCTCGTATATATGTTGACTTCATTTATGATGCTCTAAAGTTGATTTCTTTACTTTCATGTATATGCAATTTGTGTTTCTATTCTATTTTATTTTATTTTTTAATGTAAATGCGTCGTTGTTTAAAGCGCAAACATACTTTCCAGATTTTCTGCGCTATATTGCTACGATCTGTTTCGTTGCGCAATCCAGCACAAGAGTGCGATTTCATCTACAACACATCCCTTTTCTTTTTTTTTTTTTTTTTTTTTCTATGTAAGTGCGTTCTCAATCATGACGCACTTTTTACCTTCATGCATGTATTGCCACTTCCGGTTCTTTGCAGCAGGATGTTTCTTGCTTTGGGGCTTTAAGTATTCATTATCGTCACTATATAAGGACCGTTTACAGCGTTCTAACATCTTTCCCCTGACGAAGCTGCCTTTGCAGCGACACGCGTTGGGTCTTCACCCCGGGTCCGCTCCCCATACTTTTGCTTCACTTGCTTATTCCGGCATTTTCTACTTGGACCCTTATTTGGTAACGTTACCGGTTCTCTTCATTCATACTTTGTCCTCATTTGGACAGCTCTATATATCTCCTTTTGAGATTTCACCCAGATTATTATATCCTTATTCTCCACGTGGAGATTTATCTATTTTCCACACACCTTATTCTCTTCAGGTTGCCAATTGTTATACTGCCCTTTCTTTTGGGATACATTGTATTGGTGGTCCAAATATGCTAGTCCAATTGTATACAGATATTTTTTGATTGTTTTGATATGTGTCGTGCTTTCTATTTACCTAACCTATGGGGATATTTCGATCCTGTATTTTGACATTAATGGTCATTGTTTAGCATAATGTGTACATTATTATAATATTACATTATCTATTTGTTGGGGAATATTTCATTCGTGGTCCACACACTTTGGACCTTGGGGTTGTTTTATTAATATGTTTCCTTGTATTACATGTAATTTTTAAATATATTGTCCTACATGTTTTGCTGTGTTCAGTCCTTTTGTAATAAATATTGTGTTTTTTCATCATTTATTCTTTTTCATTTCAATCATATAATATATTTTTTTATATTGAGGGGTGTGCGCTATTTATTGCATTTTCTTTTTTCTTTTTTTCTTTTTTTTTTCCTTCAAAAGTTTTGAGAATGACACAAATATTATATTTTCACATGATCTGCTGCCCTCTGGTTTTTATGTGTGTTTGACAGATGTTTTTATCACAGACAGAAATATAATAATTGCAAACATATGAGTAACAAAAGCTTATATTGACAGTTAGAATGAGTTAATGCAGCAAGTCAATATTTGCAGTGCTGACCCTTCTTCTTCAGGACCTCTGCAATTCTCCCTGGCATGCTCTCAATCAACTTCTGGACCAAATCCTGACTGATAGCAGTCCATTCTTGCACAATCAATGCTTTTATTTTGTCAGAATTTTTAGGTTTTTGTTTGTCCACCCGTCTCTTGATGATTGACCACAAGTTCTCAATGGGATTAAGATCTGGGGAGTTTCCAGTCCATGGACCCAAAATCTCTATGTTTTGTTCCCTGAGCCATTTAGTTATCACCTTTGTTTTATGGCAAGGTGCTCCATCATGCTGGAAAAGGCATTGTTGATCGCCAAACTGCTCTTGGAGGGTTGGGAGAAGTTGCTCTTGGAGGACATTCTGGTACCATTCTTTATCCATGGCTGTGTTTTTAGGCAAGACTGTGAGAGAGCCGATTCCCTTGGCTGAGAAGCAACCCCACACATGAATGGTTTCAGGATGCTTAACAGTTGGCATGAGACAAGACTGGTGGTAGCGCTCACCTTGTCTTCTCCGAATGAGACGTTTTCCTGATGTCCCAAACAATCGAAAAGGGGATTCATCAGAGAAAATAACTTTACCCCAGTCCTCAGCAGTCCACTGCCTGTACCTTTTGCAGAATATCAGCCTGTCCATGATGTTTTTTCTGGAGAGAAGTGGCTTCTTTGCTGCCCTCCTTGAGACCAGGCCTTGCTCCAAGAGTCTCCGCCTCACAGTGCGTGCAGATGCACTCACACCTGCCTGCTGCCATTCCTGAGCAAGCTCTGCACTGCTGGTAGCCCGATCCCGCAGCTGAAACACTTTTAAGAGACGGTCCTGGCGCTTGCTGGTCTTTCTTGGGCGCCCTGGAGCCTTTTTGGCAACAATGGAACCTCTCTCCTTGAAGTTCTTGATGATGCAATAGATTGTTGACTGAGGTGCAATCTTTCTAGCTGCGATACTCTTCCCTGTTAGGCCATTTTTGTGCATTGCAATGATGACTGCACGTGTTTCTTTAGAGATAACCATGGTTAACAGAAGAGAAACAATGATGCCAAGCACCAGCCTCCTTTTAAAGTGTCCAGTGGTGTCATTCTTACTTAATCATGACAGATTGATCTCCAGCCATGTCCTCATCAACACCCACACCTGTGTTAATGGAGCAATCACTGAAAAGAGGTTAGCTGGTCCTTTTAAGGCAGGGCTGCAATGATGATGAAATGTGTTTTGGGGGATAAAGTTCATTTTCTAGCCAAATATTGACTTTGCAAGTAATTGCTGTTAAGCTGATCACTCTTTATAACATTCTGGAGTATATGCAAATTGCCATTAGAAAAAGTGAAGCAGTAGACTTTGTAAAAATTAATATTTATGTCATTCTCAAAACTTTTGGCCATGACTGTACAAACTCCTTGCAAATGTTGTCCTTGGTGAGATTTGAACCCAGGACTCCAGCGCTGCAAGGCTGCAGTGCTACCACTGAGCCACTGTGCTGCCCGTTTTGTGCGTACTTGATCTTTAGGCCGGGGTCACACTGGCGACAAAATCGGACGAGTGCAATGCGATGAAATATCGCATTGCAGTCGGACCAATGTTAATCTATGGAGCAGCTCCCAGTATCAGATTTTTGTGGTCCGTTTTAAACGTGCGAGTGCAATCGCAGCATGCTGCGATTGTCACCGATTGTGGGTCGACTATCGCCAATGCAAGTCTATGGGTGCGATGAAAAATCGGATTACAAATGGACCGCACGTGTGACTTGCGATTAAATTGCACCGGTGTCCTTTAGAACAGCCGGCAATTCATCCCCGGCTATACTGTAAAATCACACTGACAGCTTTAATAAAGAATAGAAACAATACATATACACACATAGAATACATATATACATATATTTATAGTTCAAAACATTCTACATACTGTAATAGCCGCTAATTCAATTGCCGGCTTTTGTGAAACTACAGACCCGACATGAAATGACACATGGTTTACATACAGTTAACCATGTAATTTCATGTAGTTTGATATATGGTCTACACTAACAATTACATGAGTGTATGTGTGTGAAATTTCACACATGTAGGGGTTAATTAAAGGTGTAAATGCGTTGAAAAAAAATGCGTGGGCTCCCGCTGTATTTTCTAAACCAGACAGACAAAGCAAGCGAGTGGGGGAAAATAATAATAGCCCAGGGAGGGTGCATTTATTTAGTGCCCCCCCTGGCTACTAACATCTGCCCCCAGCCACCTCAGAAAAGGCAAATCTATAATTAGATTAGCCCTTTCTGGCACTTTGCCCGTCTATTCTCATTGCCCTGTAGCGGTGGCGAATGGGTTAATAATGGCTTAAAGCCACCTTGCAATTGAAAGGTGACTTTAAGCCAGGTTAATGCTACTGTGAAGCATGGGGGTGGCAACAACATGCTTTGGGGTTGTTTCTTTCCAAAGGGACCAGGATGACTGATCCGTGTACATGAAAGGATGAATGGGGCCATGTATCGTGAGATTTTGAGTGCAAACCTCCTTCCATTAGCAAGAGTATTGAAGATGAAACGTGGATAGGTCTTTCAGCATGATAATGATCCCAAGCACACAGCCAGGGAAATGAAGGAGTGGCTTCATAAGAAGAATATGAAGGTCCTGGAGTGGCCTAGCCAGTCTCCAGATCTCAACCCCATAGAAAACCACTGGAGGGATTTGAAAGTCCGTGTTGCCCAGTGACAGGCCCAAAACATCACTGCTCTAGAGGAGATCTGCATGGAGAAATGGGCCAACATACCACCAACAGTATATGCCAACCTTGTGAAGACTTACAGAAAACGTCTGACCTCTGTCATTGCCAACAAAGGATATATAACAAAATATTGAGATGAACTTTTGTTAATGACCAAATACTTATTTTCCACCATAATTTGCTAAATAAATCTTACCAAATCAGACAAGGTGAATTTCTGGATTTGTTTTCTTATTTTGAGGCCGGTGTCACACTTGTCTCTCACATCAACACCCGGCACTGCCGCTGGCACTCGGGACCGGAGTGTACGCTGCATAGAAATACATGTAGCCACACGCTCCAGACCGAGTGTTGGCGGCAGTGCCGGGTGTTGATGCCAGAGACTCCTGCGAGTTTCTCGCATTACAGTCACAAGTGTGACACCAGCCTGACTCTCATAGTTGTGGTCTACCCATGATGTCAATTACAGGCCTCTCTCATCTTTTTTAGTGGGAGAACTTGCAAAATTGGTGGCTGACTAAATACGGTACTTTTTTCCCCACTGTATCTCCATTCTGTTGTTTCCATGATTCCACGACGTTTCCTTCTCTGTGTTACTGGATCGCCCGCCAGGGCAGTGGTAATACTCAGTACCGGGCCGCTTCTTAATGGGGAAGTGTCACAGTGGCAGTGACCCGATCCGTGGCCCTGGACATCCAATAAAAGGGGGATATTTACAAGAGATAATAGAGTTTATAGTAAAGTGTTCGGGACGCCACCTGTGGTTTCTGGTCAGAGGTGACCAGTGCTGCAGTGCAGATCCTCTGGGACTGGTGGTGATGCAGCAGAGTTGGTAAAGCTCCCTGCAGGTGGAGCTAAGTCCCAGGGCAGATGTAATATAAGGTGGATGGTAAAGATGTAGCAGTGTTGAGTGGGTGTTGTAGGAAGAATTTGAAAAGACAGTCAGATGCAGTTTCCAAAGCTTTACTCACAGTTCTGCAGGCTGAGCATCCAGGGCACTGGTTACAGATGGTTCTGGAGTCGGTCAGCCTGAAAGCAATTTGGGAATCTCCTATTCAGGTGGGTTGTGAGGCCTCCTTTCTAGCGCTATTCTCTGAGGTACTTGCTGTTGTAAACTCTGTTCAAGTTCCTCTGTCTGTCTGTTACTTAAGTAAAACTCCACTTGCATGCCAGGCAGCTGTAGCCTGCTTCAGGAATCTCTCTTCTCTGACGTCTCTGGCTCACACGTGCTGCAGTGTCGTCGAGTCTCAGTTGGGGACAGAGACCTGCTGTCTTCTGCCCTCCAGATTCTGCTGCTGGGTCTTTAGTACCCACTCAGCCTCGGACTCCGGGGTCCTGTCTCTGGCGCTTAGGTCTAGGGGTGAGCTCAGCTATAGCTCCTGTCCCCCCAGCTCCTAGCCACACGTCCTTCCTCAACCCTGCTCAGACACTAGCTAACTCTAACTCCTCCCCCAGCCAGAATGTTCCAGGGAAGCTCCCCTGAAATCAGGTGTTAGAGCTCCCCCTTCTGGTCTGGAGTAGGAAATGTGTTGTATGCTGTGTGTTACCTGTTAATGGGATCCTTCCTTGCTTCCTAGCATGACATCACTCCCCCTGGAGGGAGGCAAGGTCACTGTGGCAACCGAACTCCTGGGGTGCCACATTCCCCCTAGTACATATCAGTACTCCCGGATGGAGGAAGCATAAAAGAGAACAAAACATAACTATTTGCAAGATTTTAACAACAGATATAAATTTCTTGAAATAGGGTGTCCTTTTCACCCTAACAAAGTACAATATGAGGGACCCGTCTCAAACCCTCAACGTAGGCCTTGGGCGGGCTACAAGGCATGGCTGGTCTCCCTTTTGGACCACATCTTCGGCCACACCACGGTTTTTGTTCGGTAGCCTTCAGTGCTAACTATTTACAAGCATTGTCATGGTCACTACGAGTCCAGTGACCCAATCGTCCAAATAATCAATGAAATAATACTCAAAAGTTCATACAGTAGTCTCTGTAGGCCCATATGCTTAATGGTTGCAATTATAAAGATTTTTAACTTATTTACATTACTAGTACAGTAGCATTTTAGTCTTTATACCTGTCTGGGACCTGACCTCTAGTACTACGGGTTGATTTATGCAGTACAGGTGTCTGCAGTGATCTAGCCTGGTTTAGTGTGTGTATTGGTAGGCTGGGCAGTAGCCGTCTGCGATTTCTTAGACTCACTGTGGGTCTGACAGATTCACCGCTAGCAGGGGGCAGATTTTTGCGTCCCACTGCAGATTTGGCTTCTGTCACTTGAGCTTGCGGATCTTCAGGCTGGTCTTGAATAGCTTCTGTTTCTGGTACTTCCAGCTGGGGAAAGGTTAAGATGGGCACAACTATGGCTTGGTTTACTCTTGTGCAATTTGAAAGGAACTCACCAAGTACGGTGCGGATGTTTTCTTCCAATTTTTCTACTGACTGAGGAATGTCTCTGTCTTCATTCCTTTCCTTTAGTTGGTCATGGCATGGTATCAGATGATCCCTGGACACTGCTGCGGAGTTTTCTCCTCCATCTTTGCTGATGATGCACATCTTGGTGTTATCAAAGTCTGAAGGCATGACGGTGTATGGTTCAGCTTCCCACTGATCATCAAGTTTCTGTAGTCGTCTTTTTTTCTTTTGAGTACCTGTTCTCCAGGTGACGAGGGAACTGCAGGCGTGTGCTGATTGTAGTTTCTTTCTTGCTTCTGTCTTGCTTGAGACAAACTCTTCACTATGCATTCTTGCACTTTGTGGTACTGCTGCTGCCGCTCTGTATCCCAGTCTGCGTCTGGTGAGGTCACCTCAGGTGTCAGGACACCCATGTCCAAGTCAATGGGCAACTTGCCAGGTCTTGCTCTCATCAAGTAGGCTGGAGTACAGTTGGTGGAATTCACCAGAATGTGGTTGTAGAGATCCACCAGATTTGGCAACTTTTCTGGCCACAAGTTTCTCTCTTCCAAAGGCAAGGTCTTCAAGAGGTCAATTACCACTTGGTTCATTTTCTCACACATGCCATTTGTCTGTGGATGGTATGACGTAGTCCTGATTTTCTTGCAGCCGTACATGTTACAGAACTCCTGGAACACTTCTGCTTCAAAGGCTGGGCCTTGGTCGGTAAGCACTCGTTCAGGGTAACCGTGCGGTCGACAAAAGTGTTGTTGAAATGCTTTCGCCGCTGTCTTTGCTGTTCGGTCCATGACAGGCACGACTACCAGGAACCTTGAGTAATGGTCAACGATGGTTAGGGCGTAGACATAGCATGAATGGCTTGGTGTCAGCTTCACGTGGTCCAAGGCTACCAATTCAAGTGGCTGTTTGGTGATTACTGGCGGCAACGGGGCTTGCTGGCTGTTACGATCCTTCCTTTGCAAGTTGCATGGCCAACATTCCCGGCACCAATCTTCAATGGCCTTCCTCATACCAACCCAGTAGAATCTCTTGCGAAGTAGGACCTCCAACTTCTTCCATTCGAAGTGTCCTGCAGCATTGTGGTACACTTCCAGGACCATTGACACATCTCGCCTTGGGACAACCACCTGCCAGACCAATTCATGAGTTCGGGCATTAACACTCCTCCAACACAGCTTTCCCTCGTAGATGAACAGGCTGCCCTTTTACTTCCACAACTGTTAGGTCTCTTGTGGAGCATCTGGACCCGGGCGCGAGTCAGCTTGCGTTAGTAGCTTCTTTACCAGGCGGACTGCTGGGTCGCTATCCTGCGTCTCTGCCCATTCATGGTGGGGCAGTGGGTTTAACGTGGCCACTTTCGTGACGTAGCGCTTGTTTTTTACCCCTTGCGCGCGTTGGGTTGCAATTGGCCGGTGAAAGGCAGGTAACTCTATTTCTTCGAGTGCTTCTGAATCTTCTTCCCCATCTGGTAAGTTGGGCATTCTGGACAGTGCGTCAGCATTGGCATTCTTATGTCCCGCTCGTTACTTGATGGTAAACTCGTAGTTGGACAGCCGGGCCATCCATCGCTGCTCCAGCGCACCTAGCTTTGCGGTTTCCAAGTGAGTCAGCAGATTGTTGTCCGTGAAGATGGTAAACTTTGCCGCAGCTAGGTAGTGTTTGAATCGCTCGGTCACAGCACAGACAATGGTGAGGAACTCCAGCTTGAAGGAGCTGTAGTTGTCAGGGTTCCTCTCAGTGGGACGAAGTTTCCTGCTGGCGTAGGAGATCACTCTTTCTTTGCCTTTCTGTACCTGCGACAGTACTGCTCCCAGTCCCACGTTGCTGGCATCAGTATAGAGGATGAATGGTTGGTCATAGTCTGGGTAGGCTAGAACTTCATCCCCCGTAAGGGCCAACTTCAACCGAGTGAAGAATCTTTCCAGTTCGTCATTCCAGTCAAACGTAGAACTCTTTTTCCTGGCCTTCTTGGGTTGGTCCACGAGGAGGTTTTGCAGAGGTGTTGCTATTTCAGTGAAGCCCTTGATGAACCTTCGGTAGTAGCCTACCAACCCGAGGAACTGACGTATTTTATGGATGTTGTTGGGCCTCTGCCAGTCCCTGATAACAGTGACTTTGTCAGGGTCTGGCGCCACACCTTCCGCGCTCACTACGTGGCCTAGGTACTGCACCTTGGGCTTCAGGAGGTGGCATTTGGACGGTTTCACTTTCAGGCCAAAGTTGGACAGGGCTTCGAACACCTCGGCCAGGTGCTCCAAATGGCCTTCATAGGACAATGACGTCATCTTAGATACAACAGAACTGTCTCGAAGTTCTTGTGTCCGAGGCAGCACTCCATCAATCTCTGAAACGTTCCTGGCGCGTTACAAAGCCCAAACAACATGTAGTTTTAATTCTGAGAAGCCCATTGGTGTTGCAAAGGCGGTCTCTTTGTCTTCCTCTGCCACTGGAACCTGCCAATACCCACTAGTGAGATCTAAGGTAGAGAAATAGTTAGCAGTTCTCAGTGCAGCTAGTGATTCCTCTATCCTAGGTAACGGATAGGCGTCTTTGTGGGGAATACTGTTAATTTTCCTGTAATCAACACACATCCTCACTGTACCATCTTTCTTTCTGGCGAGGACTAGTGGAGCTGCCCAGGGGCTACAACTGTCTCTGATCACCCCAGCCTCCTTCATCTCTCGTAACATACTCTTGGCACATTGATAGTGAGCTGGGAGTACAGGCTGGTACCTTTCTTTAATGAGTGGATGATTTCCAGTGGGGATATGATGTTGAACCCCTTTACCTGCCCAAAGTCTAAATGGTGTTTGCTGAATACCCGTTCAAACTCTTGGACTACTCGGTAGACCCCATTCTTTTGGTGTGGAAGGGTGGAGTCAGTGCCTACGTGCAGCTGCTGACACCAGTCCTCCAGTTGTTTTGCAGAGCTATTGTCCTCTGCCTGGTCGGACGAGACCAAGGGTTCTGCTGTCTGAATTGCATTGTGATTGACAGTGAACAGCTTAGCAATGGTGGTGTACCGAGGTACTTTTTGCAGCTTAAGGATGGCTTGTTTCACCTGCATGGAGAGCTTAGAGATCGCATGTTTCCTTCACAGCAAAACCTTCCAAATGCAAACACCACACCTCAAATCAACTCCAGACCTTTAATCTGCTTAATTGAGAATGACATAACGAAGGGATTGCCCACACCTGTCAATGAAATAGTCTTGGAGTCAATAGTCCAATTACTTTTGGTCCCTTTAAAAACAGGGTGGCACATGTTAAGGAGCTGAAACTCCTAAACCCTTCATCCAATTTTAATGTAGATACCCTCAAATGAAAGCTGAAAGTCTGAACTTCAACTGCATCTGAATTGTTTTGTTTAAAATTCATTGTGGTAACGTCTAGAACCAAAATTAGATAAATGTTGTCTCTGTCCAAATATATATGGACCTAACTGTATGTATGAGAGCTGTGGGCCCATCATACTGTGTATAGGGGAGCTGTGGGATCATCATACGGTGTAAGAGGGAGCTGTGGGGGCATTATACTGTGTATAAGGGACCTGTGGGATCATCATATGGTGCATGAGGGAGCTATGGGGGCATCATACTGTGTATAAGTGAGCTGTGGGATCATCATACGGTGTATGAGGGAGCTGCTTGGGCATCATACTGTGTATAGGGGAGCTGTGGGCCCACCATACTGTGTATAGAGGAATTGTACATGGGGAACTCAGAGGACATTATTAAATGTTAAGTGGGCACTTAAACATTATTAAAAAAGGGGCACTCAGTATTGTGACCATCTAAGTTGCACATGGAGTATTATTACTTTCTAGGGACAAAATGTGGAGGGCACATGCACAGGAAATTAATATTTTCTAGGGGGCAATTTTACCATCTAGAGAGCACAGAAGAGGCATTATTACTATGTGGAGCATTAAGAGGAACTCTGTTTTTGTACCACACAGCAGGTGCAGAAATAGGGACACGTAGAGTGACAGCAGCTCAGTATTGGGGTATCAGCAGGATGAGGAGCTTGTGCAGGTTAGGAATAGCGATGAGCGAATTTGTTCGGAAAACGATCGCCAAACATAAATTCGGAACAAATATGACACATTCGGATTCGTGATCGGAAACCAAGCAAAATTTTATAAAATGGAAAAAAATCGGTAAAAAGTGCGGGAAAATATTTGCGTTGCCACAAAAGTATTTTCAGCACTTTAGCAACGATAATGGTGGTGTATCATGAGCGTCTGGCACGTGTATGATGAGGGGAGGGGGTTTGCAGAGCTCAGAGGTGCGTCATTTTTATACACAGTCATTTTTTTCCTAACTTTATGTGTGCACATTGCGGCTAGCCAATCAGGGCACAGGAAACACCCACAATGTACTGACACAACGGCTTGTGTCATTGGCTGCTGAAATCACGTCCCTCTCCATATAAATAGCGGATATCTTGTTTTAGCGCCATTTTGACACTGTAACAATGCAGAGAGACTGCTCCTGACGCTGGCACTGTTAGTAGCAAGATTTTAGCTAGTTAGTTAGGCGGTTGTATATCAGTCAGATAATGTAGCTAGCTACTGTCCAGTGTGGCTGTAAAATTTACCTTCCAGCACTTATTCTTTTTTTGGCCATTAGTGAGGTCCACAGACAAAGCCAGCAGGGCACATGTCCTACAAGTGTGTTGTGCTCTGCTTCTATTGTGCTCCATGCACGAGTAGAGCATTCTAATTAATATTTTTTCACTAGCTAAATGTGCAACAGCCTGCTGTATCCCACCTTGTCATTTAGCGCTGTGGTGATATGAAACTGTCTGCAGACCTAAGGCACATTAAAAAAAAAAAATAAGTTTTCAATTGCAAAAAGTTAGACAACCCTCCGTATCACACTTTGTAATTTTGTTGGGTTCAGCTGTAGAGGCCTGATCCAGAGGCCGCAAAAAATTCTTCCGTTCCTAGTGTCATACAGTAAGGGTATGTGCACACGTTGCAGATTTGTGGAGAGAGAAAAAGAGAGAAAGACAGAGAGAGAGTTTGCAGCATCTAGTGTGTTATAGAGGCCTTGTGACGCGAGTCACGGTAGTAAATACACTGCTCGAAAATATAAAGTGAACACTTAAACAACAGAATATAACTCCAAGTAAATCAAACTTCTGTGAAATCAAACTGTCCACTTAGGAAGCAACACTGATTGACAATCAATTTCACATGCTGTTGTGCAAATGGAATAGACAACAGATGGAAATTATTGGCAATTATCAAGACACACTCAATAAAGGAGTGGTTCTGCAGTTGGGGACCACAGACAACATCTCAGTACCAATGCTTTCTGGCTGATGTTTTGGTCACTTTTGAATGTTGGTTGTGCTTTCACACTCGTGGTAGCATGAGACGGACTCTACAACCCACACAAGTGGCTCAGGTAGTGCAGCTCATCCAGGTTTGTTGTGTCGTAAGCGTAGTGTCCAGAGGCTGGAGGCGCTACCAGTAGACAGGCTAGTACACCAGGAGATGTGGAGGGGGCCGTAGGAGGGCAACAACCCAGCAGCAGGACCGCTATCTCTGCCTTTGTGCAAGGAGGAACAGGAGGAGCACTGCCAGAGCCCTGCAAAATGACCTCCAGCAGGCCACAAATGTGCATGTGTTTGCACAAACGGTTAGAAACTGACTCCATGAGGATGGTCTGAGTGCCCGATGTCCACAGATGGGGGTTGTGCTCACAGCCCAACACCGTGCAGGACGCTTGGCATTTGCCACAGAACACCGGGATTGGCAAATTCGCCACTGACGCCTTGTGCTCTTCACAGATGAAAGCAGGTTCACACTGAGCACATGTGACAGACATGACAGAGTCTGGAGACGTCGTGGAGAGTGATCTGCTGCCTGCCACGTCCTTCAGCCTGACCGGTTTGGCAGTGGGTCAGTAATGGTGTGGGGTGGCATTTCTTTGGAGGGCTGCACAGTCTTCCATGTGCTCGCCAGAGGTAGCTTGACTGCCATTAGGTACCGAGATGAGATCCTCAGACCCTGGTGAGAACATATGCTGGTGCGGTTGGCCCTGGGTTCCTCCTAATGCAGGACAATGCCAGACCTCATGTGGCTGGAGTGTGTCAGCACTTCCTGCAAGATGAATTCATTAAAGCTATGGACTGGCCTGCCCGTTCCCCAGACCTGAATCCGATTGAACACATCTGTCTCGCTCCATCCACCAACGCCACGTTGCACCACAGACTGTCCAGGAGTTGGCGGATACTTTAGTCCAGGTCTGGGAGGAGATCCCTCAGGAGACCATCTGCCGCCTCATCAGGAGCATGCCAAGGCGTTGTAGGGAGGTCATACAGGCATGTGGAGGCCACACTACTGAGCATCATTTTGACTTGTTTTAAAGACATTACATTACTCTTTAATTTTGTGTGTGACTCCAAATCCAGGCCTCCATTGGTTAATAAATATGAGTTCTATTGATGATTTTTGTGTGATTTTGTTGTCAGCACATTCAACTTTGTACAGAACAAAGTATTCAATGAGAATATTTAATTCATTCAGATCTAGGATGTATTATTTGAGTGTTCCCTTTATTTTTTTGAGCAGTGTATGTATACTACTTACTGTAAGTAAAGGGAGGACAAACAATCCAACAATCCGAGGTCAGGTCCAGGAAATGGCGCAGTACGACAAAGGGAAGTCAGAGAGAGACGAGGTCCATTACACGAGCCGAGGTCAGGAAAGCCAGAGAGACAAAACAGTTTACAGGGAGCAGGCACAATCAAAGTCAGGTCACAAGCAAAGGGTCTGAGTCCGGGATGAGAATCAATTCAAGCTGGGTCAGGCACAGAGCGCAGAGGGATCAATGTTCAACAGGCAACAGCAAGTGTGCGATTGGCACTGGGAAAAGGAACTAGCATGCTTAAGTAGATGCCTGATTAAGGAAAATGAATACATGTGATTACTGCACAGTCTGACAGCCCCAACATAAAGTAACAAAAAGACGGAAACAGAGTGGAAATCATGACAGGCCTGATCCAGAGGCCACCAAAAAATCCTTCTGTTCCTAGTGTCATACAGTAGGAGACCTGACTTTCAAATAGTTTGCAGCATCTAGTGTGTTATAGAGGTCTGATCCAGAGGCCACCAAAAATCCTTCTGTTCCTAGTGTCATACAGTAGGAGACCTGAATTTCAAATTGTTTGTAGCATATCTTCTTTGTCATACAGGCCTCATCCACACTCAAACAATTCTTTCTTCTGTGACCAACACGATACAGCATATTGCACCTTGGAATTTACGGTCGCTGAAAATTCAGCTGTTTGCAGAGGTGGTGCAGAGTTTAAAATGTAATTTTTTGTTGCTAATACTGTGCTCCTACCATACTATTTGAGCAACATGACTGGGAAAAAGTGACGCCGTGGCGGAAGGGGAATTAGGCTTGGAGTTCAAGGTGTACGTGGGGTAGGTGGTAATGTTTCCGAAAGCACTAGTGAACCAACGTCACGTCCTATCCTATGCAAACACAACTGACAACTTCTGTTACTGGATGGGCTACTCCACTACCTTTGTCAGACGCACAGCGGTACGCCTTGTTGATGAGGCCCTGAAAGAGTATGTACTCGAGTGGATGGCAAGCGCAGCTTCAAGTGGCATCTCCTCCTCTTCCTCCACCTAAACATCACACCCAGTACAGTCCACAGAGGTGGCACCCCTTGCTTCCCCCGCGTCCCAACTCTCCAACCGTACAACTGACTATACTGAATCACAGATGTGTGAGTCTGGAGAGCTGTTCACATTTTCTATGAAATGGTCATCAAAAGTGTACTCAAAAGCTTTGCAAAGTCAAGAGGAGGAAATCTGCACTGATGCCCAAAATTTTTTAAGCTTGGATCCGGGGCAGGATGAAGTAGGGTCTGAACAGCACCCTGACCCTCTTCATCAGACGTTAACCCCTGGGGTGGTGATCTTGATGAGACTCAGATATCTGAGGCTCACGAGGACTGTACTGTGCTGTCAGGACAGGAAGTGGAGGAGGGTGACTCCAAGAGCGAGGAATGTGATAACACAGAGGATGATGATGATGAGATGTTAGATCCCAGTTGGCATGAACATAGAGGCACACAGCTGAGTAGGTCATCTTAGGAGAAAGACGAGGAGGTAATGTTGCGCCGTACATCGCAGACACGTAGTGATGCAGCCTCGGTGAGCAATGCATCCTCGACCACAACTGTGGCTGTGACCAGAAGTGTCCGCGGATTTGCAGCTCGCAGGGATGGCAAGGGTTGCCTAGCCTGGGCCTTTTTTGGCACTGCAAAGGATGAGCCAACTCATGTAATCTGCCAACTTTGCAAAAAAAAAAACTGAGTCAAGGTAAAAAGTGCAATAATTTGACTACTACATGTATGAACCTTCACATATGCAATCAACATGCTTTACTGTGGGAATCCCACTGCGCAAAAATCCGGACCAGCGGAACTCAACAACCATCAGCCGCCCCATCAATCGCATAGGCTGCTTCCTTCTCCTCTGTTACCGTGCCATCTATTGAGACTCAGGTCTTCGACCGCAGAACCTTGGGTTCTTTACTCGCTCCAGTCGCGCTGACTGAGAGGCCTCCTTCAGCTGTAACGGAAGCGGATACACCTGCTGTTTTGACTGATTTCAAAGAACGAGCAGACCACAACTTTCTCAATCCACCGTAACATCTCCGACTGCACCTCTCTCACGGTACAGCAGTTTGTCCGGTTCACGGTACTCTGCCCTCTCTCAGCACTGCAGCCAGCCCAGGGTTCCGCAGTTGTGATCACGTAAAAGATTGTTTCCTCCTACGCATGACAAAGCTAAGAGGGTGAACTCCACCATCTCCAATCTGTTGGCCATGGAAATGCTGCCTTTCAGCCTGGTAGATACAGACGGTTTCCGAAAGCTGATGGTTGTCGCAGTCCCCTAGTACCAACTGCTCAGTCGCCATTGCTTTTCTAAGAAAGCTGTGCTTGCGCTACACCAGCATGTCTCACACAGCATCACCCGTTCCTTGACTAAATCTGTCTGCCAGGGTGCATTTCACCACAGACACTTGGACTAGTAAGCATGGACAATGGGGTTACATCTTTCTGACTGGGCACTGGGTGACTCTGGTGGCTGTGGGGGCAGGTGCTGATCCACAAGTCTTGGAATACCCAAGTCTTGCAGGACAAACCTCTACATGTAACACTTCTACTGCTTCTGCCTGCTCTATCTCCTCTAGGGCCTCCACCTGCGCCCTCAACCTCTGCCTTAATGAGACACGTGTTCCAACAGTGCATAGCGAACCCCCGCCACCTCCGTACTGTACAGCTAGGGCTTACCGAAATCATGCAGTATTAAAATTGATATGTCTTGGAGATCGCAGTCATACAGCTGAAGAGTTGTGAACAGCCCTCCAAGCTGAGTTTGATCAATTGTTGTCTCTGCTGAACCTGCATCCAAGGAAGGCCGTGTCCGATAATTTTATGAACCTGGTGGCGACCCTACGGTGAGGCAAGCTTGCACACGTGCCTTGCATGGCTCACGTCCTCAACCTGGCGGTACAGCGTTTTCTCAGCCACTATCCTGGCCTGGGTGAGGCGCTCCAGAAACCACGTAAGATGTGTGCTCATTTCCACAATTTGCACCCCTCAGGTCATCGACTTGCATCGATACAGAGGTCTTTGTCCTTGCCAGTTAACAGGTTGATATCCGATGTGCCGACAGTGGAATTCCACTCTGCACATGTTTCAGCGACTGTGGCAGCAGCAACGAGCCCTGACTCAGTATGTCATGTCGTATAGCCTGGGCCAACGCAGTACGGATGTGGTGCATATCACGTTTACAGAGTGGGCGCAGACTAAGAACCTCTGCATCCTTCTGCACAGTTATGAAATAGCTACTAAGATGGTAGCACTGATGACACCATCATCAGCATCACTATTTCAGTCATCTATATGCTGAAGCAGACTTTGAATAGCATGTAGGAGGAGATGGTGGTCCCAGAAGAAGAGGAGGAAGCAGAGGAAGATGAGGAAGGGATAACATTGTCTGTAAGTTCAAGACTGTCGTCACACAGGTGGGTGCCAAGGGAGGGAGGATTATTGCCATCGAGGGGGGCTGGTGATAACAGACAAACTGTTATCAAAGGTTCAAGGTCCGAGGAACAAATGGAGGAGGAAGAGGTGATGGGTGAGCAACTATAAGATGAAGAGAATATTCCTCCCCTCTCTGTTGTTCGTGGTTGGTGGGAGGGGACGGAGGAAACAAGCCTCATTGTTACCCAGCCATCAACACAGCATGGGCTTGGACCTCATGGTAGAGTCCGACATATGAGTGCCTTCTTGCTGCTCTATCTGCAACATGATCCCCGTATAGTTATGGTTAGGAATAATGCTGACTACTGAGTTACCACTCTGTTAGATCCACATCATAAAACCAAATTTTGCCAGGGCTTCCCACCCTAGAAAGGGACCTGCGAATAATAAAGTATCGAAACACGCTTTTATACAGCCTAAAGAGAGCTTTTCCCCAAAACAGCAGTGGTATAAGTGGAAGAAGCAATTTCTGTCAGTCCTTTGATACTTTTTTTGACCAGCTCGTGCCCCAGCACAACAGAGTCCAAGTCTTACACGTGGTGAACGAATTGAGAGGATGATGCTGGAGTATCTAGAACTGAATATAAATACATTCAGGGAGGGTTTGGACCCTTTCACATTTTGGTCTTCCAAAATGGATAAGTGGTCTGAGCTCACCTCACAAGCCTTGGAGGTGTTGTCATGCCCGGCAGCCAGTGTTCTCTCAGAACATGTCTTCAGCGCTGCTGGTGGTGTCCTGATGGATAAGCGCATCTGGCTGTCCCCTGAAAGTGTAGACCGCCTAACTTTCATCAAGATGAACAAGTCATGGATCTCAAAGGACTTTTGCACCCCAATCGCAGACTGTACAGACTAGGTGATATTGCATTTTTTTAGTGTGATGCATTAAAGGGAATCTGTCACCCTAAATTGGCGGGATATTTAAATGATGGCAGTCAGGTCAGATGGGCGGTGTTTTGGGTACTTGCCTTAACATGTTGTTCGCCGCTGTCTCCATTATTTCTGGGAATTGTAGTCGTTGCCCTCCATATAACGCGCCTGCGCATTGCAATCTGCGAGCAAAGCATACTGCGCGTGCGCAATTCAAGATTGCAATGAGCAGGCGCGTTATATGGAGGGCAACGACTACAATTCCCAGAAATAATGGAGACAGCGGCGAACAACATGTTAAGGCAAGTAACCAAAACACCGCCCGTCTGACCTGACTGCCATCATTTAAATATCCCGCCAATTTAGGGTGACAGATTCCCTTTAATGTCACGTAACTGTAAGGAGGTGGCGGGGAACCCCATTGCTTCCCCTCTCTCCTATGTGCTGACCCTGTGCACTTTGTTGTATTAGCTGTTGTTATGTGCTGTATATTGCTGTCATGTATGTACCTGTATGTTAATATGTGTCTGTTGTTGTTTTAACTTTATGTACTGTAATGTAATGTAACGCATGTGCTGTGTTTGTAATGTATTTCTTAGTGAAATTTCCCTTTAACTTGTGTATTGCACTAGATGAGGGACAGTTAAGAGTTAAAGATGTGGGCTGGGCCAGCAGCAGAAAGGCGGCAGGAAGCTGCTTCTTCCAGTCAGTAGCCTGGGCACGTTGGCACTGGGCAGGTGTATAGGAGCAGCCGGGGCACTGCCAGACCCCAGGAGGGGAGAGAATGTGCTGCCCCGGATTAAGCACTTAAGGACCACAACACGGGCCCCAGGACTTCGGAAGGGACCCCGCTGAAGGGACTACAAGCGTCCAGACAGTGTCAGGGAGAGAGCAGGAAGCCAGTGTTGTACCTTCTTTTCTCATCTCGGTTTTATTAAAGTTTGTTCCCTGTTGGACTGCAAGCTGTGCCTGAGGATTGTATCCGTCTGGTTCATCTCTGTGCAAGGTACCGGGGTGTTTACTGACTGTGGCTAAGTTGACTCAGCTCGGACTACCACCCTGGGCTACCTTGTTACATAACTGCACTCTGATATCTTTAGTGTCGCTTCTGTGGCTGCTGCTGATATTAACACAAATTTGTGGAAATGTGAACAGTCATGGTTGGTCTTCATCTATACTATTTCTACTGTGGTGAAATTGATGAAAATATAGTGATGTCTGCCAATAATTTTTGGAAATGTGAACACTTCTGGTTGGATCTTCGTAACATGTGTTGCCTGTAGCAGTAGGCCTCCGACACCATCAAGCCTCTAGTCTCTTGGACTCAACTACCCGTGTTACTATCCTTTAATTTTTCTGACAATAGTCGTCTACAAAACTGATATTTGTGCCGCCTGAGTGTGGCTCAGCATGTAAGCAGGTAGAGTTGTTGCATGTGGTATCAGGGCTCCCAGCAAAGGGGCCCTACACCGATCCCTCACCCACCTCGTCTAACTGTGACGTTTAATTGAAAGCTGTAAATGCTGGCCCAGACCCCGATACCTAATGCATGACTGATTGCTACAGTTTGTACTGTAGGTGAATTGAGTCCACTTTCCTGGTGTCTTTCCCTCATTTGATGTGTTTTGGCAGCATTTTGGGCCGTTATAAGGGTATGTGCACACGTTGCAGATTTATATGCGTTTCCGCAGCATTTTTGGATGCGAGGAAATGCATCAAACCGGCAGTGTAGTGCACAGCCAATGCAAGTCTATGGGAAACGCAGGTTTGCTGTGCACATGCTGCGGAAAAAAACGCGCGGATTCGCAGCAAGACCAAAGTCAGCGCAGCCGTCTACCAGGACATTCTACTGCACTTCGTGCTTCCCTCTGCTGACAAGCTTTTTGGAGATGGAAACTTCATTCTCCAGCAGGACTTGACACCTGTCCACACTGCCAAAAGTACCAATACCTGGTGTAAAAACAACAGTATCACTGTGCTTGATTGGCAGCAAACTCGCCTGACCTTAACCCCATAGAGAATCTATAGAGTATTGTCAATAGGAAGATGAGAGACTCCAGACCCAACAATGCCGGTCTATCATCTATTTATCTATCTAAATTTACAAATTCCAAAAAATGAAGGCAGCCCTCCATATCCATAGTAGAAAAAATGTGCAGAGTTTATTCAACCCACATGTCTGGGCGACGTTTCGGCTCATGCTGAGCCTTTCTCAAGCCAGTGTGAGCCGAAACATCACCCAGACATGTGGGTTAAATAAACTCTGCACATTTTTTCTACCATGGATACGGAGTGCTGCCTTCATTTTTTGGAATTTGTATATTTAAAGCTATAGAAGACTGGTTGCTTGGAGGCCTTACACCCGAAGATAAGTATTGTGCTGTTCCTTTTTTGCATTGATATCTATTATCATCTATCTATCTGTGTGTGTAATGGAGTGTGGGTTGGACAAATGTAAAAGAGGAAGTTGGACAAGAAATGACATCACAAATCTTTTTTTTTTGTTAAATAACATATCTTTATATAGCTTTAAAAAACGCATGAAAATCCGCATGAAAAATGCACCTGCGTTTTCTGCCAAGAGGTGCGGATTCTGTGCAGAAAATTCTGCAGGCTAATCTGCAACGTGTGCACAGACCCTGAGATGTTGCGCATGCATTTGTTTTCGCCTCCCATTGACTTGAATGGTGTTCGGTGATGTTCGGCGAATATTGCAAATTCGGTGAACGTAATCTGAACCGAACAGTGAAATATTCGCTCGTCTCTAGATGGGAATAGATGTGAACAATGTGTCTTGTTGTAATCTCTGCAGATGAGTCTTGACTGGAGAAGTCGACATGTCGGTCTGGGCCAAACGGAAAAGATGGGAAAAGTGAATGACTCCACCAGAAAGAACGTCCTCTGTAAGTCACCATCTATAACTGTGCAGTAATCTCTATATGTTCTGCAGGACTGGTATCTACCACTGTACAGCATGTCACCGTATGGCGGTAATATCAGTGCTGGTCTTTGTATAGAGATTTATTTTCAATAACAGTGCGGTCATCTCCTGAGGTTCCCCTATACCACCGTAGTTATAATCATGATTACCTGGTTAGGGGCCACAGGTGGACACAGACAGAAAGGGCCCCTGTACAAGAACAACATACAGGTCCTTTGCAGCCCAAAAGCTTCTAGAAATGCAAAATTGCACCTTCTTTAGAAGTAGAAATGGGCCCCCTTGTCTCTTGGGCCCATGTGCGACAGGTTGCACTAATAATATGTCCGCCTGTTAGGGGCCCACTGACATGTTTCGCCCCCCCTCCTGAGCTGAACCCCTAGCTACTCCTCTGAGCCGGACGCAATAGTTTTGTTGCATTCGCTAGAGTTGTTTTAAAGAAAAGTGCACCACAAAGTGTTAATTCAGGAAAACTGTGTGTGGTCTGGTGGTCGTGAGCTCTAGTGACAAATCCTGGGCAATCACAGGCCCTACCATGAGACTCTGGCTTACCCATAATGGTGGTGACCAGAGCAATGTCTACTGTATGGTGAACGGCTGGTCAGCACAGTCAAGGCGAGTCTCTAAATCAAATCTGCGCAGGTGTCCTAACCACAGGGTGAAAAATGGCTACCTCCACAAAAAGTTTCAAGTACTGTGGACTGCCCCTTCCTTCCTGGATTCCTCTTGTAGTGATGTTTGGGGCTCATCTAACAGTAAAGTGTTATCTTGGATGGTCCTCATTGCATACAGATCGGTGGTGGGAGTTTTCAGCAGCAGCAATCTCTCCTTCTGTGAAGGAGACATCTCAGCTCCTCTCCCTCTCTGTGCAGTGACCTCTGCAAGTGACATGAACCATTCTCACTACAGTCTCTCCTTCTGTGAAGGAGACATCTCAGCTCCTCTCCCTCTCCGCGCAGTGACCTCTGCAGGTGACATGAACCATTCTCACTACAATCTCTCCTTCTGTGACTGAGACATCTCAGCTCCTCTCCCTCTCTCCGCAGTGACCTCTGCAGGTGACATGGAGCATGCTCACTACAGTCTCCCTTCTGTGATGGAGACATCTCGGCTCTCCCTCTCTGCGCAGTGACCTCTGCAGGTGACATGGAGCATGCTCACTACAGTCTCCCCTTCTGTGATGGAGACATCTCAGCTCCTCTCCCTCTCTGTGCAGTGACCTATGCAGGTGACATGAAGCTTGCTCACTACAGTCTCTCCTTCTGTGACAGAGACATCTCAGCTCCTCTCCCTCTCTCCGCAGTGACCTCTGCAGGTGACATGGAGCATGCTCCCTAGTCTCCCCTTCTGTGATGGAGACATCTTGGCTCTCCCTCTCCGCGCAGTGACCTCTGCAGGTGACATGAAGCATGCTCACTACAGTCTCCCCTTCTGTGACAGACATCTCAGCTCCTCTCCCTCTCTGTGCAGTGACCTATGCAGGTGACATGAAGCATGCTCACTACAGTCTCTCCTTCTGTGACAGAGACATCTCAGCTCTCCCTCTCTGCGCAGTGACCTCTGCATGTGACATGAAACATGCTCACTACAGTCTCCCCTTCTTTGATGGAGACATCTCAGCTCCTCTTCCTCTCTGCGCAGTGACCTCTGTAGGTGACATGAAGCATGCTCACTACAGTCTCCCCTTCTTTGATGGAGACATCTCAGCTCCTCTTCCTCTCTGCGCAGTGACCTCTGTTGGTATCAAGGAGCATGCTCGCTACAAATTACATTTCTACAGCTGGTGATAAACTTCACTATGCTGATGGTTGCTCATGAGTAAATAATAAATGTGGAGGGGAAGGGAATGATTGCGGAAGCAGTGTGGTCCCAAAAAGGGGCAGAGATGTGGCATGGTGCAAGCCGCACACCTATCGGATTTCCCTGATGCCAACCATGTAACGTTGGCAATTATAGTAATTGGTGCGTGGAGATGATGCATCATCGGGACAAGAAAAATATAAGAACATATCCATATATTTAGTTTCCGAAATGTGCAAGTTCTCTTTATTCTCCAAAAAGGGGCAAAAAGTATTATTTTATGCGATGACTGGAGGGTTTTGTTTATTTTTTCAAATTTTTCATTTTATTTTTCACCTATATTCCAGTAAATTGAATAAAATATCAAATCAGAAACGGTTAAATAATACATTTTGTAGCAGGAAGTAATGACTTTTGGAAAGTTTTCTTCATTCTTACACAATAATCTCTGCGAATTATAATCTCGTTATTATATATTGAGACTTTCATATAGAGCTGGGTGCCGGGGGAACATATAGGATTGTCTTCTACTGATCTGATGACTTTTCTTCTACAATTTAATTACATTTTACACTGTGGTTTTATATGGCGTCTACTAGATAGGAAATAAAAACAATCCGATAATCCATTAGGTAACGTGCAGCTGATCCTGGGAACCGCAGAGCAGAAAATGACCTTGTTATACAAATGTAAAGAGATTTTCTGACTTTCAAACTAGATTTATTGACATCAAATCTGCAACATGGCACGGTCACCCACCTGTAGGCTAATCGAGGGGACATAGGAGCTGGTTGGTTGTTCATCTAGAAGAGGTGTTTAGGAAGTAGTGTGCTCCATTAAGAATGTGGCAGAATGTAGTGGCCCTCAGTTCCCCACTTAGTGACTGAAAAAGGCACAGAAGGCAATTCAACAATTTATATTTACAGGAAGACAAAAAAATTGATGGTTACAAAGTCTTACATGAGGCAATGAGGTTGATGGTTACAAAGTCGTACTTGAGGCAATGAGGTTGATGGTTACAAAGTCTTACATGAGGCAATGAACTTGGTAATCAAAAAAGTCTTACATGAGGCAATGAGCGAGATGGTTACAAAGACTTACATGAGGCAATGAGCGACATGGTTACAAAATTTTATATGAGGCAATGAGCGTGGTGGTTACAAAGTCTTACATGAGGCAATGAGCTTGATGGTTACAAACTCTTACATGAGGCAATGAGCTTGATGGTTACAAAGTCTTACATGAGGCAATGAACTTGATGGTTACAAAGTCTTACATGAGGCAATGAACTTGGTAATCAAAAAGTCTTACATCAGGCAATGAGCTTGGTGGTTACAAAGTCTTACATGAGGCAATGAGCGAGATGGTTACAAAGTCTTACATAAGGCAATGAGCTGGATGGTTACAAAGTCTTACATTTGTCAATGAGCTTGATGGTTACAAAGTCTTACATGAGGCAATGAGCTTGGTAATCAAAAAAGGCTTACATGAGGCAATGAGCTTGGTAATCAAAAAAGTCTTACATGAGGCAATGAGCTGGATGGTTACAAAGTCTTCTATGAGGCAATGAGCGAAATGGTTACAAAGTTTTACATGAGGCAATGAGGTTGATGGTTTAAAAGTCTTAAATGAGGGCATGACCTGGGTGGTTTAGAGTCTTACATGAAGCAACAAGCCTAGTTGTCACACCCACATAAGAAATGGCAGAAATAGACAATAAGCCATTTTCTGAACTTCCGGTCATGCGCAGAGCGCCTCTGAAGCCTGAATGCGTAAATCCGGCTACAAAAGACGCAGTGTCACTGCCAAAATGAATCGTTCACATGTGCGAGATTGGCAGGGGCTGGTGATAATGCAGGTTGATGAAAGTTATGTTATCACGCCCACCGGGACATGATAACATGAAAAGAGGGCTGACTAGTCTGACAAAACTAATGCCTCATCAGCTAATCAAAGCCCTCAGCATAGGAAATGGTGACCTTATAAATGTTTTTTTAAACATTGATGTAAGTGAATTACATTATACAGGCCTGGTTAGGTTAGGGAGTTTAGTCCTACATAGATGAATGCTGCAGGGTTGGAGGGAACGGGGAACCTGACCTGTCCTGTTTAACAGGTAAACGGTTTACTTAACTAAAAAAGGAAATTAGACCTACCGGTAATTCTATTTCCAGGTAGTCCCTCAGGACAGCACCATGGAGGACGTCCTCCCTTGACCTATAGCGGGACAGGATCACAGAGAGGTTAAAAGGCCCCTCCCACCTCCACCCTCCAGTGTTTTTTCAAAGTACCACCGAAGGATGGCAGGAAATGGTCTAAACGCGCCCTTACAAACGCGTATATAAGAAACCATTGAACAACTTCTTCTTTATCTCTAGCCTTGGCAACTCGACGGACCATCCGCCGAAGATTGATCCCTTGCAATCCTAAAGAGAAACATAAGGGAGGGAATTAAGGGTGCTGTCCTGAGGGACTACCTGGAAATAGAATTACCGGTAGGTCTAATTTCCTTTTCCCATTACGTCCCTCAGGACAGCACCATGGAGAATACCAAAGAAATATCCCAGGGTGGGAACAGAAGCTCAAGGACCAAAGTCCCAGGTAAGAACCAGGTTAGATATAGAAATGATCTGAAAGATCAAAAAGAAATATAGATATCTAAAGAAATTCGTAAAGATAATCACAGTAGTGAGTGTCCGATATATGTTTATAATGGCCAATTCCAGTATGAATGTGGTAAACAAGATATGCCGCAGAGACGGAGAGTGAAACACAGGCGTTGTACCCCAATACCACTAATGAACCGCAGAGAATTACAGTTATTGTGATAGATATAGACACCGCAGCCACAGAATAGCCTTAAAAATCTTATTGCCCAGCAAAAATATTGTGATAGTTACAATCACCACACAATGAGGACTGTACAGACCAGTAATCGGCTGGATGTGCTTAACAACACGGGACTGTTCCTTCATTGGTCCTCCTGGGCTCAGATTAAACCTTGGTTAGAGACCGGCTTACCATACTACGAGGAGACCTGCAGGACAGAGACCCTGGACTGCTGAAAGATCAAGCCAAATAACAGTTAGTACATGGAAAATGGCAGAGCATTGGGATGTATGTACCCTACTCATTCTGGAGATCATGTCTACTCCGAAACCTTAGAGGTCTCAACCCCAGTAAGGGTTGGATATTATTGGAACTAAGGAAATACTCCATCTGGCAGGTAATATCTCCTGCTAGTACCAACATTGGGCTTCTCAGTAGGAGTGTTAAAAGGAAGATATGGATCACCACTCTTGCTTTACTGATGTTATACACGGGAAGTCTGGACTCTGGAATCGATGACAGTAAGCGGTGGGGGGGGGGGGGATGTTGGTAAAAATCCTTTGACACAGGATATTTGACTGTCTCTATGTGAGTTATTAGCTACGACATTATATATACAGTATGTGCCAAATTATTTATATATTATATCGTAAAAGGCAATTTTCTTAGAGATGTTTATACACCCCGACTGCCTTGGTGGGAGGAACCATATTCTAAAACTAGAGGGAAGTAGGATCCTTCCCTCGAGAGGGAGATTTTTTACTGTGAGTCAGAAGGACTATGAGGCCTCAACTGTAAGAGTCCTGGATACAGATTCTTTTACATTAGGAGCCCTGACTGCTGTACGAGCAGTGGGTATGGGATCTTCTGCCACATGACAGTGCCGCCGATTTGCCATAAAGTACAAAGGCAGTAATGCCGTCCCTGGTAAACGTAATACAACGGATTTAGGGGTCAAGAATCTGTTTACCGGGTGTTGATCAAGGAAACTAGTCCGACTGCCATATGTGGAGTCGGGAAGGATTCTTTTTCACCTCATGAGATTTCCTGCTTTCAGCACAGTAGTATGTCCACTTACAGGATGAGCCCCAAAAACGTCTGTCTCCCTTTAAAGCCAACTATGGAAGAGACTTGCCTTTAGTCCTCAAGGCAGTAACTCACTTGAGAGTTCTGTTCCAATCCTGAAGAAATGCTAAGTTACTAGGCCAATTCAGGCATAGCTGTTCGTCTGGCTAAGCCCAGTTGCAAGGAATGAAGCAACCGAAGCTGGACCTGGGTCCTAAAATATGAGGATTCTATAACCGGAGTTGGCCCGAGACAAAAGTGAAGTGGTGGGCCGACCATACAATGTACGGTGACGCAATAAGGCACAAGTCAGAAGGAGAGAACCCAGTCCTTGCGGACTTACAATATGATGCATATAATGCACAAAGACTATGATGCAGTATGATGCAATAAAATGCACCAAGACACTATGATGCAGTATAATTCACAAAGACACTATGATGCAATATGATGCAGAAAGACACTATGATGTAATATGATGCAATATAATGTAGAAAGACACTATGATGCAATATAATTCACAAAGACACTATGATGAAATATGATGCAATATAATGTAGAAAGACACTATGATGCAATATGATGCACAAAGACACTATGATGAAATATAATGCAATGTAATGCAGAAAGACACTATGAGGCATATAGACACTATGATGCACCTTGATGCACAAAGACACTATGATGTAATATGATGCAATATAATGCAGACATACACTCATGTAGTATGATGCAACATAATGCACAAAGACACCCATGCAGTATGGTGCACCCTGATGCAACCTGATGCATAGAGGCACTATAAAGCACCATGATGCAATCTGCTGCACAAAGGCACTATGAAACACCAAGATGCACCCTGATGCAACATGATGTAATATGATGCATAGAAGTACTATGTAGAACTATGATGTAATATAATGCATAGAGGCACTATGAAGTACTATGATGCCCAAAGGCACCATGATGTAATATGACGCATAGAGGCACTATGATGTAATATGACGCATAGAGGCACTATGATGCACACAGGCACTATGATGCAATATGATGTTATATGAAGCATAGAGGTACTATGAAGCACTCTGATGCAATATGATACACAGAGGCAATAAATATGATGCATAGAGGCACTATGATACAAAGTGATGTACAGAGGCACTCAATATGATGCATAGAAACACTATGATGCAATATGATGTACAGAGGCACTCAATATGAAGCCTAGAGGCACTATGATGCAATACGATGCCCAGAGGCACTCAATATGATGCATAGAGGAACAATGATGGAATATGATAAATGATGTAATATAACACATAAAGGCACTATGAAGCATTCTGATGCAATATGGTGCACAGAGGCAATCAATATGATGCATAGAAGCACTATGATGCAGTACCACGCACAGAGGCACTCAATATGATGCATAGAGACAACATGATATATGATGTAATATGACACAAAGGCACTATGAAGCACTATGATGCAGTACAATGCACAGGGGCAATCAATATGATGAATAGAGACACCATGATGCAGTACAATGCACAGGGGCACTCAATATGATGAATAGAGGCACCATGATGCAGTACAATGCACAGGGGCACTCAATATGATGAATAGAGGCACTATGAAGCAGTACAATGCACAGTGGCACTCAAAATGATGAATAGAGGCACTATGATGCAGTACAATGCACAGAGGCACTCAATAAGATGCATTGAGGAACAATGATGCAATATGATATATGATGTAACATGACACAAAGGCACTATGAAGCGCTATGATGTCGCACTCTGATGCAATATGATGCACAGAGGCACTCAATATGATGCACAGAGGCACTCAATATGATGCACAGAGGCACTCAATATGATGCACAGAGGCACTCAATATGATGCATAGAGGCACTATGCTGCAGTACAACTGCTATACCATGCTTGAAGGTGTCCAAACAAGAGACCAGGTCCCAGTTAGAGCCAAGAGAGCAATCTCTCAGAGTTCCAGATAAATCTCCAGCCTGAATAGTAGTTCTCAATTGTCAGACTGACCCCACCCGAAGGAGCTAATTAATGCACCACAGCTGGAGGGCAGTCTTCATGGAGACGATGTGCTGCATTAACACTATGCGTCCTCCTATGGATGGAGTAGTTAAGTTGCAACTAACTGAAGTCAAATCATGAGATGTAGCCTGGACATATGGCCTTATCATAGCTTAGAGGTCCAAGGCCTGACTGTGTACATGTGAAACACACCTCAGCATATGAGGCTCTATGCTCAGCTTCGGCACAAAGGCATGAGACTAGCATCAGTCCAGAGGCCTAGGCCATCAACACATTCCATGATGCACTCACCTGTGCTGGCTCCATACCTGCTAAAAAGACAGGGGGAGCTGGTAACGCCGAGAGCCCAGCATGGAGGGAAGCGGCGTCCCGCCAGGAATGCTGCATTACTGCCAGTGATTTCCTCTCTTGTGCCCTCCGAGATCCAGGAAACCTGTCTGTTGCCTGTCTCGTTCTGCACCTCCGCGTTCAACCATGGAACGCACGCTGGCCTCTAGCTCGGGCGCCCTGACGTCACCAGAAGCGCCATGGCTCCCCCGCACGACTTCCGGTATCTTGCGCTGGAATGCCGGCCAGTGTCAGAGCCTCCACTGAGGAGGAAGCGGCTCTACCCAGGAGCTTCATCCACTCACTGGTCTTTGTGGCTGAGGGACTCCCCCAGGAGAGTTTCAGCCCCGGGCTACTTGACAGGGGGAAGGATTGGACCAGCAGCACGATCCCCCTGGGTCTTGTAAAACGTCCACCTTCAATCTTCGCTCCACTCCTGGAGCAACCTCTCATACAACCGTCCCCTGTAGGGACAGGAAAAACACTGGAGGTGGGAGGGGCCTTTTAACCTCTCTGTGATCCTGTCCCGCTATAGGTCAAGGGAGGACGTCCTCCATGGTGCTGTCCTGAGGGACGTAATGGGAAAACAGCATTTTACTATCTTGGAATAGCAGACTTGATATAGTACACTGCTTTTAAAAAAAATACAATATTATAAAACAATGTAAAGCAAATATTAAATAACAAACTGGCATTTGCATAATAGGCAACTTTGGTAACAGGTGATTTCTGCATGACAACAGGTGCTGCCGCTCTATACACCAGGTATCCTCCTGCTGTGTATATTCTGCAACATCTCTGGACACTAGGTGCCCTTTTGGTGTGTACAGCCGTCAGCCTATCTGTACACCTCAAGCCCTATTGTGTACACTCTGCAGCCAGTCTGTACACCAGTTGCCCTCTGGATGTGTACTCCCTGCAGCCCGTCTCTATACACCACGTGTCCTCCTGCTGTATACACTCTGCATCCTCTGTACACCACGTCCCTTCTTGCCGTGTACACTCTGCATCCTCTCTGTACACCAGATGCCTTCTTGCCGTGTACACTCTGCATCCTCTCTGTACACCAGGTGTCTTCTTGCCGTGTACACTCTGCATCCTCTCTGTACACCAGATGCCTTCTTGCCGTGTACACTCTGCATCGTCTGTACACCAGATGCCTTCTTGCCGTGTACACTCTGCATCCTCTCTGTACACAGGTGCCTTCTTGCCATGTACACTCTGCATCCTCACTGTACACCAGGTGCCTTCTTGCCGTGTACACTCTGCATTCTCTCTGAACACCAGGTGCCTTCTTGCCGTGTACACTCTGCATCCTCACTGTACACCAGGTGCCTTCTTGCCATGTACACTCTGCATTCTCTCTGAACACCAGGTGCCTTCTTGCCGTGTACACTCTGCATCCTCTCTGTACACCAGATGCCTTCTTGCCCTGTACACTCTGCATCCTCTCTGTACACCAGGTGTCTTCTTGCCGTGTACACTCTGCATCCTCTCTGTACACCAGGTGCCTTATTGCCGTATACACGCTGCATCCTCTCTGTGCACAGGTGTCTTCTTGCCGTGTACACTCTGCATTCTCTCTGTACACCAGGTGTCTTCTTGCCGTGTACACTCTGCATTCTCTCTGTACACAGGTGATTTCTTGCCGTGTACACTCTGCATTCTCTCTGTACACCAGGTGCCTTCTTGCTGTGTACACTCTGCATTCTCTCTGTACACAGGTGCCTTCTTGCCGTGTACTCTGCATGCTCTCTGTACACCAGATGCCTTCTTGCCGTGTACACTCTGCGTCCTCTCTGTACACCAGGTGCCTTATTGCCGTGTACATTCTGCGTCCTCTCTGTCCACAGGTGCCTTATTGCCATGTACACTCTGCATCCTCTCTGTACACCAGATGCCTTCTTGCCATGTACACTCTGCATTCTCAAGGTGCGTTATTGCCGTGTATACCCTGTGTCCTCTCTGTACACCAGGTGCCTTATTGGCGTGTACACTCTGCGTCCTCTCTGTACACCAGGTGCCTTATTGCCGTGTACATTCTGCGTCCTCTCTGTACACCAGGAGTCTTCTTGCCGTGTACACTCTGCATTCTCTCTGTACACCAGGTGCCTTATTGCCGTGTACACTCTGCATCCTCTCTGTACACCAGATGCCTTCTTGCCGTGTACACTCTGCATTCTCTCTGTACACCAGGTGCCTTCTTGCCGTGTACACTCTGCATCCTCTCTGTACACCAGATGCCTTCTTGCCGTGTACACTCTGCATCCTCTCTGTACACCAGGTGTCTTCTTGCCGTGTACACTCTGCATCCTCTCTGTACACCAGGTGCCTTATTGCCGTATACACGCTGCATCCTCTCTGTGCACAGGTGCCTTCTTGCCGTGTACACTCTGCATTCTCTCTGTACACCAGGTGTCTTCTTGCCATGTACACTCTGCATCCTCTCTGTGCACAGGTGCCTTCTTGCCATGTACACTCTGCATTCTCTCTGTACACAGGTGCCTTCTTGCCGTGTACACTCTGCATTCTCTCTGTGCACAGGTGCCTTCTTGCCGTGTACACTCTGCATTCTCTCTGTACACCAGGTGCCTTATTGCCGTATACACTCTGCATCCTCTCTGTGCACAGGTGCCTTCTTGCCATGTACACTCTGCATTCTCTCTGTACACAGGTGCCTTCTTGCCATGTACACTCTGCATCCTCTCTGTGCACAGGTGCCTTCTTGCCATGTACACTCTGCATTCTCTCTGTACACAGGTGCCTTCTTGCCATGTACACTCTGCATCCTCTCTGTGCACAGGTGCCTTCTTGCCATGTACACTCTGCATTCTCTCTGTACACCAGGTGTCTTCTTGCCGTGTACACTCTGCATCTTCTCTGTACACCAGGAGTCTTCTTGCCGTGTACACTCTGCATCCTCTCTGTACACAGGTGCCTTCTTGCCATTTACACTCTGCATTCTCTCTGTACACCAGATGCCTTCTTGCCGTGTACACTCTGCATTCTCTCTGTACACCAGGTGCCTTCGTGCCGTGTACACTCTGCATCCTCTCTGTACACCAGGTGTCTTCTTGCCGTGTACACTCTGCATCCTCTCTGTACACCAGGTGCCTTATTGCCGTATACACGCTGCATCCTCTCTGTGCACAGGTGCCTTCTTGCCGTGTACACTCTGCATTCTCTCTGTACACCAGGTGTCTTCTTGCCATGTACACTCTGCATCCTCTCTGTGCACAGGTGCCTTCTTGCCATGTACACTCTGCATTCTCCCTGTACACAGGTGTCTTCTTGCCGTGTACACTCTGCATCCTCTCTGTACACAGGTGTCTTCTTGCCGTGTACACTCTGCATCCTCTCTGTACCCCAGGTGCCTTATTGCCGTATACACTTTGCATTCTCTCTGTACACAGGTGCCTTCTTGCCATGTACACTCTGCATTCTCTCTGTACACCAGATGCGTTCTTGCCGTGTACACTCTGCATCCTCTCTGTACACCAGGTGTCTTCTTGCCGTGTACACTCTGCATCCTCTCTGTACACAGGTGTCTTCTTGCCGTCTACACTCTGCATCCTCTCTGTACATCAGGTGCCTTATTGCCGTTACACTTTGCATTCTCTCTGTACACAGGTGCCTTCTTGCCATGTACACTCTGCATTCTCTCTGTACACCAGATGCCTTCTTGCCATGTACACTCTGCATTCTCTCTGTACACCAGGTGCCTTCTTGCCGTGTACACTCTGCATCCTCTCTGTACACCAGGTGCCTTCTTGCCATGTACACTCTGCATTCTCTCTGTACACCAGGTGCCTTCTTGCCGTGTACACTCTGCATCTCTTGTACACCAGATGCCTTCTTGCCGTGTACACTCTGCATCCTCTCTGTACACCAGTGCTTCTTGCCGTGTACACTCTGCATCCTCTCTCTGTACACCAGTTGTCCATCTTTTGCCGTGTACACTCTGCATCCTCTCTGTACACCAGTGCCTATTGCCGTGTACACTCTGCATCCTCTCTGTACACCAGTGCCTTCTTGCCGTGTACACTCTGCATCCTCTCTGTACACCAGGTGCCTTCTTGCCGTGTACACTCTGCATCCTCTCTGTACCCCAGGTGCCTTCTTGCCTGTACACTCTGCATTCTCTCTGTACACAGGTGCCTTCTTGCCTGTACACTCTGCATCTCTCTGTACACAGGTGCCTTCTTGCCGTGTACACTCTGCATTCTCTCTGTACACCAGGTGCCTTCTTGCCGTGTACACTCTGCATCTCTCTGTACACCAGGTGCCTTCTTGCCGTGTACACTCTGCATCCTCTCTGTACACCAGGTGCCTTCTTGCCGTGTACACTCTGCATCCTCTCTGTACACCAGGTGTCTTCTTGTCTCTTGTACACTCTGCATCCATCTCTGTACACAGGTGCCTTATTGCCGTGTACACTCTGCATCTCTCTGTACACAGGTGCCTTCTTGCCGTGTACACTCTGCATTCTCTCTGTACACAGGTGCCTTCTTGCCGTGTACACTCTGCATCTCTCTGTACACAGGTGCCTTCTTGCCGTGTACACTCTGCATCTCTCTGTACACAGGTGCCTTCTTGCCATGTACACTCTGCATCTCTCTGTACACAGGTGCCTTCTTGCCGTGTACACTCTGCATCTCTCTGTACACCAGGTGCCTTCTGCCGTGTACACTCTGCATCTCTCTGTACACCAGGTGCTTCTTGCCGTGTACACTCTGCATCCTCTCTGTACACCAGGTGCTTCTTGCCGTGTACACTCTGCATCCTCTCTGTACACCAGGTGCCTTCTTGCCGATGTACACTCCTGCATCCTTATCTGTACACCAGGTGCCTTCTTGCCGTGTACACTCTGCATCCTCTCTGTACACCAGGTCTTCTTGCCGTTACACTCTGCATCCTCTCTGTACAAGGTGCTTTTGCCTGTACACTCTGCATTCTCTCTGTACACCAGGTGCCTTCTTGCCGTGTACACTCTGCATCTCTCTGTACACCAGGTGCCTTCTTGCCGTGTACACTCTGCATCCTCTCTGTACACCAGGTGCCTTCTTGCCGTGTACACTCTGCATCCTCTCTGTACACCAGGTGCCTTCTTGCCGTGTTACACTCTGCATCCTCTCTGTACACCAGGTGCCTTCTTGCCGTGTACACTCTGCATCCTCTCTGTACACCAGTGCCTTCTTGCCGTGTACACTCTGCATCTCTCTGTACACAGGTGCCTTCTTGCCGTGTACACTCTGCATCCTCTCTGTCACAGTGCCTTCTTGCCGTTACACTTGCATCTCTCTTACACAGGTGCCTTCTTGCCGTGTACACTCTGCATCTCTCTGTACACCAGGTGCCTTCTTGCCGTGTACACTCTGCATTCTCTCTGTACACCAGGTGCCTTCTTGCCTGTGTACACTCTGCATCCTCTCTGTACACAGTGCCTTCTTGCCGTGTACACTCTGCATTCTCTCTGTACACCAGGTGCCTTTTGCCGTGTACACTCTGCATCCTCTCTGTACACCAGGTGCCTTCTTGCCGTGTACACTCTGCATCCTCTCTGTACACCAGGTGCCTTCTTGCCGTGTACACTCTGCATCCTCTCTGTACACCAGTGCCTTCTTAGCCTTTGTACACTCTGCATCCTCTCTGTACACAGGTGCCTTCTTGCCATGTACACTCTGCATCTCTCTGTACACCAGGTGCCTTATTGCCGTGTACACTCTCCATCCTCTCTGTACACCAGGTGCCTTATTGCCGGTACACTCTGCATTCTCTCTGTACACAGGTGCCTTCTTGCCGTGTACACTCTGCATTCTCTCTGTACACAGGTGCCTTATTGCCGTGTTACACTCTGCATCCTCTCTGTACACCAGTGCCTTCTTGCCGTGTACACTCTGCATTCTCTCTGTACACCAGTGCCTTCTTGCAGTTACACTTGCATCTCTCTGTACACAGGTGCCTTATTGCCGTGTACACTCTGCATTCTCTCTGTACACCAGGTGCCTTCTTGCCGTGTACACTCTGCATCTCTCTGTACACCAGGTGCCTTCTTGCCGTGTACACTCTGCATTCTCTCTGTACACAGGTGCCTTCTTGCTGTGTACACTCTGCATCCTCTCTGTACACAGGTGCCTTCTTGCGTGTACACTCTGCATCTCTCTGTACACAGGTGCCTTCTTGCCTGTACACTCTGCATCTCTTGTACACCAGGTGCCTTCTTGCCGTGTACACTCTGCATTCTCTCTGTACACAGGTGCCTTCTTGCGTGTACACTCTGCATCTCTCTGTACACAGGTGCCTTCTTGCCGTGTACACTCTGCATCTCTCTGTACACAGTGCTTCTTGCGTGTACACTCTGCATCCTCTCTGTACACAGGTGCCTTCTTGCTGTGTACACTCTGCATCCTCTCTGTACACCAGGTGCCTTCTTGCTGTGTACACTCTGCATCCTCTCTGTACACCCGGTGCCTTCTTGCTGTGTACACTCTGCATCTCTCTGTACACAGTGCCTTCTTGCGTGTACACTCTGCATCCTCTCTGTACACAGGTGCCTTCTTGCTGTACACTCTGCATCCTCTCTGTACACAGGTGCCTTCTTGCTGTGTACACTCTGCATCCTCTCTGTACACAGGTGCCTTCTTGCTGTGTACACTCTGCATCCTCTCTGTACACAGGTGCCTTCTTGCCGTGTACACTCTGCATCCTCTCTGTACACCAGGTGCCTTCTTGCCGTGTACACTCTGCATCCTCTCTGTACACAGGTGCCTTCTTGCGTGTACACTCTGCATCCTCTCTGTACACAGGTGCCTTCTGTGCCTGATCCTTGTAACAGTCCTTGCTACATCATCTCTCTGTACACAGGTGCCTTCTTGCTGTGTACACTCTGCATCCTCTCTGTACACAGGTGCCTTCTTGCAGTGTACACTCTGCATTCTCTCTGTACACAGGTGCCTTCTTGCCTGTTACACTCTGCATCCTCTCTGTACACAGGTGCCTTCTGCCGTGTACACTCTGCATCCTCTCTGTACACAGGTGCCTTCTTGCCGTGTACACTCTGCATCCTCTCTGTACACCAGGTGCCTTCTTGCGTGTACACTCTGCATCCTCTCTGTACACAGGTGCCTTCTTGCTGTGTACACTCTGCATCCTCTCTGTACACCAGGTGCCTTCTTGCTGTGACACTCTGCATCCTCTCTGTACACAGGTGCCTTCTTGCTGTGTACACTCTGCATCCTCTCTGTACACAGGTGCCTTCTTGCTGTGTACACTCTGCATCCTCTCTGTACACAGGTGCCTTCTTGCGGTTACACTTGCATCCTTTCTGTACACAGGTGCCTTCTTGCTGTGTACACTCTGCATCCTCTCTGTACACCAGGTGCCTTCTTGCTGTGTATACTCTGCATCCTCTCTGTACACAGGTGCCTTCTTGCTGTGTATACTCTGCATCCTCTCTGTACACCAGGTGCCTTCTTGCTGTGTATACTCTGCATCCTCTCTGTACACAGGTGCCTTCTTGCTGTGTACACTCTGCATCCTCTCTGTACACTGGTGCCTTCTTGCTGTGTACACTCTGCATTCTCTCTGTACACCAGGTGCCTTCTTGCGGTGTACACTTTGCAGCATGTTTGCGCAGCAGATTCACTTTGCTGTGTACATTCTACGACCGCTCTGTACACCGGGTGCCGTTTTGATGAGTCCAATCTTTCGTTTCTTTTATACAGGTGCCTTTTTTCTGTGCATACACTGAAGCTTTTTTTTTTACGCCATGTGCCTTCATTCTATGCACTCTTTGCTATTTGTTCAAAATAAATATGGTCATCCACTGTTATATTTAATTCTGCTATATTCCTTATTGGTTTTTATAAGTAAAAAAAAAACACCAGAACAGAGCATTACTCTAGTGCAAGTATTATAGCAGTAGGTACAGTATATAAAAGCTGCGTTATGTGGGGTTATGCTGTGACATATTTTGCGGTGTACCTGCAGCGATGTGATGACGCAACGTCATATCTTACAGAAATGCCTGACTAGTGCAACGTTATCCAGCAACGTTATCACCTATGTATACTAGGTAAAAACAAGTTGGGTTTGGGTCAGGGTGGGGTCAGTCAGGCTTCCCCTTGTCCTTGTAGCATTTCAGAGAGCCTAAGGTCAGACTCAGAGATGGTACAACAGATGGAGGGACTGTGATAGCGAGCCAGCACTGTGAGTGTGAACGACTCTGCTGAGATAATCATGCAGAAAGTGTTGCAGTGTGAAGGAGGTGCTGCTGAGGAGAGTGCCAGCAGACGGTCGTAAGTTTCAGGAAATTGTCGCAAGTGCTCAAAATGTCAGTTGTCTACCTCTGTACAAGATAAATTGTTAAAGTGTAACCATCAAGATCACTGCCTCCCTGTGAATGAAGTTCATCAATCGACTACTGTGAAAGTCTGTATTTCTATCACCGCCTCTTAATGTGGATTCAGTCTACTACCTAGGGGTAATACATCCAACATTGCCCCAATATAGACCTCTCCTTCATAGTAAAGGTCATAAATGGCTACTTAAATAATCAAAAATGTAATAGATAATAAAAATGGGATAGAAAGAAACTTATCAGCATTTAGAAGACCAAATATTTTGGACTTATGTCGACCTTCAACCTTAAAAATTATGAAACTATGAACACCCATCAATGCCCCCAAACCATCCACATTTGGGTATGGATTTGCTGAACCATACCCCTTTTGCTGTCCAGTTCTCGCAATGTCAGGAATCGTGTCCTTTCTCCTGCTGGTCTGGAATTATTAACCAATGGATCCATACTGGAAGATGAAGCAAGGTTGGGAAGTAACTGGTTTATAGGGGTCAGAATTTGGCCAAGAGTTTTAATGGGAGTAGCAATGGGACCAGTCCCGCTCCCCGCCATTCTTTATCCTATGGTGAATAATATTCTCCGTGCACAATCTCATCCATCTTGTAAATGTGAACAATTTGTCAAACTGTTTTTCAGTTTGGGAACTAAAAAAACAGCATCTTCCTGATTTGTGTGACAGGACGAACAGCAGAACACTATGATCCACTGCACATCATCGAGCAATGGGCACGGTGACATCTCCCGAATGACAGGATCCTGCTTCATCCATCGACTATACTGTCTTCCGCTAGATACTCTTAGTAGATTGTAAGATTATCCCTAAGCACAAAATGTGAGACACTACTGTTACCTGGGAAATATCCTAAGGCGGATATAATAAGATAAAAGTCCATAAACCAGAGAATAACACAGGTTTATGTATAATGAATGAGAAAACTGGGAAGATGAACGGTTACTGAGAGGTCACGGGAGCTTTAGCTTATACCAAAAAACTCTAAGGACAAAGTTCTAAAAACTTTTAAAAGTTTGGTCAACCACCTCCATTGGAATTCCAGTAACAGCAGTGACATCTACAGGCAGCAAGAGAAATGCAGCTTACAAAAATTTTGCTCATAATTGGGTGGACTACATTATCAGAGATAAATTATTTAAAGTGACTTTTTTATTCTATTTTTACAGGTGTCTGGTCTGTACAGACTCCAATGCAGCAGGGGAGGCAAGTCAAGATGGCTCTTCATATAAACATAGTGGATGCAGGGATAGCAATTGCACCTCAGCCCTAAAGCTTAAGAGGTCCTACTGCCCCTTCTGCCAAATAAAAAGACCAATATTAGAAATGACACAAAGTCACTGGATTTTTTGCTGACCAGAACAAGATTACTGCTACTAGGGGGAGTCTAATGCATCCTGTATGCAGCTGGCTCCTAAGCTCCCTCTATGGCAGCTGCAGGTACCCAGAATGTTATTATTTAATATCAGATTTATGCTGCGGATTTGGAGCAGTGTGTCACAAAAACAAAACCCCAATTGCAGTAAATATACAGGACATTAAATATTTAATTAGTGCAAAATGTATTTTAACCTACAAATATATTTGTCAATATAACATATTACAAGGATAGTTGGTACTGTACCTAGGGGTCTTATGAGATATTAGCCAGTATTATCACTTCGTTCTTTATAGATGTGTAGAATAAGGTGTACAGATATGTGTTCAATATATGACTATGGCTCCGGTTCATCATTTTCTTTTTTTTTTTTCACATTTTTCTTTTTTGTCTTGTGGCATTAATTGCCGTTTTAGCACCAAATTCATCAAGTAAAAAAAGTAAAAAAAAAAGGGCTTTTTTTCTTCCAAACGCTGCAAAAATTGTGCCAAGTTGATTCAGTCGATGAATCAGCTAAAAACATTTGGAATCGACAACACACCCCACAAAGCAGAAAATAAAAAAACAGGGGAGCACATGGAAAACAGACTTTAAAAAAGGCACAAATAGAATAATTGGGTGCAAACAAAAGAATGCGCAAAGACAATGATGAATCAGGGCCAATGTGTTTAATTGTGTCATCCCTCAGCTAAAATCTATAAAGCCATCTCATAGTGAAAGCTGAAGCATGGCTTCATCATGAATTGAAGGGAACAAAAGCCAGCACTCTAAGACATTCCACATGACCCTCATTCAGCTGGGACCCCTGTTATGAATGTGCTGGAGATGGTTTCTGAGCGGGGGTTCCCTCTGGTGGTTACAGACAGTACTGAACCTTTCAGCGAGGAGTGGCAATCTGGGATTACTGACTGGTCTGATACAAGGGAGGTTCCCTCCCATGATGGTTGCCGGTGATCAATTGTTCTTGTCTCAATTGTGGTTCCTGGTTCATTTGGAAGTTTGCTGGAGTCTTGCCTGCATCTCCTGCTTTCAGATAAGATATTTTTTGCTTTTCTTTTTGTGCTTGCTTTTTGCATTGTTTTCTGCACTTTTGTGGAGGTCAGCCAGGTCACCTCCTGGGGCCTGAGCTCCTCACAGTTTATCTGCAGCCACTGTTATTTGCTCATTTGCTTTTTCCTGTTTTTTCAGCTGCTGTAGCTTGGTTTTTGGTCACACTGAGATCTGATTTAGTGGGTGGCGAGATCGCGTGATCTCAGTATTTTTGTAATCAGAATTGTTGGATTTTTGTAGGGTTTTCTGGGTTGCAGAAAGTAATCTCTCCTGTCCTATCCTATTTAGTCAGCTTGTGGCCCCAGCGTTTGCTCAGTCTATTTTCTGCCTATGTTTGTAATTTCATCTTGTCTAACCGCCATTACATGTTTGGGGGCTTCCTATTTTCCTTGGGGATCTGCTCCGGGGCAGATAGCTTTCATCTTTCTGCCTTTAGGTGTAGTTATCTCTCAGGCTGTGACGAGGCGTCTAGGATCAACGTAGGAACGCTCCACGGCTACCTCTAGTTGTGTCGTTAGTTTAGGAATCTGCAACCCATCAGTTACCAACATCTCAGGTGTTCGGCTGCCCTGCTGTTGTTCCTGTCCTCCTCAGCTACCGAAACATAACAGACCCCTGCTATGAACAGGTAATTAAAGTGGGTTATCTGAGGGATCGCAGACACGAAGTCCAGGCAAAGCTTGCAGAATAATTTGGGAGGCGACAGATTTATAGCCTTTGGAGATGCCTTGTAGCCCTCGCCTCCCAATGTACAGAGAACGACAAACAGACTGCTGTAAACCGGATTTCACTTATGAATATTGGGGTTTTTATGAACAGCATAGCTCCTACAATTATGGCAAAGGTATTTGGGGCATCATGGAGAAGGTAATGCATTGATTTACATCACTGGGCTGTCACCGCATAAGTCCCAAATTAAAATTGGACAGATGGTTGACAATATAGACGCCATGGAGTGTTGGTTCTTGACAAATTGGTGGCAGTGGTGCGATCTCCCTGCTGTTCCTCGATACTGCTATATAGGAACTTGTGACTAATACATTTATGCATGACTGTTGCTAGCCATTATTTGAGCATTTGAGTGACGTGGCTAGGAATCTCATTGGAATCTGTGACTGGGACACTGAGGACATGTATGGCTGCAAATCTTAAAGGTAAGTGCCCCTCTGTCACACGGGTATAAATGGATGCACTGCGTGTTACACATTTGACCCCTATTCGATTATATAATTGTATTTGCCAATGTGAACGTTTTCTCTATTGGTTCTGTTTGTATATAATTTGATTTACCGATTGTATTCCCTCAGTTTTAATTTGCCACCACTAGATGGCTCTGTAGCACCCTAAACAATAAATAGAGGGTGTAAGCAGGAAGTGAGTGAGGAGGTGGCTGAAGCCACATGGCTAGAAGTGGTTCTATGCTAAGGAGAGTTAGGACCTATGTCACTGGGTATAAACACAAGAAAGACTATTGAACTTTATTAACTTAGTGATTGAAGTAGCCAGGCCCCCCATGTCCTTAGATTTGCAATAGTATTCTTAGAGCAGTGGTTTGTGACGTACAGAGGGAAGCTTGCACAAATCATTGCATGCATGAAAGACACCACCAAAAACAAGCTGGAGGGACCCCCAAACTTCTATATCCTGAGCACAATATTATTTGTAACGAATAGAAGCAGAGGCACAGATGTTGTAGTGCACATTTGTTTATTGCTATTTTTGTGAACCACCGGACCACGGACCAGGGGGCTCCCAAGGGGGTGTGACTATGCGAGCCCCAGATACCCGTAGTAAGACTCCTCGAATAGGATCAGATTGGAGTGACCAGGTGACAGGTGCTACCTCCAGTTAGACCTGGACACATGGAAACTGGCCCAGCAGAACAGGTGAACAGGCAAGGATAACAGGTAGCGTTGAACTTGGGAAACGGGAGCACAGGATGGAGCTGGCACAGGCAGTACTGACGTCGTCCTGGGTAACAGAGTGACGGACGGCTGAACAGGATGGAACTTGCACAGGCAGCACTGGCATCGTCCCGGGTACAAAGTAGAGAGCCACTGGTAGTCTGAGAAGACAAACAGAATTAGCTGGATAATGGCAGGACGCTGGCGGTGCACAACAGAACACTGAACCGGAAACTAGCAAGAGAGAAACACTTGTTGCTCCGGCGCCCCCTCTATGGCAGAGGGGCCAGATATAGTACTCACTACAACACCATTGGACTGGAGTATATTTGAAAAATGCGCAATGTCTCTTTAAGAGACCGGGAGATCGGATGCACACGACCTCAGAGTCATACCTGGAGATCTGCTGGCCTCGCGCCAGGAAGCAGGAGCAAGAGAGGGACCCGGGGCCGAGGCTGAGCAGTGGGGAGCAGACTGGGAGCGGGGACCCCGCGGAGGTACGGGAGCAGATGTTACAGTATCCCCCTCTTTACGCCCCCTCTTTTTCAAGCCTGCGTAAAATTTCTCCAGTAGGAGAGGAGCCTGGATATTCTCTTTAAAAGGCTCCCATGACCTCTCCTCAGGGCTGAAGCCCTTCCAATCCACCAAAAGATAGGTCTTACCCCTTACCCTCTTTGTGGCCAAAATATTTTCTACCTCAGACATCCTCCTCAATGATGGGATCAGGAGTGGTACCCGGGTCCTTAAAGAAGGAGCTCAAGACTACTGGTTTGAGTAGGGAAACATGAAAAGAATTAGGCACACATAATGAAGCAGACTTCAAAAGGACCAATGAAGCGGGGACCAAATTTGTAAGAGGGCATCTTCAGACGGATGTACTTGGAGGAGAGCCACACCTTATCTACGGAGATTGGAGCATCTAGGCGTCTTTTGTCCGCATGTCTCTTCATACGTTGGGAAGCCTTTTCCAAGGCGGACTTGGTATCAATCCACACTTTAGAGAATTCCTCCGCAAAGGTGTCAGCTGCAGGGATGCCGAAGGCCCAGAGATAGGAAGAGGGATTAAGGGTTGAAGTCCAAATACACTCTGGAAGGTAGACCTACCAGAGGACTCACTTACTTGATTATTGTAGGAAAACTCTGCCCAGGGCAGTAACTTGACCCAGTCATCATGATGCACATTGACAAAATGACGCAGGAAACCGGACAAGATTTGATTGGTCCACTTGCCCAATGGATTGATGATGATAAGCAGAAGAAAAGTCCAGTTCTACCTTCATTAGTTTACTAACCGCTCTCCAGAAATTCGAGGTGAACTGGACATCCTTGTGGGACACAATATGGAGAGGAAACTCATGAAGACGGAAGATGTGCTGAATGAAGTAGTCAGCAAGATCATGAGCAGACGGAAGACCAGACAGAGGAACGAAGTGAGCCATCTTCGAAAAGCGATCCACCACAACCCAGACAGTGGAACAGTCAGAAGAGACCGGAAGATCCGTAATAAAGTCCATAATGACGTGCTGTCAGGGAGTGGAAGGAACAGGGAGTGGCTGGAGTCGCCCGGACCGGAAGGTGCTTTGCAGTTTTGTTACGGGCACACGAGGGGCAGGCTGTGACATACTCCTGGATATCTTAGCCCATGGTAGGCCACCAGTAATAATGGGAGTTAAGTTGCAAAGTGTTTTTCTGACCAGCATGACCGTCCAACTTGGAATAGTGACCCACCGAAGGACACGATTCCTATCCGAAGTGGGCACAAGAGTTTTTCCGGGAGGAAGCCGAGAGAGATTAACAGAGGCTAATGACACTAACCTGGATGGCTCGATGATATGTTGAAGTTCTTCCTCTAAGTCGGCAGGCAGGAAAGCTCTAGACCAGACCTGGGCAAAGTGCGGCCCGCGGGCCACATCCGGCCCTCTGGCTGTCTCAGTCCGGCCCGCGGACCGAGACAGCTGTGGGGCTGAAAACCTGAGGTCTGCGGGCCGTACTGTGCCTGCCAGCTCGCTGTCTCCCGCAGTCAGCATTGGTGGGGGAGGGCCTCCGGCCACTTCCTCCACCAATCAGCGTGTGAAACAGCTGACGCGATGACGTCATCGCGTCAGCTGTGTACTGCTGGAAAGTCAGCGCATCGGAGACAGCAGAAGAAGCAGGGCGCCTGGGAACAAGACCGAGGTGAGTATGTGGTGTTTTTTTTTCATGTGTATGAATATGGAAGTGAACATAGGGATTCTATGGGGTGAACATGGGGATTCTATGGGGTGAACATGGGATCTATGAAGTGAACATGGGGATTCTATGGAAGTGAACATGGGGATTCTATGAAAGTGAACATGGGGATTCTATGGAAGTGAACATGGGGATTCTATGAGTGACATGGGGATTCTATGGGGTGAATGACATGGGGATTCTATAGGGGTGAACATGGGGATTCTATAGGGGTGAACATGGGGATTCTATAGGGGTGAACATGGGGATTCTATGGGGGTGAACATGGGGATTCTATGTAAGTGAACATGGGGATTCTATGGAAGTGAACATGGGGATTCTATGGGGGTGAACATGGGGATTCTATAGGGGTGAACATGGGGATTCTATGGGGGTGAACATGGGGATTCTATGTAAGTGAACATGGGGATTCTATGCAGGTGAACATGGGGATTCTATGGGGGTGACATGATGCACATGGGGAGGCTATGGGGGTGTCATGCTGCACATGGGGAGGCTATGGGGTGAACATGGGGATTATATAGGGGTGAACATGGGGATTCTATGGGGGTGAACATGGGGATTCTATGTAAGTGAACATGGGGATTCTATGCAGGTGAACATGGGGATTCTATGGGGGTGACATGTTGCACATGGGGAGGCTATGGGGGTGTCATGCTGCACATGGGGAGGCTATGGGGGTGACATGCTGCACATGGGGAGGCTATGGGGGTGACATGCTGCACATGGTGAGGCTATGGGAAGGCTGTATACTGTCATGCAATATATGGGGAGGCTGTGTGACACTCAATCAGTATATGGGGAGGCAGGGGCCTCATGCAGTATATGGGAGGCTGTCTGGGGCCTCATTCAGTATGTGGAGAGACTGTGGGGCTCATGCTGTATATAAGAAGGCTGTGTGGGGCTCATGCAGTTTATGGGGAGGCTGTGTGGGGCCTCATGCAGTATATGGGGAAACTGGTGCTTATTCAGTACATGAGGAGGCTGTGTGAGGCTCATGCTGTACATGGGGAGGCTTTGTGGGGCTCATTCTGTACATGGGGAGGCTGTGTGGAGCTCATGCCATACATGGGGAGGCTGTTTGGGGCTCATGCCATATATTGGGAGGCTGTGTGGGGCTCATGCCGTATATAGGGAGACTGTGTGGGGCTCCTGCCGTACATAGGAAGGCTGTGTGCGGCTCATGCCATATATAGGGAGGCTGTGTGTGGCTCATGCTGTATATAGGTAGGCTGTGTGGGGCTCCTGCCATACATAGGAAGGCTGTGTGCGGCTCATGCCGCATATAGGGAGGCTGTGTGGGCTCATGCCGCATATAGGGAGGCTGTGTGGGGCTCATGCCGCACATGTAGTAGGCTGTGTGAGGCTCATGCTGTATATAAGGGGCTGTGGGGGGGTTCAACGATATATAGGGGGGTGTCAGCATACTTAATTATGCTCAATATTAAGTGATACAATTAATATTAATAAATTAATATTGAGTACAATTAATTTCAAGCTATTAGTTCGGCCCTTCACAACAGTCATGGTCTCTCATGTGGCCCCTCGGGAAAATTAATTGCCCACCCCTGCTCTAGACGCAGTGGTCCCCAACCTTTTTTGCACCAGGGACCGGCTTCAAGCAAGACCATTTTCCATGGCCCGGCAGGGCGGGGATGGAGATCTGGCAGGGGTGGGGCTTTGGTCATAAGGAGGCGGGGCTATGGACGGGTTGTAGTTTAGTAGTAGTGCTCCCACCCTCGTATACATGGCTCCACTTCCACCCTCGTATACATGGCTCCGCTCCCACCCTATATATACGGCTCCACTCCCACCCTCGTATACACGGCTCCGCTCCCACCCTCGTATGCACGGCTCCGCTCCCACCCTCGTATGCACGGCTCCGCTCCCACCCTCGTATGCACGGCTCCGCTCCCACCCTCGTATGCATGGCTCCGCTCCCACCCTCGTGTGCATGGCTTCGCTCCCACCCTGTATACATGGCTCTGCTCCCACCCTGTATACAAGGTTCTGCTCCCACCCTCTCCTGGGTTCCCCCATCATCCCCATCATACTTACCCTCCTCGCTCCGTCACAAAACTTCCCAGCATCCCTGTCGGCCGCTTCCTCCTTTGCGGTGCGGTCTCGTAGTACCGCTCATTAAGGGCATGAATATGGATGCCACGCCTATGGGAGTGGCGTCGCGTCCATATTCATGCCCTTAATGAGCGGTACTACGTCACCACTCAGCACTGGATGAAGCTGCCGCGGCCGGGACAGGGATCGCAGCGGCGGAAGGTGAGTATCGATGATGAAGCCGGCGGCTGTAGCTGTCACTACAGCGCTACAGCCGCCGGCTCCATGTGGGTCCAGCGTTCTGTGCCGTGGCTCCGCGGCCCGGCAACAGAACTGCTACGGCCCGGTCCTGGGCCGCGGACCGGCGGTTGGGGACCCCTGCTCTAGAGAGTGCATCGGCCTTGACATTCTTGTCAGCTGGATGAAAATGAAGAACAAAATTAAATCGAGCAAAAAACAAGGCACACCTGGCCTGGCGGGGATTCAACCTTTGTGCAGACTGGAGATAGGCAAGGTTTTTATGATCGGTGAATATGACAACCTGATGGACTGCTCCTTCGAGAAGGTGTCGCCATTCTTGCAGGGCCAACTTGATAGCCAACAATTCCTGATCTCCAATGGAATAGTTTCTTTCAGAAGTGGAAAAAAACAAAAGAGACCATACGACCGGTAGACGATTTTTGAGAGAGAAACGCTTCAGCGCCTATGGAGGAAGCATCTACCTGGAGAAAAAATTGTTTATCAGTGTCCGGTCGATGGAGAATGGGAACGGAAGAGAAAGCTTCCTTCAGTGACGTAAAGGCCTCTTCCGCCTCTGGAATCCAATGCTTGGGATTAATGCCTTTTCGAGTTAGAGCCTAGATGGGTGCCACTCGAGTAGAGAAGTGTGGAATAAATTGCCGGTAATAGTTGGTGAACCCCAAGAACCGTTGTATCGCTTTAAGCCCAGACGGGCGAGGCCACTTGAGGATAACGGATAACTTCTCCGGATCCATCTTCAGACCTGTGGACAAGACTATGTAACCAAGAAAAGGCAGAGAGGATTACTCGAAGACGCATTTTTCAAATCAAATTTGGCATACAGTCTGTTCTCCCTGAGCCTTTGCAAGACTGGCGAACATGCCTACGATGAGTGGCCAAGTCTGCGGAGTAAATCAAGATGTCATCCAAGTAGACAACAACACATGAATAGAGGAGATCTCTAAAAATGTAATTTACAAATTCCTGGAAGACCGCGGGTGCATTACTGAGGCCAAATGGCATTACCAGGTATTCATAGTGTCCATCTCGAGTGTTGAAGGCTGTTTTCCATTCGTCTCCCTGACGTATACGAATCAGATTGTAGGCTCCTCTGAGATCCAGTTTGGTGAAGATCTTGGCCCCTCTGAGACAATCAAACAGCTCTGAAATAAGTGGTAATGGGTATCTACTTTTTACCGTGATCTGGTTTAATCCCCTGTAATCGATACAGGGCCGTAGAGATCCGTCTTTTTTCTTAACGAAGAAGAATCCTGCGCCATCGGAGAAGATGATTTCCGGATAAATCCTCTAGTCATGTTCTCCTGGATGTACTCTGACATGGCCTGGGTCGCTGCATGGGAAAGGGGATATATTCGCCCCTAGGGGGAGACATTCTGGGAAGCAGTTCAATGGAACAGTCATACGACCTGTGAGAAGGTAGCCTCTCTGCTTCCTTTCTACCAAATACATCAGAAAAGGCCAAGTAAGAGGATGGTAAACCCGGTAGGGTAGTAGGCTGGACTGGAGGACAAACAGGTCAGATGGGAGTGATTCATCGATCGGTGCAGGAATCTCCTCAGAGCAGGATTTCTCCTGTCCTCCAATTTAAGACAGGTTCATGCATTTGGAGCCAGGGTAAACCTAGAAGCAAGGGGTGAGACAAACCAGGCAAAACATAAAAACAGATTCTTTCAGGATGCGGTAGACCTACCCAAATTTCCAATGTTTCAGTCTGGAACCGAACGGGATCAATCAAGGGTTTGCCATCCACGGAAGTCACCCGCAATGGATTTGGAAGACGAAGGACTGGAATCTGATAACAATCCACAACCGCTTGCTGAATGAGATTCCCGGCAGCTCCAGAATCCAGGTAGCAAAGTTCCGAAAATCTGACCGTGCCGACAGTCAATTGCAAAGATGGAGAGAGATGATCTTTACCCTACCGACCCTAGGCTCTACAGTTTCCCAACCTCTCTGGACAGAAGCGGATCAGATGCTCAGAACTACCGCAGTAGAAACATCTCCCTTCCAAGCGGTGCGCCTCCTGGTGCTGTTTAGCCAAGCTCACTTGATCCACTTGCATAGCTTCAGAGATAGAGGCTGGAGATGGCAAAACAGGCAGTATCTAGAAACTAGGAATCAGACGATAAGGTCTCTTCTCCAGCTTGGATTCCCTGGAACGATCTTGAAACAAAAGATCGATCCGAGTTGCGAGGGATATCAGGTCATTCAGAGTCGCAGGAGTATCTCGACCCACCAGCTCATCCTTTATACTCCCGGACAAACCTTCCCACAAGGTAGCCACCAAGGCCTCATCATTCCAGGATCGCTCTGAGGAAAGGGTTCGGAAACGAATTGCATACTGAGCCACCATAAGATTCCCCTGGCGTAAACGGAGAAGCGAAGAAGCTTTCGAAGAAGAACGGCCAGGCTCGTCGAAGGTCCTGTGGAAAGCCTCAAGGAAAGACTAGAGATTATTAACCAGAAGATCCCTCTCTCCCACAACGGATTCAGCCAAGCGAGAGCCTCTCCGGCGAGGTGCGACATAATGAAGCCCTCCTTGGACCGTTCCGAAGCAAGCTTATGTCCAGGAGTTCAAAAGTGTGCACTGATTAATGAACTTCTGACACTGAGTGGGATCGCCATCAAACTGAGTTATGAGCCGCCAGACGAAGTCCTTTACCTGCTGTACAACTGGGAGCCTGGAAGCCAGTGGATGAGATGGGAGAAGTCGAGGAAATCACCGAGTCCATACGTGTAGACAAGTTGCGCAGATAGGTCGTGATCTTGTCCTACTAGTCTCTCAGGCGAGTAATTTCTTGACACAACTCTGCTGCTGGAGGTGCTTGGGACCCAGCGGGTTCCATGGCCGGAGCAATCTGTAACGAATGGAAGCGGAGGCACAGATGTTGTAGTTCCCATTCGTTTATTGCTATTTTTGTGGAACCATGGGACCATGAACCGGGGGGCTTTAAAGAGGACGTGACTATGCGAGCCCTAGACACCGTAGTAAGACCCTCGAATAGGATCAGATTGGAGTGCTCATGGGATGCAGGTGCTACCTCCAGTTAGACCCTGGACACGTGGAAGCTGGCCCAGCGGAACAGGTGAACAGGCAAGGATAACAGGTAGCGTTGAACTTGACAAGCGGGAAGCGGGAGCACGGGACGGAGCTGGCACAGGCAGTACTGACGTCGTCCTGGGTAACGGAGTGACGGACGGCTGAACAGGATGGAACTTGCACAGGCAGCACTGATATCATCCCGGGTAAGAAGTAGAGAGTCTGAGAAGACAAACAGAATTAGCTGGGTAATGGCAGGACGCTGGCGGTGCACAGCAGAATACTGAACCGGAAGCTAGCAACAGGAAACACTTGTTGCTCCAGTGCCACCTCTATGGCAGGGGGGGCAGAAATAGTACTCACTACAACACCATTGGTCTGGAGCATATTTGAAATATGCCGTTGTCTCTTTAAGAGACCGGGAGCTCGCGCGCGACCTCAGCACCATACTTTTAATATATCGTCTGGAGTGGACAGAGAAAGCATACAGGATTACATTCTGGACAACCTCAGTAAGTAATTGTTGGGACCTAGGAATGTTGGTAGGATTATATCGTGGTCTCACTGCATATATTACATATTAGCACGGCAGCTGTCCTGCTCTGGTTGCTGCGACCTGTCCTGTTTCCACCTAGCCATACGTTTGTATATACGAATTAGATTCTTCCTGTATCATGGGTCCGCCTTTCTGTGAAATTGTTGCGGCCAGTCCTCCAGCATAACAGAGTTGATTATTTGCGGCATTTACGATGGCCCCAATGTACTGTTTCAAAAGATTCCCTGTACCTATCCTAAAGAGCACATCATAACGGTGGGGTTCAGGAATAACATTGGAATACATTTCCTGGAAATCTTCTATCTCCTGGGGTTAAGGGGCACAGAGCTTACAGTCGGGAGGAGAGGCTTGATTTCCTGGGAAGGGACTTTATTATCTAGCAGAGAGACCCTTGTTCCAGATCATCATTTTTAATTATTTGTCTTTCTGGTACATTACTCTCAGTCACTTTCTCAGTTCCTTCCACAAAACATCAAATCTTTGTCGTAGTAATAGACAGCTTTCCTTTTTTTTTTTTTTTAACATAACAGAAACAATCAGAATTCACTTTCTTTTTTCTACCTCCATATTAACCTTCCTTTGTTTTTTCTAACACCTTCGTTCCATAGCATGGGCTGTAGCCTCCCGCCCTCAGGAATTCCCTTACGTTCCTGATAGATTTCTTTCCACGTCTCTGACTAACAGTATCCTATCTATCACACAAATCCAAATTCTTCTTTTTCTTCCACGGAAAGATGATTCTCCTTTAAAGTTACATATCCTTACTAAGGTGTGCACAGTACTGGAGCGGCCGCACAGTCAGTTCCACCGGGTCTATCTATCCCCCACAGGGATGACCCCAAAACGCTGTACTCAGTGAAAGGAGGAGGGCGTCCTAGACTATCCCTCCGGACACCTCTGGCTATATATATATATATATATATATATATATATATATATATATATCTCTGAGTTAACGTATCCTACCCAATCTTCGATCACCTCACTGTGCCTGATTCTAACAGTGATCAGGATTTCAGGATATTTTGACTAAAGAGTTACAATCACTGGTCAATCTGGGATGTCCGTCCCTTATGAGGTACGGTTTGAACACTGGGCCCCCAACGGAACTACACCTCTATATGATTCCACCCAAGAATCACCCCACCATCGGGGACAAACCTCAGATCCTCTTTTCAGCAACAAACATGAGAAAACCACACCAAACGGTCAGTCTGAACAGTATAACTGCCAACTTACCGTGGTTGTGGAGGGTGATCAGTCCCAATTTTCCAGTGTCTGTGTCCGGTCCGAGGGTCCTTTGTCTTGCTGTCCTCGGGGGCAGAGGCGTCCCTATTTGGGGGCCCACATTGGGCACCAAACTGTTGGGGGAGAATCTAAGTGACCCTTCACGGTTGACCAAGTACTTTCCAAATTAATCCACAGGACGTTGCTAGCAACTGAAAATGACCAGACGGAGACGACGTGTCTCTGGGAGAATCAAGGCAGATTCCTACCCCGTTTACTACGTCATCTTGTTTTATAGTATTTAGCAAGTTGTACTTCAACCAATAGTTTAAAAACACTCTTGTAGCACTTAACCTATGAAAATACAGAAAGACCGGAAACTACATATATGGCCGTATCCATGTGACATAGGAAAAAACACAATAGTACATTCATCTGAGTTTTATACAATGATACATCCCAAGGTCTCATATGTTGACCAGGCTTGAACAGTCTGGTTTTTGTTACAACCTTTACTCTAGTCACAGAAGAACAATTTGGCTTTATAACAGTCATAAGCTATAGCCTAGTAACAGAATTTATCTCATAAACCACTAGATGGAATTACAAGCACAAAATGTTTTTGATCTAGGTTTAACCCTTCACAGCCAAACTGCTTGCCCAGCCTATTTCAGGCACATTGGAGCATTGCACACTTCACTGCAGGTGAGGCACATATGGAAACACATTTGTAAACATGCACTGCCTATTGAATTGCACACTTGCTCCGTTCATACTCCACACAAACAAATGATACACCTTTTGAAAGGTCAAATGACCTGCAGGTGGCAGCACACTACCCCAAAGCTGCTTACAGACATCACAAACAAATCTAAACAATTGCCTTGGGGTCTTTCCAGCTTTAAATATTCATTTTCATAAACCTGCAGAAAGAAACAATGACCTGCAAGTGGCACCTCAACCACACAACCACAAAGGTGCTTACAAACAGCATAAACAACTCCGAACATTTGCCTTGGGGTATTTCTATCTTGCCGAACTGCTTGCTCAGACTATTTCACGCAAATTAGAGGATTGCACACTTCACTGCAGGTGAGTCACATATGGAAACACATTTGGAAACATGCACTGCCTATTCTACATTTCAGTCTGCATTTGGAACACACACCTGACATTGTTTGGGTTTGGAATTACTTTGCAGGATGACTACGAAGAGGCACCTGAGCAGAAAGCAATTCCCAGTCAAAGTGGCATTTGCAATGACCATTAATAAAGCACAGGGACAAACGCTTCAAACAGCTGGCCTGTTCCTATCAAAACCAGTATTTTCACACGGCCAGTTGTACGTGGCATTTTCAAGAGTGTGAAGCTTCAAAAATATAAATGTTTGCGTAAGCGATACTTACAATCAAAAAGTCACTGAGACTGACATTATCACCCCAATGTTGTGTTCAAGGAGGTTTTATAACACCGATATTTTATTTTGCCAAGACATTTTTTGGCCTCTACTTATCAAACCAATTTATTGTATTACTAATCAACATACAGTCATGGCCAAAAGTTTTGAGAAGACACAAATATTATATTTTCACATGATCTGCTGCCATCTGGTTTTTATGTTTGTTTGACAGATGTTTTTATCACAGACAGAAATATAATTGCAAACATATGAGTAACAAAAGCTTATATTGACAGTTAGAATGAGTTAATGCAGCAAGTCAATATTTGCAGTGTTGACCCTTCTTCTTCAGGACCTCTGCAATTCTCCCTGGCATGCTCTCAATCAACTTCTGGACCAAATCCTGACTGATAGCAGTCCATTCTTGCACAATCAATGCTTTAATTTTGTCAGATTTTTAGGTTTTTGTTTGTCCACCCGTCTCTTGATGATTGACCACAAGTTCTCAATGGGATTAAGATCTGGGGTGTTTCCAGGCCATGGACCAAAATCTCTATGTTTTGTTCCCTGAGCCATTTAGTTATCACCTTTGCTTTATGGCAAGGTGCTCCATCATGCTGGAAAAGGCATTGTTGATCGCCAAACTGCTCTTGGAGGGTTGGGAGAAGTTGCTCTTGGAGGACATTCTGGTACAATTCTTTATTCATGGCTGTGTTTTTAGGCAAGACTGTGAGAGAGCCGATTCCCTTGGCTGAGAAGAAACCCACACATGAATGGTTTCAGGATGCTTAACAGTTGGCATGAGACAAGACTGGTGGAGCGCTCACCTTGTCTTCTCCGAATGAGGCGTTTTCCTGATGTCCCAAACAATCAAAAAGGGGATTCATTAGAGAAAATAACTTTACCCAGTCCTCAGCAGTCCACTGCCTGTACCTTTTGCAGAATATCAGTCTGTCCATGATGTTTTTTCTGGAGAGAAGTGGCTTCTTTGCTGCCCTCCTTGAGACCAGGCCTTGCTCCAAGAGTCTCCACCTTACAGTGCGTGCAGATGCACTCACACCTGCCTGCTGCCATTCCTGAGCAAGCTCTGCACTGCTGGTAGCCCGATCCCGCAGCTGAAACACTTTTAAGAGACGGTGCTGGCGCTTGCTGGTCTTTCTTGGGTGCCCTGGAGCCTTTTTGGCAACAATGGAACCTCTCTCCTTGAAGTTCTTGATGATGTGATAGATTGTTGACTGAGGTGCCATCTTTCTAGCTGCGATACTCTTCCCTGTTAGGCCATTTTTGTGCATTGCAATGATGACTGCACATGTTTTTTAGAGATAACCATGGTTAACAGAAGAGAAACAATGATGCCAAGCACCAGCCTCCTTTTAAAGTGTCCAGTGGTGTCATTCTTACTTAATCATGACAGATTGATCTCCAGCCATGTCCTCATCAACACCCACACCTGTGTTAATGGAGCAATCATTGAAAAGAGGTTAGCTGGTCCTTTTAAGGCAGGGCTGCAATGATGTTGAAATGTGTTTTGGGGGATAAAGTTCATTTTCTAGCCAAATATTGACTTTGCAAGTAATTGCTGTTAAGCTGATCACTCTTTATAACATTCTGGAGTATATGCAAATTGCCATTAGAAAAAGTGAAGCAGTAGACTTTGTAAAAATTAATATTTGTGTCATTCTCAAAACTTTTGTCCATGACTGTATATAAATACCTGTCTGTGTTCATCATTCTCATGAAATACATTTACATTTGAGCAGCTTGCTTTTTCTGAAATTGCCTGTGCCCCCAACTACCAATGTGCGAAAATTTCGCACGGGTCAACTAGTTTATTAGTAATTTAAAAAATATATGAATAATTGGAATATGCAGGTACCTGCATGAATTTAATAGGAAATAGTGTTAATAGGAATAATATATGATAAAATTAATACAAATCAAGTGAGAAGATAAAATGACACAGGGACATTTTTATTCATAAAAATACCAATTAATAAAAAATGATGATAATTCCCTGAAACAATACCTTGAGGGTGGAGTCTATATATCATGGCAAAATAATCATAGTAAAATTAAAAACCTTACAAGTGTACTGCTTGTAATAACTGAGATAAAATATAGTGTAAGATTAGAAGATTCAAGGTAATATACATTAGAATCTTGGATAACAATGCACATGGGGCTAACATGTCGATGTAATGCTAAAAGGCAGATAGCTCAACTTCGTGATTATAACCTTTCGGGGCAAGACTGTCCAGTACAAAAATCCACCTGGATTCAATCCTGGACATCTGTGTGAGAAAATCACCACCCCTGGAGTTGATGTAGACTGTATCAAAGGTAGCACTTTTGTTGGGATAAATGCTTTAGTTGTGGAGCTATAAGGTGGCCTAGATTTTGGGCTTTCTTGTATACAAATCTGGGGAGAGTAGGTAGCAACTCCCCTATGCTCTTATGTCACTGAAGATAGGCCAATGTTTGCGGATGATACTAATAAATCTGTAGCTGGAATGGAATTGTGTTATTATAGGTAATTTATTAATTTGTTGTTGAAGGCTAGGCGGGTTAGAATTGGGTTGCATTTTGTGTGTTAGATTCCTCCTAGGGATGTGTTATGTTTCGGTAGCTGAGGAGTGCAGGTAAAAAAGGCAATACACAAGAGCAGTTGGAATCTATGAGATTGCAGTACCCTGACTAACCACCACAACTAGAGGCAGCCGTGGAGCGTTCCTACGTTGGTCCTAGACGCCTCGTCACAGCCTGAGAAACTAACTACACCTAAAGATAGAAATAGGAAAGCTATCTGCCCCGGAGCAGAACCCCAAAGATAACAGAAAGCCCCCAAACATGTAATGGCGGTTAGACAAGAGGAAATACTGACACAGAAAGAAAATAGTATGAGCAAACGCTGGGGCCCAAACTATCTAAATAGAAAAGGATAGGAAGGGTACTTACTGCAATCCCAGAAAACCCTGAAAAGCACCAACTCTACTAATTTCAAAATCACCTGAGATCACACGACCTCTACCACCTAAATTAGTTCTCTGGTGTAACAAAATCAAAACAGCAGCCACTGAAAAAACTGGAAAAAGCAAAAGAACAAAACTCAGTGGCTGAACTAAACTGAGAGGGCAGAAGCCCCGGAGGGGACCAAGAAGGCCCCCAAAGAAGTGCAGGACAAAATGCAAAAATATAGCAAAAACACAAAAGAAGCAAAAGTCTTATCTGTAAGCAGGAGATGCAGACACGACACAGCAGGCTACAAGGGAAACTGGAATGAAGGATTCAGACCAGAACAATTGATCACCGGCAACCCTGATGGGAAAATGACTCCCTTATATAAGACCAGTCAGTAACACCTGATTCCCAGTCCTCACAATCTTCACTAGCACCGCTTGTAACCACCAGAGGGAGCCTCTGCTCAGAACTCATCTCAAACCCATTCACAACAGTACCCCCCCCTTGAGGAGGGTCACCGAACCCTCATTTGAGCAACCAGGTCGGTCAGGATGAGTTCTATGATACGCACGGATAAGTCTCCTAGCATGGATGTCCGAAGCAAACACCCAAGAATTGTCTTCCTGACCATAACCTCTCCATTTAACCAAATACTGGAGTTTCCGTCTAGAAAAACGAGAATCCAAAATTTTCTCAACCACATACTCCAGATTGCCCTCAACCAAAACAGGGTCAGGAGGCACAGCAGCAGGAACCACTGGCTCAACAAACCTCTTCAACAAGGACTTGTGGAACACGTTATGGATCTTAAATGTCCCTGGAAGAAGCAAACTAAAAGAAACAGGATTAATAATCTCCATGATCTTATAAGGTCCAATGAACCTAGGCTTAAATTTAGGAGATGCTACTCTCATAGGAATATTCCTTGAGGACAACCAGACCAAGTCCCCCACTCTAAACCGAGGACCATCAGTCCTATGCCGGTTAGCAAACCGCTGGGCCTTCTCCTGAGAGAGGGACAACCTTTCCACTACCTGGTCCCAAATCTGTTGCATACGCTCCACAACAGAGTCAACACCCGGACAGACAGAAGCCTCTGTCTGTCCTGAAGAAAATCGAGGGTGAAACCCAGAATTACAGAAAAACGGAGACATCAAAGTGGCAGAGCTAGCCCTATTATTAAGAGCAAACTCAGCCAAAGGCAAAAAAGAGACCTAGTCATCCTGATCAGCAGACACAAAGCATCTTAGATAAGTCTCCAATGTCTGGTTTGTTCTCTCAGTTTGACCATTGGTCTGAGGATGAAATGCCGAGGAGAAAGACAATTGAACACCCAGTTTAGAACAAAAAGTCCTCCAAAATCTGGAAACAAACTGGACTCCTCTGTCAGACACAATGTTCTCAGGAATGCCGTGTAAACGAACCACGTGCTGAAGGAACAACGGCACCAATTCAGAGGAGGAAGGCAACTTAGGTAATGGCACAAGATGTATCATTTTGGAAAACCTATCACAAATTACCCAGATGGTGGTCATTCTCTGAGAAACAGGAAGATCGGAAATGAAATCCATAGAGATATGGGTCCATGGTCTCTTGGGCACAGGCAATGGCATCAACAAACCACTAGAGCGAGAGCAAGGCTTGGAGCGAGAGCAAGTCCCGCAGGACTGCACAAATTCCCTGACATCACGAGACAAGGTAGGCCACCAAAAGGACCGACTAACCAAGTCTCTGGTACCAAAAATTCCGGGATGCCCAGCCAATGCGGAACAATGAATCTCAGACATCACACTCTTTTTCCATTGGTCTGGGACAAACAATTTTCCAACAGGGAAGCGCTCGGGCCTATCCTCCTGACACCCCTCCAGAGCAGTCTCAAATTGGGCGAGATGGCGGAAAGAACTACACCCTCTTTCAAAATAACAGAAGGATCAGATAACTCAGGAGAGTCCGCAAGGAAACTCCTCGAGAGGGCATCCGCCTTAACATTCTTAGTGCCAGGAAGAAAGGAAAGCACAAAATTAAAACGTGTGAAAAACAAGGCCCACCTGGCCTGTCTAGGATTGAGTCGCTTGGCAGATTCCAGATAGACCAGATTCTTATGGTCCGTAAGGACCACCACCTGCTGTTTGGCTCCCTCCAGCCAATGTCTCCACTCTTCAAAAGCCCACTTCATGGCCAATAACTCCCGATTACCTACGTCATAATTACGTTCAGTAGGAGAAAATTTTCGAGAGAAAAAGGCACAAGGGTTACTTTTAGAGGTCTCTGGATCTTTTTGGGACAAAACGGCACCTGCCCCAATTTCAGAGGCATCAACCTCCACCTGAAATGGCAGAGAAACATCAGGCTGCCGTAGAACAGGAGCAGAAGTGAATCTCTGCTTAAGTTCCTGAAATGCAGAGACTGCCTCAGGAGGCCAATTCACCACATCAGAACCCTTTCTGGTCAAATCAGTTAATGGTTTAACAATAACCGAGAAATTACCAATAAATTTACGATAAAAATTGGCAAAACCCAAAAATCTCTGAAGAGCCTTTAATGAAGTAGGTTGGACCCAATCACAGATGGCCTGAACCTTGACCGGGTCCATTTCAATAACAGATGGGGACAAAATGAATCCCAGAAATGAGATCCTCTGTACGCCAAAAAAAACACTTTGATCCCTTCACATACAGAGCATTCTCTCTCAAAATCTGGAATACAGTTCGAACATGTTTCACATGAGAGTCCCAGTCATTAGAAAAAATCAAGATATCATCCAAATAAACAATCAGAAACTTGTCCACAAAATCCTGAAAATGTCATTCATGAAGGACTGGAAGACGGAAGGAGCATTAGTGAGCCCAAAGGGCATCACTAGGTACTCAAAATGCCCTTCAGGGGTATTGAATGCCGTCTTCCATTCATCCCCGTGCTTAATGCGAATAAGGTTATACGCCCCCTGAGGTCAACTTGGTAAACCAAGTAGCGTTTTTCACCCTGGAAAACAGGTCAGAAATCAAGGGTAACGGGTATTGATATTTCACAGTAATATTGTTCAAGAGACGATAATCAATACACGGCCTTAATGAACCATCTTTTTTGGCCACAAAGAAAAAACCGGCACCTAAGGGTGAAGAGGATGGTCTGATATGACCCTTCTCCAATGATTCCTTGATATAAGACCGCATAGCGTCATGTTCAGGTACAGACAAGTTAAAAAGGCGACCTTTAGGGAATTTACTACCCGGCACTAATTCAATAGCGCAGTCATAGCTCCTATGGGGAGGCAAGGATGCAGATTTACTTTCGCTAAACACATCAGAAAAATCAAACAAAAAGTCAGGAACATCCTGAGCCTGGGGGGAGGCAGAAAAAACAGGAGTGTTGGTATTAACACTTTGGCAGCCCCAACTGGTTACAGACACAGATTTCCAATCCAAAACAGGATAATGAGACTGTAACCAAGGGAAACCCAGCACGATAATGTCATGCAGATTATATAGAACCAAAAATTTGCAGCACTCCTGGTGATCAGGTTCAACCCTCATTATCACCTGAGTAGAAAACTGGGGTTTATTCTCAGCCAAAGGGGTAGAATCGATCCCCAGTAGGGGAATAGACTTCTGTAGGGGTATCAAGGGAAACCCACAACGTTTAGCAAAATCATAATCCATCAGGTTAATAGCTGCTCCAGAATCAACGAAAGCCTGAGCAGAAAATGAGGACAGAGAGCATATCAGAGTGACAGTTAATAAAAACTTAGTCTGAACACTACCCAAGACAACTGAGCGTGCAAAACGTCTTCCCCGCTTAGGGCAGACTGAAATAGCATGAGAGGCATCACCACAGTAGAAACATAACCCATTGCGCTTTCGAAACTCATGATGCTGTGCCCCAGACACCACTCTATCACACTGCATGGGTTCAGAAGCTGGTTCACAAGGCAACACCATTCCACGCATACTTCTCCGCTCACGCAAACGTCTGTCAATTTGAATCGCCAATAACATAGAATCATCGAGACCAGAGGGGACAGGGAATCCCACCATAACATCCTTTACATTATCTGACAGACCCTTCCGGAAAAGGGCCGCCAAAGCGTCGTCATTCCATTTGGTCAGGACTGCCCACCTACGGAATCTCTGACAGTATAACTCAGCGTCATCAAGCCCCTGATTTAATGCCAACAAGGTTTTTTCAGCTTGATCAGTGACATTAGGCTCATCGTACAATAACCCCAAAGCCTGAAAAAAACGCATCAACATCACTCAAAACAGGATCCCCAGGTATCAGGGAAAAAGCCCAATCCTGAGGATCGCCGCGCAGGAGAGAGATGATAATTTGAACCTGCTGCGCAGCGTTTCCTGAGGACTTAGATTTTAAGGCAAAAAACAATTTACAATTATTTTTGAAATTCTGAAACTTAGCTCGATCCCCTAATAACAAATCTGGCATGGGGATCCTAGGTTCCACAACAGGCAACCTAGCAAGATATGCAGCAATACTCTGAACCTCAGTGGCAAGCTGATCCACACGGCCAGACAACTGTGCAAACTCCATTGGGAGAAAAGATCCTCCCCAGCACCCAGAGATACAGAGGAGAAAAAAAAAAAAATGCAACAAACAGAAAAATATCTCTGACAACTCTGACAACCTTTTTTCTTTCACAATATATATTTTTTTTTTCCTTCTGTGAGTACCATACAATTTTCAATTTTTTGGCCGGTGATACTGTTATGTTTCGGTAGCTGAGGAGTGCAGGTAAAAAAGGCAATACACCAGAGCAGTTGGAATCTATGAGATTGCAGTACCCTGACTAACCACCACAACTAGAGGCAGCCGTGGAGCGTTCCTACGTTGGTCCTAGACGCCTCGTCACAGCCTGAGAAACTAACTACACCTAAAGATAGAAATAGGAAAGCTATCTGCCCCGGAGCAGAACCCCAAAGATAACAGAAAGCCCCCAAACATGTAATGGCGGTTAGACAAGAGGAAATACTGACACAGAAAGAAAATAGTATGAGCAAACGCTGGGGCCCAAACTATCTAAATACAAAAGGATAGGAAGGGTACTTACTGCAATCCCAGAAAACCCTGAAAAGCACCAACTCTACTAATTTCAAAATCACCTGAGATCACACAACCTCTACCACCTAAATTAGTTCTCTGGTGTAACAAAATCAAAACAGCAGCCACTGAAAAAACTGGAAAAAGCAAAAGAACAAAACTCAGTGGCTGAACTAAACTGAGAGGGCAGAAGCCCCCGGAGGGGACCAAGAAGGCCCCCAAAGAAGTGCAGGACAAAATGCAAAAATATAGCAAAAACACAAAAGAAGCAAAAGTCTTATCTGTAAGCAGGAGATGCAGACACGACACAGCAGGCTACAAGGGAAACTGGAATAAGGATTCAGACCAGAACAATTGATCACCGGCAACCCTGAAGGGAAAATGACTCCCTTATATAAGACCAGTCAGTAACACCTGATTCCCAGTCCTCACAATCTTCACTAGCACCGCTTGTAACCACCAGAGGGAGCCTCTGCTCAGAACTCATCTCAAACCCATTCACAACAGGGATACTGCTCACTTCTTGTCTAGCTTTTTCCAGTGCATGTAAATTAAAGCCCTTTTCCAAACATTGTTTCGTGAGGTATTCTGTTTCGATGTTGTAGTCCTCAATTTTGGTGTAATTCTGCCTAATTCTGGTGCACTGGACCTTAGGAATATTGGTCAGCCATATTGGTAAATGGAAACTATTAATAAGTATGAAACTGTTGGAGTCCACTTCCTTGTGATAACATTTAGTTATTAAGTTGTTATTTTCCACACAAATGGTGAGGTCAAGGAAATTCACACTTGTGCTACTGATGGTAGGTGTAAATTCCAAGCCAAAGTCATTATTGTTAAGGCCTGAAATGAACAAGTTTAAGTCTGCTTCCACTCCATCCTAAATAAATAGGATGTCATAACAGACCACTTTCGAAGATGTGGGCGTCTTCCCATTTGCCAACATATACAGTCACGGATAAAAGTTTTGAGAATGACACAAATATTAATTTTTACAAAGTCTACTGCTTCACTTTTTCTAATGGCAATTTGCATATACTCCAGAATGTTATAAAGAGTGATCAGCTTAACAGCAATTACTTGCAAAGTCAATATTTGGCTAGAAAATGAACTTTATCCCCCAAAACACATTTCAACATCATTGCAGCCCTGCCTTAAAAGGACCAGCTAACCTCTTTTCAGTGATTGCGCCATTAACACTGGTGTGGGTGTTGATGAGGACATGGCTGGAGATCAATCTGTCATGATTAAGTAAGATAGACACCACTGGACACTTTAAAAGGAGGCTGGTGCTTGGCATCATTGTTTCTCTTCTGTTAACCATGGTTATCTCTCAAGAAACACATGCAGTCATCAGTGCAATGCACAAAAATGGCCTAACAGGGAAGAGTATCGCAGCTAGAAAGATTGCACCTCAGTCAACAATCTATCGCATCATCAAGAACTTCAAGGAGAGAGGTTCCATTGTTGCCAAAAAGGCTCCAGGGCGCCCAAGAAAGACCAGCAAGCGCCAGCACCGTCTCTTAAAAGTGTTTCAGCTGCGGGATCGGGCTACCAGCAGTGCAGAGCTTGCTCAGGAATGGCAGCAGGCAGGTGTGAGTGCATCTGCACGCACTGTGAGGCGGAGACTCTTGGAGCAAGGCCTGGTCTCAAGGAGGGCAGCAAAGAAGCCACTTCTCTCCAGAAAAAACATCATGGAAAGACTGATATTCTGCAAAAGGTACAGGCAGTAGACTGCTGAGGACTGGGGTAAAGTTATTATCTCTGATGAATCCCCTTTTCGATTGTTTGGGACATCAGGAAAACGCCTCATTCGGAGAAGACAAGGTGAGCGCTACCACCAGTCTTGTCTCATGCCAACTGTTAAGCATCCTGAAACCATTCATGTGTGGGGTTGCTTCTCAGCCAAGGGAATCGGCTCTCTCACAGTCTTGCCTAAAAACACAGCCATGAATAAAGAATGGTACCAGAATGTCCTCCAAGAGCAACTTCTCCCAACCCTCCAAGAGCAGTTTGGCGATCAACAATGCCTTTTCCAGTATGATGGAGCACCTTGCCATAAAGCAAAGGTGATAACTAAATGGCTCAGGGAACAAAACAGAGATTTTGGGTCCATGGCCTGGAAACTCCCCAGATCTTAATCCCATTGAGAACTTGTGGTCAATCATCAAGAGACGGGTGGACAAACAAAAACCTAAAAATTCTGACAAAATCAAAGCATTGATTGTGCAAGAATGGACTGCTATCAGTCAGGATTTGGTCCAGAAGTTAATTGAGAGCATGCCAGGGAGAATTGCAGAGGTCCTGAAGAAGAAGGGTCAACACTGCAAATATTGACTTGCTGCATTAACTCATTCTAACTGTCAATATAAGCTTTTGTTACTCATATGTTTGAAATTATATTTCTGTCTGTGATAAAAACATCTGTCAAACACATAAAAACCAGAGGGCAGCAGATCATGTGAAAATATAATATTTGTGTCATTCTCAAAACTTTTGGCCATGACTGTATGTTTGCGTAACTAGGCGCAAAACGAGTACCCATTGCAGTACCCCATGTTCGTAGGTAGTGCTGCCGTTCATATACGAAATAGTTATGCTTTAAAATGCCATCAGTACTGTCCACAACAAATTGGATTTGGTTTTCGTTATACTGTATATCCCCAACGTATGAAGAAAATATTTTGCCGCTTGGCAACCCTTTTGTTGATCGATGACTGTGTAAAGGGATTTAATATCCAGGGTACCCAAAATGAAGTTATGTTTCCACTGGATCGGTTCTAAGATTTGTATTGTGTGACTAGTATCTTTCAGATATGCCGGTAATAATGTCAGAAAAATATTTAGAGTTGAGAGTCCTCAGTGGTTGATACCTTTTAATGGCTAACTGAAAAGATGGTAACAAATTGCAAGCTTTCGAGACTACTCAGGTCTCTTCATCAGGCAAAGACTAATACAACATCTGAAGTCTTTGCCTGATGAAGAGACCTGAGTAGTCTCGAAAGCTTGCAATTTGTTACCATCTTTTCAGTTAGCCATTAAAAGGTATCAACCACTGAGGACTCTCAACTCTAAATATTTTTCTATCTACTGGCTAACACGGTACAAAGATATACATCTTTACGGTAATAATGTCATACACTTTTGGAGATGTGTATCAACATATCTGGAGCAGTTAGACAGTTCACACCCGATATAATGGGTGTTCCTGGGGGGCATGTGGTGATCTTGTGTAGCTTGGTAACATAATAAAACACTGCGACACTTGGAGTTTTATTCGTTATATATAGGAATTCTTTTTTTGGCAGAATCCCTAAGGATTTGCCTTTCAGGGCTAGAATATTGAGCTTTTTTATATATTTTGAATTGGGATCATTAGACAATTTTTTATATGTAATAGTATCTCCTAATAGTCTGAGAGATTCTTTGTGGTGCGTAGTACGATTTAGGACTGCAATACCCCCTCCTTTGTCCGCAGGGCGGATGATGATATCATGATTCTCTTGGAGGTCAATAATTGATTTTCTCTCACTATAGCTCAGATTATGCGGCGCGTATTTGGGATTCTTTTTGCAGGTTTTTCTAATGTCTGCAATTACCAAGGTGTCAAAAGAACGAAAGGCATTAGAGAATTCATTAAACGGATTGAATGTGGAGGGTTAGATAGGGTAGTATGGACACAGTCTCGTGTAGATTGTTGTGTCGTCTAATCGTAAGACTTGAAATTAACAAATTTCTGGCAAATTTGGGGGGCTCTTTTTGTGGCATCCAATTGGTCTGTCAAAACTCCAGGGGTGGTGATTTTCTCACACAGCATTGAATCCAGGTGGATTTTTGTACTGGACAGTCTTGCCCCGAAAGGTTATAATCACGAAGTTGAGCTATCTGCCTTTTAGCATTACATTGACATGTTAGCCCCATGTGCATTGTTATCCAAGATTCTAATGTATATTACCTTGAATCTTCTAATCTTACACTATATTTTATCTCGGTTATTACAAGCAGTACACTTGTAAGGTTTTTAATTTTACTATGATTATTTTGCCATGATATATAGACTCCACCCTCAAGGTATTGTTTCAGGGAATTATCATCATTTTTTATTAATTGGTATTTTTATGAATAAAAATGTCCCTGTGTCAGTTTATCTTATCTCACTTGATTTTTATTAATTTTATCATATATTATTCCTATTAACACTATTGTTTATTAAATTCATGCAGGTACCTGCGTATGCCTATTATTCATAGATTTTTAAAATTACTAATAAACTAGTTAGCTCATGCGAAATTTTCGCACATTGGTCGTCGGGGGCGCAGGCAATTTCAGAATAAGCAAGCTGCTCAAATGTAAATGTATTTCAAGAGATGATGAACACAGACAGGTATTCATATATGTTTCTGCACAGTTGGATATTTTTTGCTGTGAACGGGAATTAAAAAAATAAATGATCTAAAAGGTAAATATCAGAACATGATCTCGGACTTCCGTGTTACAGAGATGTCAGACAGCGTCGTCCTACTTACCCGGAGTTGTATAAACAGAAGCATCTACGGTGATAAAAATGAGAGAAGTAATTACAGTGGGGACACCGCAGGGGGAGCGACATTTAATATACCACAAATATCACAACTTCTGAGTCATCTTCATTCATGTGGACTCGGAGGTCTGTGAAGATGACTTTGGCACTAGGCTGACGATAGACTTTGGTTACTTCTGGTCAGAACATAAAAAGTTATTGATTTCCTGTTTTTCCATGATTTGTGAAAGAAATTATTATAAGCCGAACCTATAATATTAATCTTCAAACGATGTGACCAGCGTGTCGCTATACAGTCCAGGCTGGTTTTGGGGAGTGACCTGTGCGCTTATGTAGGGTCCATCACCTAATGATTCAGCATCTGAGGCTTGTGACCAAAGCAAATCTTACCATAAATTGTATAGCAGTATTATTCAGTAGTGTTATTTCAGCACTATGTGTCTTACATGTCAACTTTAAATTCACATTTAGGGGACATTATGGACGATTATTAGATTTCTTTACGGTTGGAGGTATTTACTTAGATATGAAGTGACTTACTCCATCATCAAAGTACAGTACGTCATTGGTATTAAGGGAAATGGATGGAAGGTCTATTTATCAATGTGTGATGATGACTTTTTATCATAATTATTTTTACATTGTTTGACAGCGCACCACATAAATGTGAGTATTGCCAAAAGAAGGCACCATGGCTGAAGTAGATTTATTGGGGGGAGAGTTGGTGGTTTGGTGATTGAAGTAGCTTGATCATTGGGAGAGCGTTGGTGGTCTGGAGACTGAGGGGATATTTCATCTGGGGAACATTGGTGATCTGAAGAGTAGAGTGGCATGTTCAATGGGGGAAGGTTCGTGGGCTGAAGTGGCTTATTCATTGGGGGAGTGTTGGTGGTCTGGAGAATGAGGGAATATTTCATCTGGGGAACATTGGTGATCTGAAGAGTAGAGTGGCATGTTCAATGGGGGAAGGTTCGTGGGCTGAAGTGGCTTATTCTTTGGGGGAGTGTTGGTGGTCTGGAGACTGGAGTGGCTTGTTCACTGGGAAACATTGATAAATTGGAGAATGGAGTGACTGGTTTATTGATAGGCTTTGGACTTGAGTAGATTGCTCAATGGGTTTAAGACTGGAGTGGCTTGTTCATTGGGGGACAGATGGAGACCAGAATGACTTAATTGGGAAAGTGTGGGTGGGCTCTAGTGGCTTATTCATCAGTGGAGCATTAGTAGTCTGGAGACTGGAATGGCTTGTTCATTTGTGGAACATTGGTAGGCTGGAGACACAGGTTCAGTGTGAATGCTGCATACTGTGCTTTGTGGCACCGATAGACCAAGGGTGTCATTGTGGAGTCAAGCAGAAAGTCACTGGGGAGCAGGCGGAGATCTGACGGGGAATTGTGGTTTTACATTGTGCTGGGACCATCTACCACTGGGCTGTAATTGAAGCTCTTGGAGTAGTTCTTTAGAATCTGCGAGAGACATTAGCTTGAAGGATGGGAGTGATATGATTTGGGTTGTAGGAAAGCTTTCATGGATATAAGCCCTAGCTGGTACTGGAAGGCACCAAGTCCAATGCCAGCCTGAGGCGATTCACTGCCCTGTGTCCTGAAGGCAGCAGTCCTGCGGTACAGTGGACTACACAGGAGGTGTAGAAAGGCTCTGCTGAGGCTTTACGAAGGTGGCAGAAGTAATGACCCTCATCCTACTGAAAAAAGTTGTGCTAAGCAAATTACATGGTGAGTTGTCAAAGTCTGGAGAATGTGAAATCAACACTGATAGAATTGTTCTAGTTTTAGAATATAACATTCAAGTATTCCGGAATATCAAAAGGAAGTAGCAACTGAGGATGTAACAGCGCCGCTGAGCAAGCAACCGCTCATCACAACCAACAAGCTTCTGTGCCCCGTATGAGAATTGCAATGCAGGTTACATGAAAAATTAACGACTTCTTAACCCCTTCAGGACCTGGCCATTTTTTGCAATTCTGACCAGTGTCCCTTTATGAGGTAATAACTCAGGAACGCTTTAATGGATCCTAGCGATTCTGAGATTCCTTTTTGTGAGATATTGGGCTTCATGTTAGTGGTAAATTTAGGTAAATATTTTTTGCATTTATTTGTGAAAAAATTGGAAATTTGGCGAAAATTTCACAATTTTCAAATTTTGAATTTTTATTCTGCTAAACCAGAGACTTATGTGACACAAAATAGTTAAGAAATAACATTTCTCACATGTCTACTTTACATCAGCACAATTTTGGAAACAAATTTTTTTTTGTTAGGAAGTTATAAGGGTTAAAAGTTGACCAGCAATTTCTCATTTTTACAACGTGTACAATAATAAATAATATTGTGGTACCGTTAGCCAGAAAAATCGATGTGAATACTTTCCATCAATTATGACAAGAGCATTCTTAAGGTGATACCTTTATTGCTAACCAGAAAATTATATGTTCGCAAGCTTTCAGAGCGCAGAGGCTCCTTCTTCAGGCAAGATTACATTTGGAATGTAATCTTGCTGAAGAAGGAGCCTCTGCGCTCTGAAAGCTTGCGAACATATATTTCTGGTAGCCAATAAAGGTATCACCTTAAGAATGCTCTGTCATAATTGGATGGAAAAGTATTCACATCATTTTTACAACAAAATTTACAAAACCATTTTTTTTTAGGACCACCTCACATTTGAAGTCAGTTTGAGGGTCAATATGTCTGAAAATCCCAAAGTGACACCATTCTAAAAACTGCACCCTCAAGCTGATCAAAACCACATTCAAGAATTTTATTAACGCTTCAGGTGCTTCACAGGAGCTGAAGCAACATGGAAGGAAAAATTGAACATTTACCTTTTAATCACAAAAATGATCCTTTACAAACATTTTTTTTATTTTTAGAAGAGTAAAATTAGAAAATGGACAGATAAAGTTGTTGTGCAATTTCTCCTGAGTACACTAATACCCCATATGTGAGGAAAAACCACTGTCTGGGTGCACGGCAGGGCTCGGAAGGGAAGGAGCGCCATTTGACTTTTTCAAACCAAAATTGGCTGGAATTGAGATTGGATGCCATGTTGCGTTTGGAGAGCCCCTGATCTGCCTAAACAGTGGAAACCCCCCACAAGTGTCACCATTTTGGAAACTAGACCCCCTAAGGAACTTATCTAGATCTGTTGTGAGCACTTTGAACCACCAAGTGTTTCACTAAAGTTTATAATACCTGGGCGTGAAAAAAAAAAAAATCCACAAAATTGATTTTTTAGTCCCCAATTTTTGATTTTTCCCAAGGAAATTGGACTCCAAAAGTTTCTGTATAATTTGTCCTGAGTTCGCTGATACCCCATATGTGGGGGGGGGGAGAAACTGGGCGCACGGCAGGGCTTGGAAAGGAAGTAATGATGTTTTGGAATGTAGACTCTGATGGGTGTCATGTTCAGTTTGCAGAGCCCCTGATGTGCCTAAACAGTGGAAACCCCCCACAAGTGACCCCATTTTGGAAACTAGAACCCCTAAGGAACTTATTTAGATATGTGGTGAGCAGTTTGAACCCCCAAGTGCTTTACACACGTTTATAACAGCCGTAAAATTAAAAAATCATTTTTTCCACAAAAATGATCTTTTCACCCCAATTTTTATTTTCCTAAGGGTAACAAGACCCCAAAAGTTATTGTGCAATTTGTCCTGAGTACGCTGATACCCTTATGAGGGGGTAAACCACTGTTTGGGTGCATGGCAGAGCTTGGAAGGGAAGGAGCGCCGTTTGACTTTTTCAAAGCAGAATTGGCTGGACGCCATGTCACGTTTGGAGAGCCCCTGATGTGCCTAAACAGTGGAAACCCCCACAAATGTCACCATTTTGGAAACTAGACCCCTCAAGGAACTTATCTAGATGTGTGGTGAGAACTTTGAACCCCAGGTGTTTTACTAAAATTTATAGCGCCCGAACGTGAAAATAAAAAAAATCATATTTTTTCCACAAACATGATCTTTTAGTCCTCAATTTTTATTTTTCCAAGGGTAACAGGAGAAATTGGACCCCAATAGTTGTTGTCCAATTTGTCCTGAGTACGCTGATACCCCATATTTGGGAGAAAACTACTGTGTGAGCACATGTCCGGGCTTGGAAAAGAAGTAGTGACGTTTTGTAATGCAGACTTTGATGGATTGGTCTGCGAGTGTCATGTCGCATTTGGGGAGCCCCTGATACCTAAATAGTGGAAACCCCCCACAAGTGACCCCATTTTGGAAACTAGACCCCCAAAGGAACTTATCTAGATGTGTGGTGAGCACTTTGAACCCCCAAGTGCTTCACAGAAGTTTATAACGCAGAGCCGTGAAAATAAAAAAAATCATTTTTTTTCTTCAAAAAATGATTTTTTTAGCCTGCAATTTTTTCTTTTCACAAGGGTAACAGGAGAAATTGGACCCCAAAAGTTGTTGTCCAGTTTGTCCTGAGTACGTTGGTACCCCACATGTGGGGGGAACCACTGTTTGGGCACATGTTGGGGCTCGGAAGGGAACTAGTGACATTTTGAAATGCAGACTTTGATGGAATGGTCAGCGGTGTCATGTTACATTTGCAGAGCCCCTGATGTGCCTAAACAGTGGAAAACCCCCACAAGTGATCCTATTTTGGAAACTAGACCCCCAAAGGAACTTATCTAGATGTGTGGTGAGCACTTTGAACCCCCAAGTGCTTCACAGAAGTTTTTAAGCAGAGCCGTGAAAATAAAAAATCATTTTTTTCCTCAAAAAAATGATTTTTTAGCCCACATTTTTTTTATTTTCCCAATGATTACAGGAGAAATTAGACCCCAAAAGTTGTTGTGCAATTTTTCCTGAGTACGCTGACACCCCATATGTTGGGGTAAACCACTGTTTGGGCACACTTCGGGGCTTGGAAGGGAGGGATCACCGTTTGACTTTTTGAACGCAAAATTGGCTGGAATCAATGGTGGCACCATGTCGCGTTTGGAGACCCCCTGATGTGTCTAAACCGTGGAAACCCTCAATTCTAACTCCAACCCTAACCCTAACACACCCCTAACCCCAACACACCCCTAACCCTAATCCCAACCCTAACTACAAGCCTAACCCTAATCCCAACCCTAACCCCAACACACCCCTAACCCTAATCTTAACCCTAATCCCAACCCTAACCCTAATACGAACCCTAATTCCAACCCTAATGGAAAAATAAAAATATTTTCTTTATTTTATTATTGTTCCCTACCTATGGGGGTGATAAACTGGGGGGTTATTTACTATTTTTTTTTATTTTGATCACTTTGACAGGGTCTATCACAGTGATCAAAATGTACTTTCAATGAATGAATGAATCTGCCGGCCGATTCAGCGGGCGCAATGGGAATGCGCCTGCCATTTTGGAAGATGGCGGCGCCCATGCACCGGGCACTCGGGACACCGGAGGTATCAGGGTGGATCGGAAGCCGGGGGGAGCGGAATGAAGAGGGGGAGCAGATGCGGACGGCGGTGGCAGATCGCTGTGGGGGGGTCAGTTTAGTGTCTCCAGCCATGGCCGATGATATTGCAGCATCAGCCATGGCTGGATTGCAATATTTCACCAAATTTCATTGGTGAAATATTATAATCGCTCTGATTGGCTGTTGAAAGTGAAACAGCCAATCAGAGCGATCGTAGCCACGGGGGGGGGGGGGGGGGGGGCCAAAGCCACCCCCCGGGGTGAAGCACAAAGCCTTCTGTGCCTGCGGGTCGGGTGACCTTTCAGTGACCAGGTCACCCGACCCGCAGGAACGAGATTTATATGTCATAGGTCGGGAATGGGTTAAAATAGGGAACAGTTGACCACAACCTTATAGAGTAACTGTTGTCAAATATCCCCCCACCACTAAATCAATAGTACACGTGAAAATAAGCAACTTTGTAATAAATGTTATCAGAGAAATCTGCTTCTTTCTCCTCCCAGGACTGATCATTCATTCTCAAAATTCTCAATTCTGAGGTAAAATCTGTGTTCAGTGAAGATATTTCCCATTACTGAGATAGATGACAGTTGATGGTCATTAAGTTCTATAGACAACTGGAACTGTCATTTCAAGAGAATTTGTAGCAGATTGTCTTTGTGCGCCTCTAGCTCCTCCCTCCATAGAATGTCTGTCGGCCTCTAGCTCCTCCCTCCATTAAATGTCTGTGTCGGCCTCTAGCTCCTCCCTCCATAGAATGTCAGCCTCTTGCTTCTCCCTCCATAGAATGTCTGTGTCTGCCTCTGGCTCCTCCCTCCATAGAATGTATGTGTGCCTCTAGCTCCTCCCTCCATAGAATGTCTGTGTGCCTCTAGCTTCTCCCTCCATAGAAGTCTGTGTCAGCCTCTAGCTCTTTCCTCCATAGAATGTCTGTGTCAGCCTCTAGCTCCTTCCTCCATAGAATGTCTGTGTCGCCCTCTAGCTCCTCCCTCCATAAAATGTCTGTCAGCCTCTAGCTCCTTCCTCCATAGATCAGTGTCCCTCTGGCTCCTCCCTCCAAAGAATGTCTGTATTTATAGCTAGTCCCCTGCCCAATACTCACCTTCCGGAGTAGTCATCCGTTTTCGCCGGTGCTCCCGTCGGTGTTCAGCGAAAAGTGACCTGCTTGTAGGTAACTTTTCAATACAGTTTATGAGAACCTCATTCTGGTTCTCAGACTTGTATTGAGAGCTTGTGACGTAGATTCTGGTTTCTGAACAGTCAGAAGTTTCTGTCACAAGATGGTGCCATGACTGGAGTGATGCTGAAAACCGGTGAAGACGTCAGAGGGTGTGTATGTGACTAGGTGCAAGGGGCTGACATTTAAAGCACCACTCCAGCACTGAAAAAAAACAAGCCGCTGCAGTAGTGTTTTAACGTCTTGGCTGCAGCTCTTTGCTGATCTTCACTGAGTATTCAGTCAGTTTAACGTTCTGTTCAGTTGCCGTTTGTCTTAGATTTAAGTCCTGCAGTTGCATCTTCACTGCAAATTGCTTCTGAGACCTGCTGGTTAACCTATCATTTGCTGTAAGCATTCTAAACTGTTGTTACGAGTCTATTCTCTATATCAGAGTTCCCCAACTCCAGTCATCAAGAGCCACCAACATGTCATGTTTTCAGGATTTCCTTACTATTGCACAGGTGAAGGAATTATTGCCTGCGGAGGTGATGCAATTACCAACTGGGCAATACTAAGGAAATCCTGAAAACATGACCTGCTGTTAGCTCTTGAGGACTGGAGCTGGGGAACACTGTTCAATATGCTAACAAACTGTGGAGGATTCTACAACTTACATTGACTTTTTCTGGAACCTGCTAGCTTTTCCATTGTTTGCTGTAAGCATTTGATCTGTTTGTCCTCATTACACTGCTACAAACTGTGTAGGATTCTACAACTTTCATTTACTGCTTCTAGAACCTGCTAGCTAGCTCGTTTGCTGTAAGCATTATGATATGTTGTTGGAGTCTGTCCTCATTATGCTGCAAACTGCTGAGGATTCTACTGCTTCTGACACTTGTTAACCCATCATTTGCTGTAAACATTAAGTAGAGTCTGTCACATTATGTTGCATTCTGCTGTGGATTCTACAACTTCGTCTGCTTCTCAGACCTCTTGATTGATCCATCACTGTAGCATCATGGAGTTATATTTATAAACTATTCACATCAAGCTGCAACCACTGATGCAGACTCTTGTGGTTTCTACTCTGCTTCAGACCTAACATTTTCTTCTTCTCTTTTGTGTTCACCTGCCCTCCTGGTTCTTTGGTTTTGAGTGTGTACCTGCCTCACTTGTTTGTTTTCATCCAGCCTAGCCTTGCCAGTTCCATGGGGCCATATGTTCACATGTGGCTTTGTGAATCCACCTCACCAGGTGAGCCCCAACACTGTGGGTAAAGTGGCTAGTTGAGAGCATTGTGAATTGTTGCAGACACTATGTACCCTGTAATTGAAGCCATTGTGGCTTGCATTAGTGGTACTGTGGCTAGTTGAGAACATTGTGGCTGATTCTTAGTTGAGTGTTGCCAGTAAAAATTAATAATGTGGGATACAAAAATAAAAATCTGCAATGCTAGACTTGGTTCCACTTTAAGTCCTCTTCAAAGTAAGAGATTGTAAGGCAAGTATATATCTTTATTTTACTCCCTCAGTACAGGTGGTGGAGCAGGGATTTCCGACACGACAGTCATCTGCTCTCTTTTGTGTTTACGGGAACTTGGTACAAAATACATCCGTCATTTACTGTGCTCCTCTACCCAGACACGAGGAGTTAATTGTCTGTGACCCACTTTCTCCTTTGCTTGTATGGAAAATATTTCTACATGTTCACATTGCAAATATCATTATTTAATCTAGGTCTGAAACATCTCCTTTAATGCTGTGACCTCATACTAGAAGATCTGTGGCTTCATGGTTGGACATGGCCGCAGTAGGAGTATGATCAGAAATGGGAACAGTTGGGGGATGACTAAATTCGATGGATGTCACAGATCGGACTGTCAGTCTAGAAAACATTCATTTTTACTGTTTGTCTTACAATTCCCAGAAGTTTTTGTTCCTGGATGAGTTTAAATATCAAATGATCTGACAGAAGAGCAAACAAGAAGCCATGAATATTTTACAGCATGGGACTTGTAGACAACCGACATGACGTGTGTGAATAAAACCAGGAGTCGTTGCTCCACAAGCCCAACTCTTCCACATTCAGAATGAATGTTATTTGTATAGCACCGACATATTGTGCAGCGCAGTGCAGAGACTGATTTGTTACTGAGTACAAGTCATGGCTCCATATTTCAGACATACACTGGTGCTACTCTTAAAAGCCATCACAGAGCTGCATCCAAATGACAACCTGCTCCACTATTGTTCTGGGGAAGTCACGGCACTGTTAAGAGACTAGCCCACTGCTTAGGGCCCATCAGCAGCTCCTTACGGTATAAGACATTTTTGGGCATCAAAACTCAAGGCTTCTTGGAACCCAACCCTCTTCCTATTTGTCACCCAGACTAGATTTTTCCCAATTCTCTTTTATGCTATGAATGCCGTACAGGTCCACAGCCACAGAAGACCATAATTCACTGTAATTTTGGATGTTCACTTGAAGACCTCTTGAATAGACGACCTCTTTGGCAACACCCCAATAAGGAGTGGCCACAATGGTCAATAAAGGCTTCAAAGAGTTGGGCACGTGTGAGCTTTACTGACTTGTGATCGGTCATTGGTGCTCTGGAGGCATTAGGGTGAGTTTAGATTTCAATAGACTTCATGTCACAGTTGAGCATTGTAAGGTACCAGGTGGAGGCCATTTGATCATTCACTTATGAAGGCTACTGAAGTTACGATGAACAGACCGTGCATTAGGTTCCATTTGTGTCCAACCACATTCATAGAGTCTATATAGAACGTTATAGGTCTAGTATTAAGACCACCCCTAAGTTGAGAAAAAGTGAAATCTTTAATCCTTGAAGAAAGTTAAAGTGATACTTCATCTTCAACTATTGTCCAGAATGGAGATGCCCATCCCAAACCCAAGATTTTATGCTCAGCTCCCACTGTTAACTTTTAAGCATCAATGACAGATTTCCTCCTCCGACACAAGGCCCGGGTTTGGCAATGTATACGGACCCACCATATGCTAAATGATACTCTTAGCATACACCAAATAAATGAGGCGATCTTGATACCTTCAGAGTAAGTGCCTTACGCTTTCCTGGCACATACACCAAATGTAGGGAATAAACTAAGCCTTACCCATGTGGTCCTCGAATGTAAGTGGCTCGGTACCTCTGTCCAGGACCTGAGTGCAGAGTGGCAGGTTACAGTAGTGACCCATGAAACGAAGACTTTGGGGCTGGGACAGGCATGGAGTTAGGTAAGACGAATGGCGACCATCATTGGAGATAGGTAGCCAAACCAACAGGTGCCCGTGGTGTGAAGGCTATAACCCACGACCCATTATATTTCTATAAAAAAAACATGGTCTGTAATACATCGAAGAGTGATCTGTGAATTTCTCTTGTTTGGTTTCAGAAAGGATTCCTTCTTGGCACATGCTCAATATAATCTTTGGCGAAAACTGCAGACTTGTTAACGCACAGTCTTTCTGGTCAGTAGACTCGCGTCATGCAAGTGGATAGGTACATCTGTTATCTCGGTGATGCAAAATGCCCAAAGGTTGTACTGCAATTTATGATGGAAACATCTGTTGGATGTTCTCACGTCTTGGATCTGTGTAAATTGTAGGTGACCATGTTTTAGTAACTTTATATTATTCGGTCCTGAATGTAAATTTCCCATTCTATATCTCGCTTTGTAATATCTAACAGTAAAGACAGGTAGGGGTGAGTTGGAGTGGTTGGCATCTCAGGATGAGTCACATTGACGGCACATCACGTGTGTGCCTGCCAGGCAGGCTGCAGGTGAGGCATGGACAGGTGGTGGCAGCTGCCAGCTCAGTGCACATGACTTGAGTTGTTGAGCATTGGATTTAGCTGTGAGCAGATATGGACTCAATTGACACAATGTCCTCAAGTATTAATAGACAGATGAGCGTCTTGTTACGGGATTGCGGAATTATGACTGTTTCTATTATAGAACTAATAACAGATTACTTTCAGAAGTATTGAAAAGTATTTGCCCCCTTTAAGAGATCCCTTAATATTGCATATTTACTGAACTCCTCGGTATACATGATCGAGAACCAGATCTCGCTTCTGAGACCTCTGCAAGATGAAGGATTGACTTGTACATAGGAAATCTACCAATCCATTCACGTAATACATTACCACTAGTTAACGGCCCTCATGTTGGCGAGTCGGCAGATAGGGACTCTTCTCTATGACACCAGTAAGCTTCATTGGGGTCGTCAGGAAGAGAGAACTCCTTTACATATAAGGGGTAGTTATTTATTTGGGTGAAGGATAATTTTAAATATTTCATTACTCAGGCTCCAGGAAATATGGAATAGAAATATAGATGTACCATTGTCTACCTCATCAGTTGTCCCAAAGGATACTTTTTCTTCAATCTGATGTGTCAAAAGGTTCCTTTTACCATCACTCAGGTGCCAGCCAATCACAGGCCATTTTACCTCTGTGACAACTAGACTCCACCCATGAGGGGAAAGACTTATAAAGTGAAGATTGTATATGCGTTTTACACCCTATCACGGAAGATAAATAACGAAAATAATCTATTACTTGCATTTTCGTTCTCAATTCCGGTCAACACTTATCTCCTATAATAAGTAGATCATCGATGTAACGACGGTGATGATGGGACTTTTCCTTTAAGTCCTTCCTTTTTCTATCCAAACATTTAATGATTCTCAGCCTGTGCAGGAATTTTCCAATCCAGCAATTTTTGAGTGTAGAAGTCAGAGAGTCTATTTGCAGTGCACTAAGATCTTTAACAATTCTGATTGATGCCTCTTCGTAAGGCAAGTGTAATCTGTTTGCCTTAAGGCACATCTGCTGCCGTTTTCCCCGGGGACTTGCCTGCTTTATTGCTACATTGAAAGCTTGTTTGAAGAGGTGATGGATTATTCTGTTGCTATTTACTATTCCTTTATCTGAGCCAATGGGAGAGGCCAGTGGCAGATGCGGCTTTACATGCATCAGACCAATGACACAGAGTTGTCAATATCTGTTACAACGTTCAGACGCAGCCGATAATTCCCAGGTTGCTGTAAGGCCGTAGATTGACAACAGCTTCCTCGTGATGACTTATTTTTAGCAGCGCAAACACCGAGGATGAATTGATACTGTGAAGGGTTAAACTAAGATCAGAACCATTTTGTGCTTATAATTCCATTTTGTCGTTTATGAGAAAAATTCTGTTACTAGGCTATAGTTCCTGGCTATCCTGTTATAAAGCTAAATTGTTTTTCTACTAGAGTAAGGTTATGGACTATGATAAAACTAGACTATTCCAGTTTGAACAAGATATGAAACCTTGAGGTGTAATCTGAAGAATGAAAACACTATTGTGTTCCTCTCTATGTTACGTGGATACAGACATATGTAGTTTTCGATTTTCTTGTATTTTCATAGGTTAAATGTTGTAGGTGTGGTTTTATATTATTGGTTGAAGTACAAACTTACTAAATACTATAAAAGATGATAATGCAATACATGGGGTAGGAATCTACCTCGATTCTCCCAGACAGAAACACGTCTCCGTCTGGTTATTTCTGTTGCTAGCAACGTTCTGTGGATTAATTTGGAAATCACTTGGTCAACCGTGAAGGGTCACTTAGATCCTCCCTCAACAATACCAATTACATGTATGTGATTGAGTTCTCGAAGTGAAGCGTATGAAGACGCAGTCAGGAGAGTTTAGAAAAGTCTAAGCTGGCGACACTTCGGAGCAAACTTAAAATTTCCCCCAGTAATTAAAAATAAAGTTAATGAGGGAGGGGGAAGGGCGTCCATTGCAGAGCGGCCACAAAGCGTCTTTGGAAGAACCAGCGAGTCTGAGCACTGCTCAGTCCCCACCAATGTGGCCAGGTTTCTCCGTGGACTGAAGGGTTCCAGCTGTGAACCACAATCAGATCTTCTAATGAAAAGAAATTGTTTATTAAAAAAAAAAAAAAAAACCTTTAAGTTCAATGGCAAAGTTTGGTAGTTTCCAAAAGTTGGGGCACATTATAGTCACTGGCCCACTCTGCCACGGCAGTACAGGCAATAAAAGCTGAGCAGTAATTAGTTAAATGGCCATCTATAGAGGACCACTCTACCCCACGTGACTCTAGTTTCGACCCAAGTTTTATAAATTAATCCAAAAAAAGTGTTTGGTGCATCTGATTCTCATCTTGAATAATTTTCAGTGAAAGTACTCTGTTGTGAATATGCTGGAGGCGGCTTCTGAGCTGGGGCTCCCTCCAGTGGTTGCTGAGGGTAATGAACTGATTACAGAATGGCCTTCAGCTGGCGCTGAATGGTAGGATATAAGTGGCCTGAGTTCCCAGCAGCCTTGCCGGTTATCAATTGTTCCTTCTGGTCTTGCTTGAAGCACTGCTAGTTTCCTGCTCTCCTTCAGATAAGTGTTTGCTGTTTTTTTTTCCTCTGTTTGATTTTCATTGCTAGTTTGCTGCTTGCAGTGGGCTGCAGCCTGTCCCCTTTTGGGGGTCTGGCGCTGCAATTGTGCTCCGTTTTTGTCTGCACTTTTGCTTTGCTCCTTTGTTACTTTTTATTTGCTGAATAGCGTTTTGTTACACCAGAGATCTGATTTAGGTGGATAAGATCGTGTGATCTCAGGTTTTTTGGCAATCAGAAGTGTTGGTATTTTTGTTAGGGTTTTTTGTTGGATTTCAGTCAGAATTCTTTCCTGTACTTTTCTGTCTAGACAGATTTGGCCCAGCGTTTGCTCATTCTATTTTCTGTCTGTGTCCGTGCTTTCTTCTTGTCTAACCGCCATTACATGTTTGGGGGCTTCCTATTTTCTTTGGGGATCTGCTCCGGGGCAGATAGCTTTCATCTTTCTGCCTTTAGGTGTAGTTATCTCTCAGGCTATGACGAGGCGTCTAGGATCAACGTAGGAACGCTCCACGGCTACTTCTAGTTGTGTGGTTAGTTCAGGTTACTGCAATCCAATAGGTTCCAGCCTCTCTGGTGTATTACCGCTTTTTGCTATTTCTCCTCAGTTACCGAAACATAACAGTACTCCCAGTAATATGGTGCCTGACTGATCGAACACAGAGCCTGCACTGCTTCATGGGCACGACAATGAGAATGCAGCTTTATGGGTACTTCATTCAGAAGTGTGTCCAGAAGGAAAAGAGGGACTTAAAAATAAACAAAATAAAGGTAATTATTAACCAAGATCACAATATGGTCTTATAATAACATACTGTACATAAATTTAATCATTTATGCCAATATAACCCAGATTTTAAATCTGCCCTGTTAAAGGATATATCAGCTCTTTAAAGAGACCCCTCCAGGCTTTACTTACCATTAAGTTGCCATTAGAACCATCCTATAGTTTCAGGGGTCCTGGATGATCCTAAGCAATGCAGTCTCTCTTAGAAGTTTTCCTACAATGGAGGAAAGAACCTTCTAGTGTGAGGGAGGATGTCATGGAAATTAGCGGCGTCTCATTCATTACACTGCAGGAGTCTGATAGTGGGAAGCAGATAATAGAGCGATGTAAGCAGGATGGGACTTTATATACAGGGGGCTGACAGGAGAGGAATACTGAGGATGGGCTGTATATAAAAGGGATAGAAAGAAGAGATATACTGTAGGATGGGCTTTATATAAAGGGGACAGAAAGATATACTGCAGGATGGGCTGTATACAAAGGGGACAGAAAGGAGAGAAATACTGCAGGATGGGCTGTATATAAAGGGGACAGAAAGGAGAGAAACTGCAGGATGGGCTGTATTTAAAGGGGACAGAAAGACAAAATATACTGCAGGATGGGCTGTATATAAAGGAGACAGAAAGGAAAGAAATACTGCAAAATGGGCTGTATATAAAGGGGACAGAAAAAAAGATATTGCAGGATGTGTTGTATATAAAGGGGACAGAAAGATATACTGCAGGATGGCCTGCATACAGGGGACTGAGAGGAGTGATATACTGCAGAATTTACTGTATACAGTAGGCTGAGAGGAGAAATATACTGCAGGATGAACTGTATCTAAAGGGGACAGAAAGAATAGATTTACTGCAGGATGGACTGTATACAGGGGGCTGAGAGGAGAGACATACTGCAGGATTTACTGTATACAGGAGGGTGAGAAAATAAATATACTGCAGGATGGACAGTATACAGGGGCTGAGAAGAGAAATATACTGCTGTATACAGGGGGCTGATGAGCTAAAAGGAGAGATATGCCACAGGATAGGTTGTATATAGAGGGGACAGGAAGGAGACTGCTGTATAGAACTCTGTGTACAGGGCTGAGATAAGTTGAGTTGTGTTTGATGCCTCCTGAAGTCAGATCAATAATTTGCAACCATCATATGCTTCAATATAACAAGCTTTTGCAGTTACACAAAACTAATCTGTCTGCAGCAGGCAACAAACACAGCTCTGCACTGCCATTGTGGAGAAGTGCAGGAGAGTTGGGCTCCGCTAGAACAAGCTAACGATGTAAAACTAGAGAGGTAGCTTTACTGATGAAGACAGCAGAAGGAAGCATCCGGCAGGCAGTGAGCTGTATAAGAACTGAGAGCGCACAGATTAGCTAGATGACACAGATAGGTGGGAACAGTGGGAAAACACAGCAGAGGGAAAGAGGGGCCTGCAGCACTGAGGAGAAGCAAGTGCTGCTGAAAAATGTAATTTTAGCAGATAAGAATAGCACTGCCCTCTCTGTTATGTTAAGTTGGATGCACTGAGGGGCAGACAGAAATGGGAGACATAACAGGACATGTTGTGCTTCCTCATTTTTTTGAGTTTTGGGCTTTGTGGCCATTGAGCTTATGTGGCTCCATGCAGGATCAACGGCCACAAAGCCCAAAAAAAAAATCCTGCAAATTCCAGATGAAAGAAGCTCACACTCACACAAGTCTTTTCTGGAATGAGCACATTTATTTCAGAGTAAAACCTGGTGCTTGAGCGACTTCCCAAAAATCAGGGAATGGACAAGCCTTTATTTACACCATTAATAGCATGATCTGATGTCAGGATTAATGCGGAGGATGGACAGCGCTTAAACCGCAGCCGAAAACCCAAACTGCGGCTCACATGGTACAAAAAGAAAAGGTCACAACAGTTACATAACCCCGAAACCAAAAATAAAAGGGAACAAAATACAAAGAATCATGGAAATGTTTAACGGAATGTTCAGTCCATTCATAAATTCCAAAGTACCGGCGGATTGGGTGACGTCACATAGATGGCGCCTACTGAAAATAATCCTACTGGACCGCCGCCGAGTACGGGGCTCCTCGGAAATCTATCAACGTGTCCTCATTATATACCTTTATGTCGGTGGTCAATCGTAAATTGCACGGACCTGACTGAGTCACTACCACTGGAATTAGACGTTGGAACAGAATGTGAGTTTTTACAATTAAAACACATTATTTCTTTTAAAAACCTAAAATAAAAAAATGCTTAAAAAAATAAAATAGAAAAATGTATAAAAATAAGAGAAAGGAAAACAAACAAAAAACTTTCTGGTAAGAGGTGAGTAAGAAAACAGCGCCACATCTGTTGTCGTCAGGTATTACAGTTCAGCTCCAAAGGTGCTTCTCCCAAAATTAGAATATCATCAAAAAGTTAATTTATTTCACTTCTTCAATACAAAAAGTGAATCTAAGCATTTATAAAGGTCCCTTAGTTTCAGTAGCTCCACAATCATGGGGAAGACTGCAGACCTGACAGATGTCCAGAAGAACTGAAATAAATTAACGTTTTGTTCATATTCTAATTTTGGGAGAAGCACCCGTACAACACCACACACAATCTGTAGACAAGGGTGATGCTGTTTTTGGAAGAAAGCAGCCATGTTAATCTTGCACATCACTTTAATGCATGCGGATACCTTTGGAGACATTTGTTGCTACTTATATGCGTGTATGTTGGGCTAAAAATAATTTTTGCAATCAGGTTCCATTAAGAATTTTGCTCTTTTCGGCTTTTACAAGCTGCAGAATGAGTGAAGTGAGAATCAGTCAGAGAGCTCATTTTCTAACGCTTTTGTCTTTTTCTGAATTCCTCTTTACGGATTTATAGATTACATCAAGGGCCGAACCTTGATGAGGTCATAATTCAGCATAGAGGAGCTCAGTAAAAGACAAATAAAAGTTACATTTTCCATCAGAACACACTCACTGGTGGATTCTCGGTTAACTCATTCTGGAGACAGCTGAACAGTACAAAATTCTTAATAGCAAAAATTATTTCAGCCCCAATTACATGCATCTGAGTAAAAAAAATACAAAGTTCCTGAAGGTGTCCACATGCTTTACTGTCAAGACAAATCCTATAGAACAGGTATAAAAATTATTTACAAACGGATAATTAAAAAAAATAGAAAAAAATAACTACGAAGGCAAAAAATAAAATAAAAATTACATAGAGAAAAAAAGTGACATTCACATAGTGGGAGTTTCTGTCTGACCTCATTATCCGGCTCTCCTTAGATCATGACCATTACATTGATGTGTTTGCTGATTACGACCTATTAAGCCGGAGAATGAGCAATCGGATTTTGGTGACGCTTAGTCAATACGAGTGACCGGGTGACATCGCAATCCCACCGTCAGAGGCGGAGAGACATGTAAATACCTCCAAAAATGGATGTGAGGTTATATTGACCGAGCGCAGAATGTGGGATTTACACATCAAAGCTTGTCTGATGGGCAACAGCGGAACGATGGGAGAACAGGAGCAGAGCAACACAACCTTACGTCTTCCTAAAGAGCTGGGAAAGAAAGAAAAATTACTTAAAGGGGAACTCCACGGAGCATCTCGATGGAAAACGTATCAGTGTATATCCGACAACACTTGGGACTGGTTCGCACGGATTCTGCTTGAAAATCCACTTGAAAAACGGACTCAGATCCCCTCTGAATAACCTCCAAGAAGAAACCCGAATAGTAAAAAAACAGCATCATGTGCACTAGGTGGAAAAAGGGGCAAAAAATCAATTCTTGGGGCTCAAAATTGGTAAAAGATGTCCCGTGAACAAAAAAATTCTATTAAAAAAAAACACTAGAAAAAGTTAATTTTTTAAACTTTTTTTTTTTTTGGGGGGGGGGGGGGGGATTTTTCATCCAGAATAATCCACGTGAAAATTTTGCGTTTTCTGACATGGATTTTGAAGCTAATCCACATTAGGCTGTATACACTGAGTCTTTTTGCTGAGTCTCTGAGCGGAAACTCTCCAAAAACTTAGCCAAAGGATATTTTCAAACTGAGTCTTTTTGCCATGTGCAAACAGCTTCTTTTTCAGATGAATTCTACATGGAAAACGCCAGAAAAAGCGCAAAAAAAAAACCCAAAAAGAAGGAACATAGGCCACAGCAAGTACACGTGTTCTTTCTTTATGCACAGCAAGTACACGTGTTCTTTCTTTATGCACAGCAAGTACACGTGTTCTTTCTTTATGCACAGCAAGTACACGTGTTCTTTCTTTATGCACAGCAAGTACACGTGTTCTCTCTTTTGTCGCTTCAGCCTTCCAAAGCTAAGAGGAGTGGATACAAGTGGCCTGTCCGCTCTTCTGGAAGCCCGATGGCAAAAGCTGTTGCAAAAAAGACGCAAAATACGTTAAAGACGACTCTTCGGGGAAAAAGCACCGAGGATATTTTCCCCCCAAGAGTTTTCGTTTTAAAAAACGATGTGGGTATGACGGCATCTAAAAGTCCCTTATAAAGTATTTGATGTGGATTTTGTAGCGGATCAGCTTCCATGGTAAAAGGCTCCATCAAGAACCTCCTTAAATACTCTGATGCAGATTTTGAAACATATCCCAAAGGTCATGTCCACACAGTTTACATATGTGGATTTTGGAGCAGATTCTGCTTTAAAATCCAAATAAAAACACTTTAAATCCTCTTTGAATAAACTCCCTGTCCACATCTACAGCGCACATGGCAGTTTAGTTTTTCAATTGTGGTTTGTTTTTTTTTAATGCGGAAAAAGAAGCGACGAGTCAATTCTTGGTGTTCCTGCTTGAAATAAAAATGCTCCAAAATCAGATGAAGCAGGAAAAAGAAAAACAAAAAAGGCCCACATACAAAAACTGCACCCAAAAAAACAAAACAAATTAAGCCGGTCCAGAAAAGAAGATGTCCAGAAGTACTGAATTAAATAGGCCTGCAGACGAGTGACCATGAAGGCACGGTGCAGGGATTCATACACTGATCTGTAATATGGCCGAATACAGGATCAGAGCAAAAAAGAAAAAAAAAAAACAAACCCTACAGGGTCTGCCTTCCCCAAAAATGACCCCTCAGTCTCTTCCCTTTTCTTCTGATGCCATACTGTGCAAACCTTTGTATCCCCCCCTATCAATTGAGATAAAGTTGCAAAAAAAGGGAAAAATTAGATCAGACATATTCTCCTCTCAAAAAAAAAAAATTAAAGTGCTATAGGTAAAACAAATTATATAAAACACACACACTGTGTCATATCCTAAGTGCTATTGATTTGGTTGCATTTCCTTTGGTCAGCGACAACATTCAGGTCAGGCTGTTTGATAAGATTTCCCTCCTTGGCTCCCCCTTGAGGTGTACTGTGAGGACTATACTCAGGATAGGTCACCAATATCAGTCTGGTGAAGGTCTAATATCTGGCCAAATGTAACACTACAGGGCCAGACACAAAGTAGTGGCCATTCTTGAGTAGTGCAGATTAGATCCTATCAATTTCAATAGGAGTAGAGCTGCAGTACCGAGAACAGCCATTACACAATGTATGGAGCACAACTGGCCATCTATAGAGCTGAGGACAGCTGAACAGTGGGGCTGCTGCATGTCAGACCCCCATCATGGATAAGTCATCAATATCTAAATCCTGGACAACTCTTTTAAGTCCCAATATTTCTTACTCAAAAGCCAATAGTTTAGGGGAGAAAACTACGTGTAAGAAGGATTCACTACTATTAATGTGATCTTAAGGCTCATGCGCAGAATCCCTCTGTGGCCTCCACAGGAGGAAGAAGCAGGAACCTCCTTGGTAAGAGTTGGCGCCCAAGGTGGGATGTGTGCACTAGACTGTACAGATCAGGAATCTCCTCTAAACCTCCAGCGGTTTAGGTCACATGTCAAATACCAATGAATCAGCATACAGAAATTAGGAACTCCGGCCACAGTTCTGTACATCGGCAGCGGGTTCACTTTTTTTTATTATCATCACTGATACTTTAAGTCAATTTAAAAAAAAAGACAACAAAAAAAATATAAGGTGCCACAAAAAGATTTCAGGTAAAATTATCGTCACTGCAGGGCACACTAAAGGGCAACTCCGATTACAGCTGGTAGTAATGTCAACGCCTTCAGTAAATTTCCGGAACTAGAAAATGTGCTATTTACATCTAATAGTGCTGAGAGAACGTGCTTGAATAAGGTGTTATCTGAGCATGCTCGTGTGCTAACAGAGTATCTTCAGCATGCTCGAATAATATGTTCGAGTCCCCGCAGCTGCATGTCTTGTGGATGTTCAACAGCAACAACGCATGTGGGGACTCGCCTGTTTGTTAGGTAATCCCTGCATGTGTAGTGGCTGTTGAACAGCTGCGAGACACGCAGGCGTGGAGACTTGAACATATTATTTGAGCACGCTGAAGAAACTCAGCACACGAGCATGCTCCGATAACACCTTATTCAAGCACGTTCGCTCATCACTAATAACTACCCATAAAACACTTTTTACAAATCATATCTTTACCACACCAAAACTAAGTACAGTAACACCACCCCTTATGGGCAAGAACGTGTACCTACATGTGTAGAATGTTTCGTTTCTGATCGGAGTTGCCCTTTAAGCGGATTTCTGTTCCAGCAAATCATAGCAATAAACAAAATCTTCCAATATTTTCTTTTTCAGTCTGTGCATTTAGCTCTAGTGACATTAGTACGAGGAATGCCTTCAGTTAGAGTTCTGTCTAAAACTGGTGGAAAGTTAATAAAAATGGTGGGTTACATCAACAAAGTCGAGTCCAACTTAAGAAAATCATGAAAATTGGGCTTTCACGGATGTTTCTCGACATGGACATGAACACAGCCTGGCCGCAGGTCAGTCATTTTGTCAGCTTGATCAATGTCCAGAATGATGCTCATCATTTCAGATATTGAACAATTGTTGGTGATGGATAGTAGCTGTCCCTGACACTGACGCCTAAGGATTTAAAGGGGGGCTATAAATATGTATTTTTTTCATGTGGTGTAAATACTACCGTTCTTCTGAATCCGGCATTGTTTTCCTTTTGCTTCTATCCCTCTCTGTTCCTGAGATATGGCCTTTCATCTCTGTAAATAAATCTAGAATGAAGTAGGCGTGGTCCTCAACTCTTCTATGTGGGAGTCTTCATAAAGGACCACGCCCCCTCAGCATCAAAGACTAGATTTATGTACAGGGAAGAAGTAGTTATATCTCAGGGATAGAAAGGCACAGGAACAAAAGAAAAACAGCGCCAGATTCAGAAGAACAGCCGCATTCACAGTAGTTAATAAAAGTACATATTTATGGCAAGTGACAAGTCCCCTTTAAGAGTGACCGCTATGGTCAGCCTTGCGCTTTATCCTAGGTTAGTGTGTGCTACAAAACTATAGCCTTGCCATCAAATTTGGAGCTGACAAAATAGCTGCCTATGTTGTGAGTACATGATAAAGCATGGAGGAGCAAAAGTTGACTTGGGCTTTATTTTTTTTTCCTTCAATGCCTGGAATGTACGATAAGAATCAGCCCTATGTGATACAAAGCAGCATATTCAGGTTACAACTGGTGTGATACCCCTTCCCCTCCCCCCCGACCCTTACGAGCACCGCAAGTCTTGCCTCCGTCACAAATGGAGGCCTTGGTTAAAAGGAGTATCAATAATCTCAAGACCGATAGTTTCATCTCATCTTTTTGTTTTTTTGCTTTTAATACAAAAAAATCTATGATATAATTTCTATTTATATAATTATTTACAGAAGAAATTCACGATGTACGGCGATAAATGTGGCGCCTACGATGCTGCTGTGTTTCCCATAAGTCTCGTTTAAAATTAAAAAAAAAAAAAAGCTTCCAAAGGCTTTTTCCTTTCAGGTTAGAGATGGAGCTTGTGTCAATGCCAATGAACAAATGGGGGATGTGATATAAAAAAAAATAATAATAATAAAAAAAAAATAATCCAAAACGTCAAGCTATTGTATTCAAATTATAAAAAAAAAAAAAAAAAATGAAAAAAAAAAAAAAAAAAAAACCTAAATGGCTATCGGCACTAATCACTTTGCTACATATAAAATGTCCAGCTAATATAAAGCACGTTGTACCAATCCTCTAAAACAGTTAAGATATATACACTGATCTAGATATTAACAAATAGAATATTACAAAATATTAAAGGCCACAGTCGCGTCCTCCGCCGGCTTCTTATTTGAAGTTGGCGTAGTCCGAGAAGGCGTCGATGTATTCTTGCACCACTCTGTAGCAGAACTCGTACTGCTCCTGTAACGGGAGAGTCGCAATTCATTTCTTGATCAGGACAACCCAAAAAAAGTCAGCAAAAGGATTATTATCGCTCCGAGACTCCAACCACCACAACGTATCTCACCAAAAACGGGCCACAATGGAAGAAACCAAGGACCTACCAGTGTCTGGACCATGTGTGGCCGCTGTAACCTCAAGCTTTTCACGGTCTGAAAGACGTCTAGAATTCCCTCAGCTTTCACTCTCTCCAGAACTGTACTCAGGGCGCAGAACGTCCCCGTCCTCCCAGCGCCGGCACTGCGGACACGAACACCAGCGTCACTATCCCTCCCGGAGAACATGGGCCAGTGGTCGCACTGTTGGCAGAGGAAGCTTTTCTACTCACCTGCAGTGCACAGTGATCGGGTGATTCCCGGACTGCTGTTGCTGTTTTTGTACGGCTGCAATGATATTGATCATCCCTTTTCCGTCTGTTGGGATCCCAACCTCCGGCCACCCGTGAAAGTGGAACTGTCGGATCTGACGGGCTTTGTTTTCCTGGATAAAAAAAAAAAAGTAATGGTTAATAGAAAGTGATATAGAGGCACCAAAGGCCAAGATCAGTCCACCAGGCGGGGCGCCAAAGGACAAGCAGAGTCCACCTGGCGGGGCGCCAAAGGACAAGCAGAGTCCACCTGGCGGGTTGCCAGAGGACAAGCAAAGTCCACCAGGCGGGGCGCCAAAGGACAAGCAGAGTCCACCTGGCGGGGTGCCAAAGGACAAGCAGAGTCCACCTGGCGGGGCGCCAAAGGACAAGCAGAGTCCACCTGGCGGGGCGCCAAAGAACAAGCAGAGTCCACCTGTCAGGGCGCCAAAGGACAAGCAGAGTCCACCTGGCGGGGCGCCAAAGGACAAGCAGAGTCCAACTGGCGGGGCGCCAAAGGACAAGCAGAGTCCACCAGGCGGGGCGCCAAAGGACAAGCAGAGTCCACCCGGCGGGACACCAAAGAACAAGCAGAGTCCAACTGGCAGGACGCCAAAGGACAAGTGAGTTCCACTTGGTGAAGCCCCAAAAGGAAAGAGGAGGCCACCTTCTAAGGTGCAAAAAAGGATAAATGGAGACCCCTCTTGGGAGGCCACAAAAAAAAAAAATCAAATTGAGTTCACCAGGCGAGGGAACAAAAGACTAATGGAATTCAGTTGTCGAGGTCCAAAATGAACGTCCAGTTGTTGAAGCCCCAAAAGAGAAGTATAATTCACCTGCCAAGGTCCCAAAACACCAATGAAGTCCATCAGTAGATGCCTCAAAGGACAAGTGGAGTCCAGGTGCTGAAGGACCAAGGATAAGTGCAGCTTATTGGCCGAGGCCCCACAAGACAATGTCCCGGGGCAGAGAACCCTATGAGACCTTGAGGGCGTTCTCACCCGGGTGTTGGTGACCAGTAGATCTCGCACTGTGTAGCTCTCACATTCCTCCTCTTTCTTCAGTTCTATAGTGATGTCCCCGAATGACATGACGGCCTCTGACGGCCAATACTGTGCACACTTCTCCTGTAAGGACGCAGGAATAAGAACGTACGGTCAGCTTCACGCCCCCGAGGAGGCGGACAACCAAGAGATAACAGTTTATAGAAAATCAGCCATCAAAATATGTTCCTCAGTAACAGATGCTGATTTTCGGATGACGGTGACATTTTTTCACCCCTCTGATTAACCCTTACCTGTCCCCTTTCCTCCAGCTCGGTTAACATTACAATAGAACAGGATTTCCACTCCCAAATCATCCTCCAGAAATCCTCCATGGTGTGACGTAACGGGCCCTGGCTCGCTATGTACGAGTCTTTCTGTCTGTAGCCCTGTAAAAAGCAAATGAAAACAATGTGTGAGAGCGCCCCCCTGTGTCAGGGCCAAAAACAGGAGAGGTAACCACCCAACGCAAAGTAGTAGGACAATAGCCAAGTATCCACAGCCATATGTACGTTCACAGGTCATGAGACTCCCGGACTTTTACCGTAGAGACCCCCTCCTCCGAATATTAAGCCCCTTGTTAATATTTCAATATACAGTCTTAGAAGCAAATGTAGGATTTATCATAAACAAACAGGAAGGAAAGGGCAACACCCCACAAGGGAGATGCCAGCACTGCACCACCTGAATAATCTGTAGGACATTTAATCATTGTGAGGTCCCCGGGGTGCAAACCTGCGACGCTGAAACACGGATTTTGGTAAGAACTTACCTGTAAAATCCTTTCAGCGAAGGAAGGAAGAGAGACACAGTATTCATTACTGATGGGTAGGCGGAGCCCCAGATCAGGATGTCACCTCAGATCAAAAGAGTGCTGACTGGCTGGCCCCTCCAGCTCGGGCTCCTCCTACTCAGCTCCAGTCGTACCAAAGCTTTGAGGAAAAGAGCCAAGATCACCAGCGGAGCAACATAACCCCTTCTGAAGGAACTTCAGAGAAAAAACACAAGGATACAGGTTATGCATGCAAAGAAAGCCAAAAACCACAGAGTTCCAGGTACTACTCACGGAACCTGACTACTGCGATGAGCTGGCGATGCTGGAACAGAGCCTTAGCGCGCTGACCTCAGCCCAGATAATCGCTTTCAGATAAGGGTCGCGCTGCATCTGAAAACATCAACACACTTCTGCCTTGGGAGGGTGCTGTGTCTCTCTTCCTTCCTTCGCTGAAAAGGATTTTACAGGTAAGTTCTTACCAAAATCTGTGTTTCAGCTGCAGATGGAAGGAAGAGAGCCACAGTATTCATTACTGATGGGACGTCCCAAAGCAGTTCAAAAATAAGGGTGGGAAAAACCAATAAAAGGCAGAAACCCAACAACCTTAACAACAAAGCGCAACCAGCGCTAAACACAAGTTCATCCAGAACTTTAAACTACAGCTGCCTGCAGGACCCTACGTCCGAGGGCTGCATCAGCGGAAGCACTGACGTCCACTTTATAAAACTTTGTAAACGTGTGGACAGAGCGCCAAGTTGCCGCTCGGCAGAGCTGCACTGCCGAGGCACCTTGATGAAAAGCCCACGATGAGGCCACAGCTCTCGTAGAATGGGCTCGAATCTTAATCGGGCAAGATTCACCCCGAAGACGGTAAGCTTCCAAAATAGCTGACCGGATCCAACGAGCTATAGAATCCTTGGAAGCTCGTTGACCACGCCGACGACCTGCTGGAACCACAAACAGGGAGTCCGTCTTACGAAAACCTTGAGTAATAGATAGATAAAACTTCAAGGCCCGCACTAAATCCAATGTGTGTAAATCTCGCTCTTTCGCATTCTTCGGATCCCGGACAGAGTGAAGGCAACACAATATCCTGGTTAACATGAAATTGTGACACCACTTTAGGCAAAAAATCACCCCGAGTGCGAAGCACTACACGATCCGGAAAAAACTCCAGAAAAGGAGGCGAACAAGAAAGAGCTGCCAACTCAGAAACTCTCCTCAAGGAAGTGACTGCAACAAGGAAAGCCACCTTCCAAGAAAGTAAAGAAAGGCTAGCAGAAACCATAGGCTCAAAAGGTTTATGCTGAAGAGCCTCCAAAACAAGGTTGAGCCGCCAAGGAGACACGGGTGCCTTCCGCGGCGGAAACTTACGAGATATACCTCGGAAAAAGGAGAGCACGTCTCTATTTGAAGCAATGGTTCTCCGAAACAATAAGGACAGAGCAGAAATCTGACCTTTCAGAGTGCTTACTGCCAAACCCTTGTCTAGCCCATGCTGTAGAAAAGCCAACAGGTTGGGAATGGAAAATTTTCTCGGGTTCCGAGAGGACCCCAAACACCACGAAAAGAAGGTTTCCCAAATTTTGTGGTAAATCCTAGTAGTAGCCGGACATCTTGCAGCACGAAGGGTAGCAATGACCTCGGCTGAGAAACCTCTACGGGTCAAGATTTCGGTCTCAAGAGCCACGCCGTCAAACGCAGGGACATCAAGTCCGGATGACAAACGGGCCCCTGAGTCAACAAGTCGGTTGAAGAGGGAGTGAAAAAGGAGGTGCCGCCAACAGCGACATTATTGTCGAGAACCACACCCTTCTTGGCCAGTCTGGAGCTATCAAAATAGCTGGAATTTTCTCTAGTCTGATCCGACGCAGTACTAGAGGAAGTAAGGATATCGGCGGGAATACATAGATCAGCTCGAACTGACCCCACTGAGCCACTAGAGCATCCACCGCCAACGCTTCGGATCCTTGTACCTGGACATGAATGTCGGTAACTTGGCATTGAACCTGGATGCCATCAAATCCACTTGGGGGGTTCCCCAGCGAGAGCACAGTAGTGCAAACACATCCGGATGGAGGCTCCATTCCCCGGAATCCATCCTTCTGCGACTGAGAAAGTCCGCTGTAACATTCTGAACCCCTGGAATGTGAATCGCCGAAATGGCTGGTACATTGGCCTCTGCCCAAATCAGAATTCGGGACACCTCTACCATGAGTCTGGAACTCCTTGTCCCACCTTGGTGATTGATATACGCGACAGCCGTCGCATTGTCTGTCTGCACACGGACTGGCAGACCGCTCAAAGGGACCGTCCAATGTTGGAGGCAAAGGAAAATCGCCCTCAATTCCAGGATGTTGATCGGAAGCACAGACTCTTCCGATGACCATACCCCCTGAATCCAGAGATTGTTCCAAACACCCCCCCAGCCCGTCAGGCTGGCATCGGTGGTTATGACTGACCACTTCGGAGGGAGGAAAGACTTCCCCAGGGAGAATGCCCCTGGACGTAACCACCATTCTAGAGAATCCCGCACCGCGCGAGAAATGGTGACACTGCAATCCAGCGATTGCGACTGATTCCATCGACTCAAGATGAACCTTTGAAGAGTCCTGGAGTGGAACTGGGCAAAAGGAATTGCCTCCATGGACGCCACCATCAGTCCTAGAAGACGCATACACTTCCGTAGAGACATTGCCGTTGAGGATCTCATAATCTGTACATGTCGAAGAAGACATGACTGTTTGTCTGGTGGTAGGGAAACTACCGACCGAAACGTGTCGAGATGCATTCCCAAAAAGAGGATTGTCCTCGATGGTTCCAGGGACGACTTCTCCCAATTGACCAGCCAACCGAAGTCCTTCAGAAACTGAAGAGACAAATCCGAGCCGTCAACGCCTCCTCCTCCGAGGAAGCCATGATCAAAAGATCGTCCAGATAAGGGAGAATCGTAATCCCCTGTCTTCGAAGGATTGCCATGAGAGGCGCCAGAATTTTTGTAAAGACCCTTGGCGCTGAGGCTAAGCCGAACGGCAGAGCCACGAACTGGTAATGATTCTGACCTATGGCAAATCGAAGAAAGCGCTGATGAGCCTTTCCGATGGGAATATGCAAATAGGCGTCGCGAATGTCGATTGACACCAGAAAATCGTTCTGTGACAGAGCTGCCACAACGGAACGAAGCGACTCCATGCGAAATTTCCGGGCATGGACATGCCGGTTTAATCGCTTGAGATCCAGAATCGGGCGAAATTTGTTCTCCTTTTTGGGAACTATAAAAAGGTTGGAATAAAAACCTTTTCCTCGGTCCTCTGACGGAACCGGTATCACTACACCCTTTTGTAGCAGAGATTCGACCTCTCGCTGTAGAGCGACAACAAGCTCGGGTTCCGACGGAACGCGAGACTGACAAAAAACATTTGGGGGTCGAGAAGCAAACTCTATGAAATAGCCTGCCGACACAATCCGCGTTGCCCAGGAATCTGGAACGCGAGCCATCCAAGTCGCCTTGAAAAGAAGCAGGCGACCCCCCACTCGAGAATCCTCGAGTGGACCCCTGGCGTCAATTAGACTTTGCGGGCTTCTTGTCAAGTTCCCGCTTGTCCTGGCGGAAACTCTGCTTCCAGGAAGTACGAGTTTTCTGAGAGGATTTCTTTCCTGAGAAGGAAGGACGACCCGATCCCCACGAGGAGTGACTAGATCGTCCTCGGCCCCGAAAGGACCGCCGACCACTATAGACACCAGGCCTACTGGACACCGAGGCCATGGCCCTACGCTGTGGTAATGCTGATTCCTTCGCCTTAGCCTTGGAAATCAGCTCTGTGAGGTCAGATCCAAAAAGATGGCCACCCTTGTAAGGTAAGGCCAACAACCCTTGTTTGGAAACTGCGTCCCCGGCCCACTGTCTGAGCCATAAAGCTCTTCTGACTGTGACCGCTGAAGCTTGCGCTTTGGCCAGCAGAGATGCCGTATCCAGACCGGCATCAAAGATATAACAGGCTGCCGTTTCTAACCATTCACAAGTTTCCCGTATCTCAGATAACGGAGATTCATTGTGCAACTCCGTCTTCAGACGTGCCAACCAACTTAGAGAAGCTCTAGCAGCACACATGGATCCTAGCACTGCTCGGAATCCATGACCCGCAGCCTCATAGCTTGCTTTTGCCGCCAATTCTGCTTTTCTATCCAAAGGCTCCTGTAAGCTCGCTTTTCCCTTAATAGGGAGTAGTGAGGATTTATTAAGCTGAGATAAAGACACATCCACTTCAGGAGCAGAAGTCCAATTAGCCTTTAACTCCGCAGAGCAAGGATAAAGTGTATCCAAGAAATGCGTTCCATGAAAACGCTTATCTGGACATAGACGTTCCTCCTCTATTACACTATTAAGCTCATCCAGAGCTGGCAATGTTGTACGCGAAGCACGGGACTCCTGGAACATGCGTGCTGATTTACCAGGACGACTAGTTACCTCCTCCGGTAACTGTAATATATCTCTCATGGCTTCAATTAATGCCTCCGTACGCTTCGCCATAGAGGAACGCCCCTGCGGCTCGTCCGCATCTGAATCGGATATTTCTCCATCCGAATTTAAAGGGGAACTCTGCCCAATATCAGATACGTCTGACTCGCTCCGTGTAGAGGCCGGTAACGGCCTGCGTCGCTTCCTCTGAGAAGAATTAGCAGACACATATTGACCTAAAAGGTCAGACAAGTTGTTGATCGATCGAGCGATATCGTCCAATTTTTCACCGCTGTCGACCGCAGCGCTAGACGTTGTGGAGGTCTGCGTATCTGATTGCCGCAATGGCACTGGGACGTGTCCGCGGCATCTGAACTCTGTTCAGACATGTCTCACCTGTATGAACAGGTCAAAGCGGTAATACCAGCAAAAAACTATGCGGTTTTTCTTTTTTTTTTTTTTTTTTTTTATATATGCTGAAGGGTTAACGCTCCACCAGGCAGGGTTACCCCAGCGGTATTCAGTCAAAAAAATTTTCTGGTAGAAATAACCCTCAGAAGGGTTAATATTGCAAACTCACCACAACATATATATATGAAGTGTGAGTCCCAGCCAATTTTATGTCTCTAATGAGACTGCAGCTGCAGGATAGCGATCGCTGCGCTGCAGGGTGAGGAATCAGCACTCACCCAGCTGGCCGTGGTGTCTTATGAGGAGAGGAGCGGTCTGAGGAGCCCAGGAGCCTGTGTAATGGCCGCCACAGTGAGGGAGTCGCAGGAGAAACGCCAGAGCGCGCGTCTTCCTGCTCAAAAGACCGGGAATAGATAGGCCACGCCCCCTGCTAGCTCAAATATTGAGCGCGAACTCCCCCGCTCCTGCTCCCTCTCTGTCCTGCAGCTATCTGCCTGCGGACAAAAGATCACCACATCTACAATGTAACAGCGCTGTCACAGCAGCGCTGAAGCATACTGACATACAGTAGTAGCGCTGTCACCGCAGCGCTGAAGCACTCACACATTATTATAATAAAAATTGTGTGGAAAACTCATCAGCTCAGCGCCACAGGGACCCCTAAGGGTTTCTGGCGCTATGCCCATGCTTCCCCCAGGGCGGGAAGCGCAGTGACCCAGCGTGTGGTTTGCGCCCCCGCCAGGGAAAACTCTCCTCATCCCCCAGGGCCGGCAAGGATTCTGCAGGGACCATTATGTAATTACAGATCCGCCAAGGGAGAGGCTGGTGAAAAACACTGATAAACATGTAATAGTGCTGTCACCGCAGCGCTGAAGCATACTGATATACATGTAATAGCGCTGTCATCAGACGCTAAAGCACTCACACATTAATAATAAAATTTTGTGTGGAGTACTCACCAGCCAAGGCGCCACAGGGACCCTCAGGGGTTTCTGGCGCTATGCCCATGCTTCCCCCAGGGCGAGGAACGCAGTGACCGCACGTGTGGTTTGCGTCCCGCCAGGGAAGCTCTCCTCATCCCCCAGGGCCGGCAAGGATTCTGCAGGGACTTTGAGTAAGTACAGATCCGCCAAGGGAGAGGTTGGGGTACAGCAGCGCTGGTACCCCTGAGACCTCTAGACCAACTAGTGATCCAGGTCTCCTGTCCGAATATAAAATAATAAAATCTTCTGAGGAGCTGCATTAGCAGCGACCATCCTTCTGGACCTCAAATCTTAGACTGGAGCTGAGTAGGAGGAGCCCGAGCTGGAGGGGCCAGCCAGTCAGCACTCTTTTGATCTGAGGTGACATCCTGATCTGGGGCTCCGCCTACCCATCAGTAATGAATACTGTGGCTCTCTTCCTTCCATCTGCAGCTGAAAAATGGAGTAATATAGATAGTGCAAACCTCAGACCTATGGCTGGCCGACTACTACCACCCCCAGCATTGCCAGCAGGACAAAGGCATCACTGCCTGAACATAAATATGGGATGAAACGACAAAATAGAAAGCGTAAAGAGATAAAAGACGGATTTTGGTAAGAACTTACATGTAAAATCCTTTTCAGCGAAGGAAGGAAGAGAGACACAGTCATTACTAGTGGGTAGGCGGAGCCCAGATAGGATTGACACCTCAGATTAAAAAGAGTGTTGACCGGCCCCTCCAGCTCGGGCTCCTCCTACTCAGCTCTTCAGTCGTACCCAAGCTTAAGGAAGAACAATATCACCAGCGAAGCAACATAACCCCTTCTGAAGGACTTCAAGAGAAAAACATAAGAGTACAGGTTAGGCATGCATTTGGCAAAAAAAAAATCACACAGTTACAGGTACTACTCACTGAACCTGACTACTGCGATAAGCTGGCAATGCTGGAACAGAGCCGTAGCGCGTCGACCTCAGTCCAGATAATCGCTATCAGAGAAGGGTCACGCTGCATCTGTAAATACAACAACACACTTCTGCCATGGGAGGGAGCTGTGTCTCTCTTCCTTCCTTCGCTGAAAAGGATTTTACAGGTAAGTTCTTACCAAAATCCGTCTTTCAGCTGCAGATGGAAGGAAGAGAGCCACAGTCATTACTAGTGGGACGTCCCAAAGCAGTCCAAAAATTAGGGTGGGAAAAAAACAAAATAGGCAGAAACCCAACAACCTAGATAAATGCGCCACAGGTGCCAAATACAAGTTAACTAAAAACTTTAAATTACCGCTGCCTGCAGGACCCTACGTCCTAAGGCCGCATCAGCGGAAGCACTGACGTCCACCTTATAAAACTTTGTAAATGTGTGGACGGAACGCCAGGTCGCCGCTCGGCAGAGCTGAGCTGCCGAAGTCCTTGATGAAAGGCCCACGATGAAGTCACAGCCCTCGTGGAGCGAGCTCGAATCTTAATCGGGCAAGGTTCGCCATTAAGACGGTAAGCCTCCAAAATGGCCGACCGAATCCAACGAGCTATAGAGTCCTTGAAAACTCGTTGATCACGCCTACGACCTGCTGTAATCACAAACAGGGAATCTGACTTTCGAAAACCTTGAGTAATAGACAAAATAGAACTTCAAGACCCGCACTAAATCCAATTTGTGCAAGTTCCGTTCCTTTGCATTCCTGGGCCCGGGCAAAGCGAGGGCAACACAATATCCTGGTTAACATGAAATTGCGACACCACCTTAGGTAGAAAATCGCCCCGTGTGCGAAGCACTACTCGATCCGGGTAAAACTCCAGGAAAGGAGGCGAGCAGGAAAAAGCTGCCAACTCAGAAACCCTTCTTAAAGAGGTTACCGCCACTAAGAAGGTAACCTTCCAAGAAATTAAAGAAAGGCTAGCAGAACCCATAGGCTCAAAAGGTATATGCTGAAGAGCCTCCAAGACAAGGTTGAGCCGCCAAGGAGACACAGGCGCCTTCCTCAGTGGAAAATGACGGGTTTACTCGCGAAAAAAGGAACGTACGTCCCTACGCGAGGCGATAGCCTTCCGAAATAGCAAAGACAGGGCAGAAACCTGACCTTTCAGAGTGCTAACTGGCAAACCTTTTGTCCAGCCCGTACTGTAGCAAAGCCAACAAATTGGGAATGGAAAAAAAATCCTCGGATTCCTTGAAGAACCCGAAACCACGAAAAGACCAAGTCTTGTGATAAATCTTAGTAGTAGCCGGACCTCTGGCAGCTCGCAGAGTGGCAATGACTTCGGCTGAAAAACCTCTACGGGTCAAGGTTTCGGTCTCAAGAGCCACGCCGTCAAACGCAGAGACTTCAAGTCCGGATGACGAACGGGCCCCTGGGTTAACAGGTCCGGGCGAAGAGGAAGTGGGAATGGCGGTGCCGCCAAAAACGACACCAGTGTCGAGAACCACGTCCTCCTTGGCCAATCCGGGGCTATCAACATAGCCGGAATTCTCTTCCAGTCTGATCCGACGCAGCACCAGAGGAAGTAAAGATATCGGCGGAAACACAGACTAGCTCGAAATGGTCCCACGGAGCCACCAGAGCAACCACCGCCACAGCCTTCGGGTCCTTGTACCTGGACATGAAGGTCGGTAGTTTGGCATTTGAACCTGGATGCTATCAAATCCACTTGGGGAGTTCCCCAACGGAAGCACAGCAGCGCAAAAATTTTCGGATGAAGACTCCATTCTCCAGGATCCATCTTCTCGCGACTGAGGAAGTCCGCCGTGGTATTCTGGATTCCTGGAATGTGATCGCAGAGATGGCTGGAACCTTGGTCTCGGCCCATAGCAGGATCCGACACACCTCCATCATGAGGCTGGAGCTCCTTGTCCCGCCTTGGTGGTTGATATACGCAACGCCGTCGCGTTGTCTGTCTGCACTCGGACTGGTAGACCGCTTAAAGGGACCGTCCAGTGTTGTAGGCAAAGGAAAAATTGCCCTCAACTCCAGGATGTTGATCGGTAGAACAGACTCTTCTGATGACCATACTCCCTGCATCCAAAGATCGTTCCAGACACCCCCCCAGCCCGTCAGGCTGGCATCGGAGGTTATGACCGACCACCTCGGAGGGAGGAAAGATTTCCCCAGGAATAACGCTCCTGGACGTAACCACCATCCTAGGGATTCTCGCACCCTGTGAGAGATGATGACGCTGCAATTCAGAGAAGCTTGCGATCGATCCCAACGACTCAGAATGAGCCTTTGGAGGGCCCTGGAATGAAATTGGGCAAACGGAAGTGGACGTCAGGAAGTTGCCTCCATGGACGTCAAACCCAGAAGGCGCATACACTTCCGAAAGGACATTGCTGCCGTAGACCTCATAATCTGTACATGTCGAAAGAGACATGCCCGCTTGTCTGGAGGAAGGGACACCACCGTCCGTACAGTGTCGAAATGCATTCCCAAAAACAGGATTGACTTCCAGAGACGACTTCTCCCAATTGACCAGCCACCCGAAATCCTCCAGGAGTTGAAGGGATAGATTGCGAGCCGTCCCCGCCTCCTCCTTTGAGGACGCCACAATCAGAAGGTCGTCCAGGTAGGGAAATCGTAACCCCTGTCTTCGAAGAATTGCCATGAGGGGCGCTAGAATTTTTGTAAAAACTCTGGGCGCCGAGGCCAAGCCGAATGGCAGAGCCACAAACTGGCAATGGTCCTGACCTATGGCAAAACGAAGGAAGCACCGGTGAGCCCTTCCGACGGGAACATGCAAATAAACGTCGCGAATGTCGATTGACCAAAAAGACGTTCTGCGACAGGGCTGCCACAACGGAGCGAAGCGACTCCATGCGGAATTTTCGGGATGTAAACATGCCGATTCAATCTTTGAAATCCAAAATAGGGCGAAATTTGTCCTCCTTTTTGGGGACCACAAAGAGGTTGGAATAAGAATCCTCTTCCCCGGTCCTCTGCGGAACCGGTATCACCACACCCTTCTGCAGAAGGGAATCGACCTCTCGTAGTAGAGCGGCAAATAGCTCGGCTCTGACGGAATGCGAGATTGGCAAAACCTGTCCGGGGGTCGAGAAAGAAACTCTATGAAGTAGCCTGCCAGCACAACCTGTGTCACCCAGGCGTCCGACACACGGGAAACCCAAGTCGGTTTGAATTGGAGTAAACGACCCTCCACTCGAGAGCGCTCGAGTGAGACCCAGACGTCAGACCGCTTTAGCGGGTTTTTTGCCAGCTTCTGTCTTAATGGAAGTTCTGTTTCCAGGGTATGCGGAATTTCTGAGAAATTCCCCTTTTTTTTTTTTAAAAAAAAAAGAGGAACGACCCAAACCCCCAGAGGGTTGACTGGATCATCCCCTGGACCGAAAGGACCGCCGACAACTACCGGCACTAGTCCTGCCAGACACAGAAGTCACAGCTCTGCGCTGCGGTAAAGCTGTTTCTTTTGCCTCAGAAATCAGCTCTGTGAGGTCAGATTCAAATAGCTGACCACCTTGTAAGCTAAAGATAGCAAACCCTGCTTGGAAACCGCGTTCCACTGTCTAAACCACAGTGCTCTTCTGACTGTGACTGCCGAGGATTGCGCCCTGGATAGCAGTGACGCAGAATCCTTCAACTTGAAAAGCCCATCTATCTCGATAGAGGGGATCCATCTTGTCACGCCGTCCGTAGACGGTCCAAACGGCTCAGGGAAACTTTACAAGTACACATAGATCCTTAATACTGAATCCATGACCCGCGGCCTCGCAGATGGATATTGTTGCCATCTCCATTTTTCTGTCCAGCAGGTCCTGCAGACTCGCCTTCCTTTACCAGGATAAAGGGACATTCACTTCAGGAGATCCAATTAACAATCAACTCCGTAGAAAACGGATACAGATTGTAAAGCCGTCGCGACCTATGCGACTCCTGAAACATCCGGGCCGACTTACCAGGACGTCTAGTTACCTCTCTCTGGTAACTGTAACGCCCTCATGGCTTCAATAGTACGGTCCATGAGAGAGGCAGAGTGTCCCTGCCGATCCTCCTTGTCCGAAACGGACATCTTCGCTACGCGAGAAGGAAGGCACCGATTTGTGTCGCTTCCTTGAGAGGATCTAGCTGACACTCCATAATCTAGAAGGTCAGACAGGCTATCATAGAAACTAGCGAGGGCCTCCATTTTGACACCACTGGAACCTCCGACCGCTGCGCATGACGCCGTCGGGGTCTGCGTGTCAGATTCTGACATGTCCTTGCACAGTATATGGCAGGTTAAACCTGTCAGTAACTAGAACAGTGTGTTTCTTAAAGAAAAACAATCGCTGAAGGGTTAAAGCTCTTAAAGAGAGAGCTACCCCAGCATTAAGAGTTAACCGCCTAAGAAGGGGTTAAAGTAGCAGACTCCCCACAACCTTGATAATGAAAAAGTTGTGCGAGCTCCAAGTGCCTCTTATAAGGCAGCAGCTGCAGGACAGCTTTTTATGCCACACTAACAGAAAAACGTTCCACAAGATCGCTAAAAATTGCGCTGTTTTGTATATCGCAATGACCGCCAAAGTTGATAAGGAGATCGCTAACCGCTTATGCGATGTTAATGAGATCGCCCAGATTGGCAGCTACTAGCGACATTAAAAAATGATCACACAAACGATCGCATTAGTATGCGTCGTTATCAGGATCGTTAGTGGGAACGTATAGTGGCAGTATTAAAATCGCAGACTCCCCACAACCTCTTTATTATTATTGAAAAGAGTGTGCGAGCCCCTTATGCGATAACAGCCGCAGGACAGCGCAGTCTGTCACTCATTAGTGCCTCAGAAGGCGCCCGCGCTGTGGGGGTGAAGGGGTTAAGCTTCTGCCCGCGGGCTAGAAGCGACTCACCCAGCTGGTAACAGTGTAACATCTTGCCGGGAGGGGAGGAGGGAGAAGAGCCAGAAGAAGCTTTCAGCCTGCTTCTTTAATGGCCGCCGCGCTGTGCCTCCGTGTGCTCCATGAGGGAAGCCGGAAATGGAGACAGCAGTAAAGCGCGCGCTCAGAGCGGCGCGAAAATTCAAATAAAAAGGCGCGCACTCCTCTCCTATGTCCTGCAGGCATCCACCTGCGGACAAAAAACACAGTCACCGACATGTATTGTACAGCGGCTGCCGCAGCAGTCGCTTAAACACACACACACACATTAATAAAAATGTGAGGTAAAAATGTGAGGTACTCACCAGCCGAAGCGCCACAGGGACCCCCAGGGGTTTCTGGCGCTATGCCCATGCTTCCCCCCAGGGCGGGGAACGCAGTGACCCCTGCAGCGCGGTGTGCGCCCCCGCCAGGGAAGCCATCATCATCCCCCCGGGCCGGCAGGGTTCTGCAGGGACCACCATTAGGGTAATACAGATCCGCCAAGGGAGAGGTGGGAGTCCAGCAGCGCTGAGACCCCTGAGACCTCTAGACCACATTTGGTGATCCAAGTCTCTTGTCCGATAAAAAATAATAAAATCTTCTGAGGAGCTGCTTCCAGCAGCGACTATCCTCTGAGACCTCAAATTGTAAACTGGAGAGCTGAGTAGGAGGAGCCCGAGCTGGAGGGGCCAGTCAACACTCTTTCTAATCTGAGGTGTCAATCCTATCTGGGGCTCCGCCTACCCACTAGTAATGACTGTGGCTCTCTTCCTTCCATCTGCAGCTGAAAATCCCTTTAAGAGGGGTCTTTCAACAATTTTTATTTTTTACTAAAATGCATTTACTTTGTGCTAAAAAGAATTATTGCAATTAGGTTTCATTAAAAATTTTGCACCGTTTGCATTCTGCAGCCTCTGAGGTGCACTGTCTATCGCTGGCTGCAGAATGAGTTAACTGAGAATTTGTCAGTGGGCTCCTGACAAGAGTGTGTGACATTTATCTGTCTTTTATGACCATAGACCACATTAAAGTTGAATGAGGAGGGAAACAAAAAACCTGTACGAGGAAAAATGTGCAAAAATTTTTAATACAACCAATAAAAAAAATTATTTTAAGCCCCAAATACATGAAGATTGGAGTATGAAAAAAGAATGTCCTTAACTCCTTCAAGAGTTGGGCAATATCACATTATCAGACTCAAAAACGTCTAAAAGGGATTTTCCATTAACCTTTACAGATTTAGATCAACTTAAAAGGGCATCAAAAGTCAGATCATTGGGGGAATACGACTGCTTCCGCATACAGAACAGGGTCCCCCAAATCCTACATCAGTGTCTGGACTCACAAGAATCAGATTCATATGACAGATCTAGTCTAATTCAACAAGTGGGTGGGGCTTCTAAATTAAAAAATGCGTTTTTAAGATGATATGTCAGGAGTTTCCAAAGTCAGGTCCTTAAAGGAGAAAATAGCAGTAATCTAATGAAGAAAGAAAATATTAGAGGGAATGTGTCACTTTCCATAAACATGTATTTTCTTTACCTGGTGTAAATGCCGCTGTTCTCCTGAATCCGGCGATGTTTTTCTTTCGTTTCTACGCCTCTCCGTTCCCGAGATATGGCCTCTTCTTACCAGAATATAAATCTTGTCTTGTTTGTGAAGAAGGCGTGGTCTTCATGAAGATATGACCACACCCACTTACCTAAATGACTTAATTTACATACAGGAAAGAGGAGGCCATATCTCAGGAACAGAGAGGCGTAGACACATAAGAAGCACAGCGCCGGATTCAGGGGAACAGCGGCATTTACACCGGGGAAAAATATTACATATTTATGGCAAGTAACAAATCCCTTTAAGGGAACCCAACTTTTTGGTTTTTATTTTGATGGATTTTTCATCTATGCATATTCACATGAAAGATGGAGGACTCCGACTGATTCCTTTTTCAAACACATTCAAGTGATAGCAGGCAGCGCCCAGAATATGCCCAGCACCCGCTTTCTCTTCTCTTACATGGAGCGACTAGCTTAGTAAATACCAGCAGATTATCGCACACCACGCTGATAAATAAATTATGCTTCTATTTCGGAGCTGTAAACAAGTCAAAAATGGCAAACACCCAACCGGCGCAGAACAAGCGCACATTACTGACCCCCACAACGAGGGAAGGGGTAATCACCAATCAGTCTGCCATAAATATAATATAAGTCAGATAAATGGGGGGACTGCGTAGTCGCACACAATACAGCAATCAGCCCAAGCCGCAGGACGTGACTGGAGATGTGGCCGAAGCTGAGGGGACGGATGAAAGGAGAGAAAGTTCATTTTCCAATTTATTTTTAAGACGCTGAATGAGCCCTTCAAGAAAATAGATGAAAAAGAAGTCTGTAGCTCAGGGGAGGGGATGGGTCTGAGGGAACTGGATTCCATCACAGATGATGTACTGTCTCTTTAAATGGCGAATAACCCATTTCATGCCAGTCCTCACTAGCCAAGGCCTATCCACTGAGCATAGAATTTCTACACCGCTGCAGGCAGCACACTCAGCTGTGCTGTATATAGACACACACAGCCCTGCTACACGTATAAGCCCGCACACACACAGCCCTGCTACACGTATAAGCTCGCACACACACACTCCCTGCTACATGTATAAGCCCACACACACAGCCCAGTTACATGTATAAGCCCGCACACACACAGCCCTGCTACATGTATAAGCCCACACACACAGCCCTGCTACACGTATAAGCCCACACACACAGCCCTGCTACATGTATAAGCCCACACACAGCCCTGCTACATGTATAAGCCCACACACAGCCCTGCTACACGTATAAGCTCGCACACACACACACTCCCTGCTACATGTATAAGCCCACACACACAGCCCAGTTACATGTATAAGCCCGCACACACACAGCCCTGCTACATGTATAAGCCCACACACCAGCCCTGCTACACGTATAAGCCCACACACACAGCCCTGCTACATGTATAAGCCCACACACAGCCCTGCTACATGTATAAGCCCACACACAGCCCTGCTACACGTATAAGCTCGCACACACACACTCCCTGCTACATGTATAAGCCCACACACACAGCCCAGTTACATGTATAAGCCCGCACACACACAGCCCTGCTACATGTATAAGCCCACACACACAGCCCTGCTACACGTATAAGCCCACACACACAGCCCTGCTACACATATAAGCCCGCACACACAGCAATGCTACACGTATAAGCCCGCACACACAGCAATGCTACATGTATAAGCTCGCACACACACTTCCTGCTACATGTATAAGCCCGCACACACACATCCCTGCTACATGTATAAGACCGCACATACAGCCCTGCTACATGTATAAGTCCACACACACAGCCTTGCTACACGTATTAGCCCACACACACAGCCCTGCTACATGTCTAAGCCCACACAGCCCTGCTACATGTATAAGCCCACACACACACAGCCCTGCTACATTTATAAGCCCACACACACACAGCCCTGCTACATGTAAAAGTCCACACATACAGCCTTGCTACACGTATAAGCCCACACATACAGCACTGCTACATGTATAAGCCCGCACACACACAGCCCTGCTACATGCATAAGCCCGCACACACACAGCCCTGCTACACGTATAAGCCCGCACACACAGCCCTGCTACACATATAAGCCTGCACACACACAGCCCTGCTACACATATAAGCCTGCACACACACAGCCCTGCTACACGTATAAGCCCGTACACACAGCCCTGCTACATGTATAAGCCCGCACACATACAGCCCTGCTACACCTATAAGCCCGCACACACACACAGCCCTGCTACACGTATAAGCTCATACACACAGCCCTGCTACACGTATAAGCCCACACACACAGCCCTGCTACACGTATAAGCCCACACACAGCCCTGCTACACCTATAAGCCCACACACACACAGCCCTGCTACACGTATAAGCCCATACACACACAGCCCTGCTACATGTATAAGCCAGCACACACAGCCCTGCTACAAGTTTGAGTCTGCACACACACAGCCCTGCTACACCTAGAAGCCCGCACACACAACAGCCCTGCAACACGTATAAGCACACACACACACACAGCCCTGCTACACGTATAAGCCCGCACACACACACAGCCCTGCTACACATATAAGCCCGTACACACAGCCCTGCTACAAGTTTGAGTCTGCACACACACAGCCCTGCTACACATATAAGCCCGCACACACACAGCCCTGCTACATGTATAAGCCCGTAAACACACAGCCCTGCTACATGTATAAGCCCGTACACACAGCCCTGCTACATGTATAAGCCCGTACACACAGCCCTGCTACATGTATAAGCCCGTACACACACAGCCCTGCTACATGTATAAGCCAGTACACACAGCCCTGCTACACGCATGAACCTGCATGCACACACCCATGACCTCACCCACACGCAGCCCAGCTACAGGCACGCACACACACACAAGACCTGTTACACACATGATCACACCCACCCACATGCACGCAACACACGAGCCCATGCGCCTACACCCTGCCCTGCTACAGGCACACACACACACAGCCCTGCTACACGTATGAGCACACACACACACCTGCTACATACCAATAAGAACACACGTCACTGCTACATCCAACCCCGCTACATACACCGCCCCTGCTATATGCACAAACTGGACATTACTTAGCACACAATAAATTTAATTCCAGTGTTTGTACTGCCACACTCAGACGTTCCTGCCCGGCCGGTGACCGATCATATAAGCGGACAGGTCCCTGAACTGTTCAGGGATTAATCCTCCTCTCCTGCCCTGCACCGATCAGGCTGAGCAGTGACTGATCAGTGTCGGCAGCAGCTCCCCCAGTGATCGGGACGTACGCCGTCACAGCTTTCTCCTCAATAATAGGAAGCTGCCTCCCATCTATAAGACACACACAACTTTTAGCAATATTTTATTCTTGCTACAATAAAAAAAAAAAAAAAAAAAGAAGCAGCTTTTTTACTGCAAAGGATAATACATATTGTATGTCCAACATTCAGCTCGGAGGCCGCGGTACTTACATCAATGAAGGAGGCATTGACATAATCTGTATTTTCTTCCCCTCTCTTTACCGGTATAATTACTCTGTTAAATTCATCTGGTCAAAAAGAAAAAATAAAAGGTAAAAAAAAAAAAGATGTTATTTTCTAGGGTGCGAGTCATTCCAAACCCCACATATGCACATTAACAGAAACCAATGTTCCTAGTTTTAGGGGAATCTAATTCCTTCCCACTGCCACCAGCAATGAGGATTTCCAGTAATTAGCATATAAGAACAGTATCCCGGCAGCTGTCAACCCCACTGACACTGGTTTAAATGATTGCTCCCGAGCCCCCATGAATACGTGCACCATAGGCAACTGCCAATTTTGCCCCACCTCTAAAACCAACCATGCACGCAACATATTAATAGTAATCTGCAAAGGCTGGAGCCGGAGTCAGCGAGACGTACAGGGGATTATCTGCAGGACCCGGTTCTTCTTCATGTTGGCCGGCAGGTTTCCCGTCCTCATCTTGTCATTCTGAATTTTAATGGATGTTAATTTCTGTGATGAGTAAAAGAGCAGAAAAGATAATGGTTACCGGAGGACACAGGAGGCGAAGAGGCAAAATCAGGCTGTACAGCAATGTACAAAATGTAATATATATATACACATTCACACTATACTAATAACCTGAGACTTTTAAGCTGCTAACCACCTCTATATACAGGAGATAGGCGATAACATTGGACCCACCGTTCACAATAGGTGATGTCACAGCTCACCTCCTCCTCCTGTACAATGACTGATAACTCTATATACAGTAGATAACATTGGACCCACCGTTCACAATAGGTGATGTCACAGCTCACCCTCCTCCTGTACAATGACTGATAACACCTCTATATACAGTAGATAACACAGGATCCACCATTCACAATAGGTGATGTCACAGCTCACCTCCTCCTCCTGTACAATGACTGATAACACCTCTATATACAGTAGATAACACAGGATCCACCATTCACAATAGGTGATGTCACAGCTCACCTCCTCCTGTACAATGACTGATAATACCTCTATATACAGTAGATAACACAGGATCCACCATTCACAATAGGTGATGTCACAGCTCACCTCCTCCTCCTGTACAATGACTGATAACACCTCTATATACAGTAGATAACAGGATCCACCATTCACAATAGGTGATGTCACAGCTCACCTCCTCCTCCTGTACAATGACTGATAACACCTCTATATACAGTAGATAACACAGGATCCACCATTCACAATAGTTGATATCACAGCTCACCTCCTCCTCCTGTACAATGACTGATAACACCTCTATATACAGTAGATAACACAGGATCCACCATTCACAATAGGTGATGTCACAGCTCACCTCCTCCTCCTGTACAATGACTGATAACACCTCTATATACAGTAGATAACACCGGACCCACCATTCACAATAGGTGATGTCACGATGATTTCGTGTGGGCGGGGCTTCGTGACGCGGGCAGGCGGGTCCGATGACGCTTTGGGCTATGATCGCATCCGGCTCACTCAGTGTGTCATGCGCCATATAATTGCAGCAGGATGTTCATGATTATGATTCAAACGTTCCGATTGGCCGTCTGACACAAATACCTTTTGGTTACCTATGATGCCACTCCCCCGGAAGAAGGCTGAGCGCCGAAACGCGCGTTGGGGAGAGTGGCACCACTGGGTCTCAGGTATATATAATTTTTTTTCGATCATTTACTTATATCTATATACTCTGATATGACTTATAAGCTATTACCATAGCTATTGTCTATAGCTGTCTATTCCTGAGGTGTTTGTGATTTTATACATAGTCCCCTAATATGGAGTTATGACAGTTATACCTTGATCGTTACTATATGCACCAAACTAATTGGTATTATTATGTATTGTGATTCTCCCTGAGCTTTCCCGGTGGTTCCACTCCTATCGTGGGTCCACTGTTTTCTTCTCTCCCTATTTTATATAATGTTCAATAAAATATTTTTTGATACTTTTTATTATACTCGTTGTGTGCATAGTTCTTTTGTCTGAATCAGTATATCCTTTGTGCATTGAGGCCTTTATTTTTTGCACCTTGATATTTTATCTAGTGGTGCTTATTTTATATAGGTTGAATATATTATTTCTGTGTATCTTTCACAGGTGTTCATAGGCTGTTATGGACTACAAGGCGAGGGATGCAACCTGGCAAACACAAGTTGCTCAGGTGTTTGACAGTGGTCCCACTAATGCGGGTGTGGGTGATCATAGTGATAATATGGCGCTTCAAAACCAAATTAAAAGGGCTCTCCATAAGCGGACTAAAATGTGGTGGAATAGGGCTTTCTTAGATAATTATATTAAGAAAAAATTGATCCCACGTGGTTTACGGATCCAGGTGTTTCCATCTTTCCCGATTATCGATGAAACCTTTATGTCTAAATGGGAGGACATTTGTACCAGAGCCTCTTCTCAAATTATGGAATTATTGGTAGAACTGAACAAAAAATCAGTTAATACATTGGAAAATGAGATTGATGAATTATTTGTTAAATTCAAAAAGAATGCTTCTCCAGAGATTATTACAGCATTTAACAACATCCTGGAGAAAAATTCCAACGAGTGGGAGTCTCAAATTAAAAACACACAAGCTAAAAAACTGCTTAGAGACAGCACCGATTTTCAACGTAACCTTGTATATAGATGGAGACGCCCCAAAATTCCAAACGGGGCCCAAAGGTCACCTTCAGTGTCCTCATTATCATCGACTGGTGAATTGTCTGATACATCGCTGCATTCAATGAGAACACGTTTTGGTAATAACAACAAAAGAAAGTGGGAAAGAAAAGTTCCCTATAAGAAAAATGGTCCACCCTATAAAGGTGACACACCAAAGGTAATTAATTTATCGGAACATACATTTAGTTCTGATGAAATATGTCTCTTGTCTAAAGGTTTAACTTTTTCCCCTAGTATGCGGTTTGATCCTTTCTTGGCCCTCAAAGATCTACATGTATTTGCTAGATCCCTCATCTTTAAGAAATGGCACCATAATGAGGAAATACAACGTGCTTTCCCATTACCTGCTGAACAGGCGGCTCTACATGATTTAGAAGAATTAGCTTATGAACATACTAATCCCACTTTGGGTAGGTTACCAGCCTCTTTGCGTCCTAGGTCTAACAAGTTCCCACCCTTGTCTCTATGTCCGAATGTGGAAATCTTTGTGAAATTAGTGTCCCATGAGTTTGACCAGATTCCATCTTGGTCACAACATGGTAATTTGACCCATGCTGAAAATATGGGTCTTAAAAGACTTAAACAACTGAAGGATATCGTATTAAAACCAGCTGACAAGGGTGGGAACATTGTGATATGGCCATCCAAAATGTATGTGACAGAGGCTCTGCGCATGCTGAGGGATCCTTTATGCTATAAGAAACTAACATTTAATCCTTTGATTTCTTATAAGGCAGAGCTATCCAGGATCTTGCAAAGGGCAGTTGATATGGAAATCATACCTACCCAAACACGGGATATTTTGTTGGTTAAAGAGCCATGTGTTCCCACCTTGTATCTTCTACCGAAGGTGCATAAGAGTACAACGAATCCACCAGGTAGGCCAATAATCTCTGGGCTGGGTGGACTAACGGAGGGCATTGGCAAATATATTGATGTGTTTCTCAAGCCCCTGGTGGAGACTATTCCATCCTTTTTAAAGGATACATCTGATTTTCTTAGGAAAATCGATGCGATCCACATTGATGAAGACATGCTTTTGGTTACATGCGATGTGGAATCACTTTACACAAATATTCGCCACCAGGATGGCTTGAGAGCGGTATCTTATTTCTTGTCCATGACGAGCTTCTCCTCGAGTGACATTGAATTTTTACTTCAATTGTTAAAATTTCTGTTAACTCATAATTTTTTCTTGTTTAACGGGTCCTTCTACCTACAGCTCCAGGGTACAGCGATGGGCGCGGCTTGTGCGCCTTCGTATGCTAACCTGTTCCTGGGGCTGTGGGAGAGGGACCTATTCACGACAGATCAGAGTGCATCAATGGAGCGGGTTGTTCTCTGGACCCGCTACATTGATGATATTTTCCTGATCTGGCGCGGTACCCCATCTGAGTTGGAATCCTTTTATCTTGATTTGAACAGTAATGATTTAAATATTCATTTAACTTATAAATTTGATTCTTTCAAAATTGACTTTCTGGATGTCACTGTGAGGAGAGGCCCGGATGGGGCTCTTTTGACTGACGTTTTCCGAAAGGACACCTCGGTCAACTCTGTCTTACATGCCAGGTCCTCACACCCATCCCATGTGATCAATTCTGTGCCCACTGGTCAATTCTTACGGATCAGAAGGATTTGCTCGTCGAATACGGATTTTGAGGCTCAAGCTAAGGATCTTACCGAACGCTTTATCAATAGAGGTTATAGCAAAAGATGCATAAAGAGGGCGTACAACAGGGCGAGAAATACGAGAAGGAATGATCTACTTTATTCCTCTCCAAGAGCAAAGGATAGTTCACAAGTGAGATTGGTGTCCCAATATAATGTGCAATGGGAGAACATGCGAGGGATCTTGGCCAAGTACTGGCCTATACTACTAGCGGACCCAATTTTGAAACAATATCTGACCGATAAACCGAGTATGACTGCGAGAAGATCGCGAAACTTGAGAGACCACTTGGTTAAAAGTTATTTTGTCCCGCAACCTCAACCATCCATATTTACCACTAATGTTAGACCAAAATCACAGTGGGGTTGTAAACCATGTGATGGATGCGTGGCATGTCCTAGTGTATTACAAACGAAAGAATTTTTTTCATCTGATGGGAAGACATTTGCCATAACTCAGACCATCACCTGCTCCACAACCTTTGTGGTATATCACGCTTCATGCCCCTGTAATCAAATTTATGTGGGTCTTACTATACGGGCTTTTAAAGTCCGTATACGGGAACACATTCGTGATATAACAGCAGCAGTGAATGAAGATAACTTGGATGTTTTAAAAACAATCCCCAGTCATTTCAAGAAATATCACAATTGTGATCCATCAGTGTTGAAATTTAGAGGTATTGACCGTGTGGTTCCCAATCTGCGGGGCGGGCAACTTGGTAGGTTACTAGCCCAAAAAGAGGCTTTTTGGATCTGGAAACTCCGTTCCCTTCACCCCAATGGGCTAAACGAGTCCCTAAGTTTTGCGCCATTTCTATGATCACCCACATCTTCATTTTTTTAGGCATCTTTTTATGTTTCATGTTATTCACATTGTCTTTTAATTTTTTTAGATCCGTATTTTCATATTATTGATGATGATAACCCCATGAGAAGTTTTATCTTCTATCTGGCGTATGTGACTGGATCGTCAAGTTCTTCAAGAAATATCTACGTTATTCACTTATTCTTATTGTATTATTATGTTTCACTATGATATAATATATTATTCACTTATATTTTCTATTTGTCTAGTAATCTCGTTTTGAATATATATGTACACTACTGTTTTTATTATTGGTTTTGGTATCATGCGTTGTATATTTGTTTTCACCTCATCACTTTATGCATACATTGGTTTATGTATATACATGATTATCTACCTATTTGTTATTTAACGTATGATGTTATATGTCATATGTTATTATATCCATATATCTGATTAGGTTTATTATTTATTAGAATTTTTGATCCACTATTATTTACTCATGTTTTGTTTTGGTGTTCATAAGTGTGTTGCCATTTCTTGTTTTTTCTTTTTTATTACGTGGCTTTTTCTGAAGAATATTTATGTGATCCACTATGGTTCATGTTTGAATCAGTACCTGTTGGTGCGCATGCGCACTGGGGACCTGAGTGTTGTTCATCGCTCATCGCGTCTCTCCTCGGTCCTGCCCTGCTCTGCGTCTGACGTTCCGGTCACATGATTTTGTGTGGGCGGGGCTTCGTGACGCGGGCGGGCGGGTCCGATGACGCTTTGGGCTATGATCGCATCCGGCTCACTCAGTGTGTCATGCGCCATATAATTGCAGCAGGATGTTCATGATTATGATTCAAACGTTCCGATTGGCCGTCTGACACATAAATACCTTTTGGTTACCTATGATGCCACTCCCCCGGAAGAAGGCTGAAGCGCCGAAACGCGCGTTGGGGAGAGTGGCACCACTGGGTCTCAGGTATATATAATTTTTTTTCGATCATTTACTTATATCTATATACTCTGATATGACTTATAAGCTATTACCATAGCTATTGTCTATAGCTGTCTATTCCTGAGGTGTTTGTGATTTTATACATAGTCCCCTAATATGGAGTTATGACAGTTATACCTTGATCGTTACTATATGCACCAAACTAATTGGTATTATTATGTATTGTGATTCTCCCTGAGCTTTCCCGGTGGTTCCACTCCTATCGTGGGTCCACTGTTTTCTTCTCTCCCTATTTTATATAATGTTCAATAAAATATTTTTTGATACTTTTTATTATACTCGTTGTGTGCATAGTTCTTTTGTCTGAATCAGTATATCCTTTGTGCATTGAGGCCTTTATTTTTTGCACCTTGATATTTTATCTAGTGGTGCTTATTTTATATAGGTTGAATAACTCTATATACAGTAGATAACACCGGACCCACCGTTCACAATAGGTGATGTCACCTTCTCCCCCCTCCTGTACAATGACTGATAACTATATACAGTAGATAACACCGGACCCACCATTCACAATAGGTGATGTCACAGCTCACCTCCTCCTCCTGTATAACGACTGATAACACCTCTATATACAGTAGATAACACAGGATCCACCATTCACATTAGGTGATGTCACAGCTCACCTCCTCCTGTACAATGACTGATAACACCTCTATATACAGTAGATAACACAGGGTCCACCATTCACAATATATGTCACAGCTCACCTCCTCCTCCTGTACAATGACTGATAACACCTCTATATACAGTAGATAACACAGGATCCAACATTCACAATAGGTGATGTCACAGCTCACCTCCTCCTCCTGTACAATGACTGATAACACCTCTATATCCACCATTCACAATAGGTGATGTCACAGCTCACCTCCTCCTCCTGTACAGTGAATGATAACACCTCTATATACAGTAGATAACACAGGATCCACCATTCACAATAGGTGATGTCACAGCTCACCTCCTCCCCCCTCCTGTACAATGACTGATAACACCTCTATATACAGTAGATAACACAGGATCCACCATTCACAATAGATGTCACAGCTCACCTCCTCCTCCTGTACAGTGAATGATAACACCTCTATATACAGTAGATAACACAGGATCCACCATTCACAATAGGTGATATCACAGCTCACCTCCTCCTCCTGTACAATGACTGATGATACCTCTATATACAGTAGATAACACAGGATCCACCATTCACAATAGGTGATGTCACAGCTCACCTCCTCCTGTACAGTGAATGATAACGCCTCTATATACAGTAGATAACACAGGATCCACCATTCACAATAGGTGATGTCACAGCTCACCTCCTCCTGTACAATGACTGATAACACCTCTATATCCACCATTCACAATAGGTGATGTCACAGCTCACCTCCTGCTCCTGTACAGTGAATGATAACACCTCTATATACAGTAGATAACACAGGATCCACCATTCACAATAGGTGATGTCACAGCTCACCTCCTCCCCCTCCTGTACAATGACTGATAACACCTCTATATACAGTAGATAACACAGGATCCACCATTCACAATAGGTGATATCACAGCTCACCTCCTCCTCCTGTACAATGACTGATAACACCTCTATATACAGGAGATAACACAGGATCCACCATTCACAATAGGTGATGTCACAGCTCACCTCCTCCCCCCTCCTGTACAATGACTGATAACACCTCTATATACAGTAGATATCAAAGGAGCCAACATTCACAATAAGTGATTTCACAGCTCACCTCCTCCTCCTGTACAATGACTGATAACACCTCTATATACAGTAGATAACACAGGATCCACCATTCACATTAGGTGATGTCACAGCTCACCTCCTCCTCCTGATCAATGACTGATAACACCTCTATATATAGTAGATAACACAGGATCCACCATTCTCAATAGGTGATATCACAGCTCACCTCCTCCTCCTGTACAATGACTGATAACACCTCTATATACAGTAGATAACACAGGATCCACCATTCACAATAGATGTCACAGCTCACCTCCTCCTCCTGTACAGTGAATGAGAACACCTCTATATACAGTAGATAACACAGGCTCCACCATTCACAATAGGTGATGTCACAGCTCACCTCCTCCTCCTGTACAATGACTGATAACACCTCTATATACAGTAGATAACACAGGATCCACCATTCACAATAGGTGATGTCACAGCTCACCTCCTCCTCCTGTACAATGACTGATAACACCTCTATATACAGTAGATAACACAGCATCCACCATTCATAATAGGTGATGTCACAGCTCACCTCCTCCTCCTCCTGTACAATGATGGATAACACCTCTATATACAGTAGATAACACAATATTCACCATTCACAATAGGTGATGTCACAGCTCACCTCCTCCTCCTGTACAATAACTGATAACACTTCTATATACAGTAGATAACACAGGATCCACCATTCACAATAGGTAATGTCACAGCTCACCTCCTCCTCCTGTACAATGACTGATAACACCTCTATATACAGCAAATAACACAGGATCCACCATTCACAATAGGTGATGTCACAGCTCACCTCCTCCTGTACAATGACTGATAACACTTCTATATACAGTAGATATCACAGGATCCACCATTCATAATAGGTGATGTCACAGCTCACCTCCTCCTCCTGTACAATGACTGATAACACTTCTATATACAGTTTGTTATACAGAGGGGCATTTCCTGGAGGGTCTCTGGGGGATTTCTGGGCAGTCAAACCCATCTCTAGGAGACGACCTGAACGCATTCTGACCTTAAACTCCTCCTCGAGGCCGTTGCCGTGGGTCCCGGGGATCTTATTGTACAACTTCTGGAGATGGGTTTCCAGAGACGTCACCTCCAGCTCGGTGTCTCCATAAAGGAAATGTTCCAGTAGCGCTTGGTAGATGAAGACGTACTGCATCTGTGGGAGAGGAGGCCGGCGTGACTACGAGCACACGAGGAGACCGGTGCCCCGACTATACCCCGCAGGGCCCCCCTACCACTATACCACGGAGGGATGCCCACCATCACCACCACCACGGAGAACACACCACCACCACTACGGAGGCCCCACCACCACCCACCACAGAGGCCCCACCACCACCACCACAGAGGCCCCACCACCACCCACCACAGAGGCCCCACCACCACCCACCACAGAGGCCCCACCACCACCCACCACAGAGGCCCCACCACCACCCACCACAGAGGCCCCACCACCACCCACCACAGAGGCCCCACCACCACCCACCACAGAGGCCCACCACCACCCACCACAGAGGCCCCACCACCACCCACCAGAGGCCCCACCACCACCCACCACAGAGGCCCACACCACCACCACCACAGAGGCCCCACCACCACCACCACAGAGGCCCCACCACCACCCACCACAGAGGCCCCACCACCACCCACCACAGAGGCCCCACCACCACCCACCACAGAGGCCCCACCACCACCCACCACAGAGGCCCCACCACCACCACCACAAGAGGCCCCACCACCACCACTGAGGCCCCACCACCAACACTGAGGCCCCACCACCAACACTGAGGCCCCCCACCAACACTGAGGCCCCACCACCCACCACAGAGGCCCCACCACCCACCACAGAGGCCCCACCACCCACCACAGAGGCCCCACCACCCACCACAGAGGCCCCACCACCCACCACAGAGGCCCCACCACCCACCACAGAGGCCCCACCACCACCACGGAGGCCCCACCACCACCACGGAGGCCCCACCACCACCACTGAGACCCTCACTACGTACGTCTGTCTGTACCATCTGACAGCGCTGAGCCCGGATCCGGCTGACAAATCCGTACACATCCACCTTCTTCTCTGCATTCATCATATCCAGCATGGCGTCTATGACGATGAAGGTCCCGGTGCGGCCCACGCCGGCGCTGCAGATACATGGGAACACAGGACTGTCAGGATGACATTCATAGAGAAACGAGGCCGAGCGCAAAGAGCAGAGGGGCAGGCGGCTGATGACAATAGGGGAGGGTGGGATTCACAGGGCCAGCGGCACCACGGGGGGAAAGCGATGCAGAGGGCCAGCGGCGGCAGCTTGGGGGAGACGCAGAGGGCCAACGGCGGGAGCATGGGGGGAGACGCAGAGGGCCAACGGCACCACGGGGGGTAGGCAATGCAGAGGGCCAGCTGCACCATGGAGGGTAGACAATGCAGAGGGCCAGCGGAGGCAGCATTGAGGGAGATGCAGAGGGCCAGCGGCGGCAGCATTGAGGGAGATGCAGAGGGCCAGCGGCGGCAGCATTGAGGGAGATGCAGAGGGCCAGCGGCGGATGCATGGGGGGAGATGCAGAGGGCCAATGGTTGCAGCATGTGGGAAGACGCAAAGGGCCTGCGGCGGCAGGATGGGGGGGAGACACGGAGGGCCAGCGGCGGCAGCATGTGCTAGAGAGGATGAGGGCCAGCGGCAGCATGGGGAGAGACACAGAGGGCCAGCAACTGCAGCACGGGGGGGTAGACGCAGAGGGCCAACGGCAGCAGCATGGGGGGATACGCAGAGGGCCAGCGGCGGCAGCATGGGGGGGGGGGGAGATGCAGAGGGCCAGCGGCGGCAGCATGGGGGGGTAGACGCAGAGGGCCAACGGCGGCAGCATGGGGGGGATACGCAGAGGGCCAGTGGCGGCTGCATGGGGGAAGACGTAGAGGGCCAGCGGTGGCAGCATGGCGGGAGACGAAGAGGGCCAGCGGCGGCAGCATGGGGGAGACGAAGAAGGCCAACAGCGGCAACATGGGGGGAGACGTAGAGGGCCAGCAGTGGCAGCATGGCGGGAGATGCAGAGGGCCAGTGGCGGCAGCATGGGGGGGGGAGACGAAGAGGGCCAGTGGTGGCAGCATGGGGGGAGACGTAGAGGGCCAGCAGTGGCAGCATGGCGGGAGACGCAGAGGGCCAGCGGCGGCAGCATGGGGGGACACGTAGAGGGCAAGAAGTGGCAGCATGGGGGGGAGAAGCAGAGGGCCAGTGGCGGCAGCATGGGGGGAGACGCAGAGGGCTAACAACGGCAGCATGGGGGGGGGAATGGAGAAGCAGAGGGCCAGCAACGGCAGCATGGGGAGGGGGAGACGCAGAGGGCCAGTGTTAGGGCCCCGTCTCACATAGCGACATACCAGCGATCCCGACAACGATCAGGATCGCTGGTATGTCGCTACATGATTGCTGCTGAGCTGCCAAACAGGCAGCGATCAGCGCAGCGACACTGCGGGTAGCGTCGCCTAGTTACCCGCAGTGTACATTGGATACCAGCGCCCTGATGCAGGGGAGCTGGTAACCACGGTACACATCGGGTTTCCTGGCGCTGCGTGGTGCCTGGAAACTTGACGTGTACCTTGGTTACCAGCTCCCCTGCAGCAGGGCGCCGATATCCAACGTACACATTGGGTTTCCATGCACAGCCCCGCGCCTGGAAACCCGCTGTGTACCTTAGTTACCAGCTGATCGCTGGTCTCCTGCCTGCCACACACAGCGATGCGTGCCTGTCAGAGGAAGACCAGCGATCAAAAAAAAAGTCCAGGCATTTCTGACACGACCAGCGATTCACAGCAGGGGCCTGATCGCTGGTACGTGTCAGACATAGCGAGATCGCTATGTGAGACGGGCCTTTACTTCGATCACTAATTACTATTCGACTTCAGAAAACCATAGGGATCAATAAGTGATTTCCACATTTTTTGCACAAAAAGAAAAAACACAAACCAGTTGTGTCTTTCTACAGGGAGGAGACGTCATGGAAGCAGGGGGGGCCACAATTAAGAAAAATTTTGAGAAAAAAAAACAACTAAAAATGCATATAAAAAAAAAAAAAAAAAAAAAAGAACATCCAAAAATCTAAATCTGTGATTGATGCAGTTTTGTTGCGGGTTTTCCTGCGGGGACGTGGGATATATACCAGGGTGAGTGCAGGTTTTGGACGTGGTTTTCAGAAGTAATCAGGAAAGATGTATATCTTTGTACCGTGTTAGCCAGTAGACAGAAAAATATTTAGAGTTGAGAGTCCTCAGTGGTTGATACCTTTTAATGGCTAACTGAAAAGATGGTAACAAATTGCAAGCTTTCGAGTATCAACCACTGAGGACTCTCAATTCTAAATATTTTTCTACAAGCAATCAGTAATTTTTTTTTCAAAGCTTTTTTTTTTTTGGAGCCTTTTGACCTCATTTTTGAGCTCGGTTCAGAGTCTCCTTTTTTTGCCGTGTGGTTTTCAAAACCTCATCAGGATAAAAAAAAACTGGGGCGGAATCTGATCAAAAAACCAAGTTAAAAACCTCAGTGTGAACGCAGCCTTATACTTCTCACGGGGTCTGTAGAGACGAGTCGGCCGGTGTGTAGGAGCTGAGGCCCGCAGTGATGTAAGAAAGGTGTGGCCGCCAGACGGGAGCCCTGCGAGTCACCTCCCACCTATCACCACCCACCCACTGGCGCGACGTCATGTGTGCGACATGCAGCGATGATGTTGTACCGCGTGGGCGGCGCTGCGACTGCTCACTGACCTGCAGTGCACTACGATGGGTCCGGCGTACTGCGGGTTACAGGTTTTCACTTTTTTCAGAAATTTTAACATCCCTATGGGAGTAAAAGGCCCCCCGAAATCAGGCCAGCTGGTGAAGTGGAACTGGGTGACAAGGCGCTGAGGTTTCTTATTGGAGACATCACCGACCTGGAAGAAGATAGAGACATCTGTGAGCCGCCCCCCGGACCGTGAGGAGGGCTGGGCCCGAATATTTCACCGCTTAGGAGTGGAGGAAACCAGTGTGGTGGTCACCCAGCGGCCCCGATATGGCACCCTACACTGCCACCGTACACTGCTCGCCAGTGACCCCTGCTGGATGAATACGGGAGTACATGTTGCCCATTTAAATGGCCTAATAGACATCTGGGCGGAGTCCTACTCTGGGAACCTAGCTTTAACCTTTTAAATGCCACTGTCCCTCTGCCACAGACTGTGCGTCATAGGAGACGTTGACTTTAGCTATTCTGTGGTACCGCAGTATATAGAACAAGCACTTAAAACGTTGGCAGGTTCAAGTCACCAAAAGAGACTATAAAATAAAAAATAAAAAAAAAAAGCAAAATATAAATAAAAATATTCATAACTATAATTGCCGCCCCTTTCTTTTTTTTTTTTATTACAAATTCTGAATTTATAATTATTTTGTTTACAAAACCTTAAATTGGTTTTATTTTTTATTTATTTATTTATTTTTTTACAAATTCTGAAAATCATTTTTCTTTTTATAGATTCTTAATTTATTATTATATATTTTTTTATTTGCAAATTCTGAATTTTTAGTAATTTTTTTTTTATCACTTCGGCATCTACATGATCGTAAGTAACAACTTGGAGAATCATAATCTCGGGTCATTTTTACTGAAGACTGAACATAAAAAAAAACAACAAAATACAAACAGGCAAAAAAAAAATTTTTTTTACCCCCCTCCGTTTCACCAGACTTGGAAATGTTCTCGTTTTTTTTTTTTTTTTTTTTTTTAAAGGAGTGGTTCTGCAGGTGGGGACCACAGACCACATCTCAGTACCAATGCTTTCTGGCTGATGTTTTGGTCACTATTGAAAGTTGTGCTTTCACACTTGTTGTAGCATGAGACGGACTCTACAACCCACACAAGTGGCTCAGATAGTGCAGCTCATCCAGGATGGCACATCAATGCGAGCTGTGGCAAGAAGGTTTGCTGTGTCTGTCAGCGTAGTGTCCAGAGGCTGGAGGCGCTACCAGGAGACAGGCCAGTACACCAGGAGATGGGAGGGGGCAGTAGGAGGGCAACAACCCAGCAGCAGAACCGCTACCTCTGCCTTTGTGCAAGGAGGAACAGGAGGAGCACTGCCAGAGCCCTGCAAAATGACCTCCAGCAGGCCACAAATGTGCAAGTGTCTGAAGAAACTGTTAGAAACTAACTCGATGAGGATGGTCTGAGGGCCCGACGTACAGAGATGGAAGTTGTGCTCACAGCCCAACACCGTGCAGGATGCTTGGCATTTGCCACAGAACACCAGGATTGCCAAATTCGCCACTGGTGCCCTGTGCTCTTCACAGATGAAAGCAGGTTCACACTGAGCACATGTGACAGATGTGACAGAGTCTGGAGACGCCGTGGAGAGCGATCTGCTGCCTGCAACATCCTTTAGCATGACCGGTTTGGCAGTGGGTCAGTAATGGTGTGAGGTGGCATTTCTTTGGAGGGCCGCACAGCCCTCCATGTGCTCACTAGAGGTAGCCTGACTGCCATTAGGTACCGAGATAAGATCCTCAGACCCCTTGTGAGACCATATGCTGGTGCGGTTGGCCCTGGGTTCCTCCTAATGCAGGATAATGCCAGACCTCATGTGGCTGGAGTGTGTCAGCAGTTCCTGCAAGATGAAGGCATTGAAGCTATGGACTGGCCCGTCCGTTCCCCAGACCTGAATCCGATTGAGCACATCTGGGACATCATGTCTCGCTCCATCCACCAACGTCACGTTGCACCACAGACTGTCCAGGAGTTGCCAGATGCTTTAGTCCAGGTCTGGGAGGAGATCCTTCAGGAGACCCATCCGCTGCCTCATCAGGAGCATGCCCAGGCATTGTAGGGAGGTCATTCAGGCACGTGGAGGCCACACACACTACTGAGCATCATTTTGACTGGTTTTAAGGACATTACATTCCACTTCGCACAGAACAAAGTATTCAATGAGAATATTTCATTCATTCAGCTCTAAGATGTGTTATTTGAGTGTTCCTTTTATTTTTTTTGAGCAGTGTAGATACAAAAAAAATAAAAAATCAGTTGCCCTGCACAGCATCGCCCCCTGGTGGCCATCACATCACATTACCATCCGGGAGGTATATTCAGTACCTGCTGGATGCAGAACTTCCGTACGGTGTAATCCACCAGGACAGTCATATCTTCTACAGACACGCGGATATTTCCATACGTCCAGCACCCCTGGTCCGGCCAGTACTGGGCACATTTACACTGTGAGACACACAAAGCACGATCAGTAACGAGGTCAATTTTTAAATTTGTTTTTTAACCCAGAAACAGTGCCGCTCTTGCAAAACAGGCAGTGTCTGGTATTGCAGCTCAGCTTTAGTTGTTTTCATGAGACACAGATGCAATACTGGACACGACCTATAGACTAGTGATATCTAGTATATGAATACTTTAGGACAAAGCCGAACTTGTCTCCCTAAAATCCTCACCTCCTTCCTTTCTTTTAGGTTTGTCACCATGACTATGGTCGCCGTATTCTGTTCCCAAATCATCCTCCAGAAATCATTCACTGTTTCTTCTTTTGGACCTAGAATTTATTGGATGCAAAAAAAAAAAAAAAAAAAAAAAGAAAGTAAAGGTATGATTTTCGAATGTACTGTCCCTTTAAGAAATATAAAAACTCCTCGAATGCGAAATACAGAACAGCGAGGAAACGTCATTCTTACCTTGGGCCGCTATAAACTTGTTCTTCTCTTGGTAACCCTAAGGAGAAAGAACAAAAATAAAAAAAAACACAAGAACGAATGAAACCGATAAAACAAAAACACGGATTTTGGTAAAGACTTACCTGTAAAATCCTTTTCAGCGAAGGAAGGAAGAGAGACACAGTAATTCATTACTGATGGGTAGGCGGAGCCCCAGATCAGGATGTTACCTCAGATCAAAAGAGTGATGACTGGCTGGCCCCTCCAGCTCGGGCTCCTCCTACTCAGCTCCAGTCGTATCAAAGCTTTTAGGAAAAGAGCCAAGATCACCAGCGGAGCAACATAACCCCTTCTGAAGGAACTTCAGAGAAAAAACACAAGGATACAGGTTATGCATGCAAAGAAAGCCAAAAACCACAGAGTTCCAGGTACTACTCACGGAACCTGACTACTGCGATAAGCTGGCGATGCTGGAACAGAGCCTTAGCGCGCTGACCTCAGCCCAGATAATCGCTATCAGATAAGGGTCGCGCTGCATCTGAAAACATCAACACACTTCTGCCGTGGGAGGGTGCTGTGTCTCTCTTCCTTCCTTCGCTGAAAAGGATTTTACAGGTAAGTCTTTACCAAAATCCGTGTTTCAGCTGCAGATGAAGGAAGAGAGCCACAGTAATTCATTACTGATGGGACGTCCCAAAGCAGTTCAAAAATAAGGGTGGGAAAAACCAACAAAAAGGCAGAAACCCAACAACCTTAACAACAAAGCGCAACCAGCGCTAAACACAAGTTCATCCAGAACTCTAAACTACAGCTGCCTGCAGGACCCTACGTCCGAGGGCTGCATCAGCGGAAGCACTGACGTCCACTTTATAAAATCTTGTAAACGTGTGGACAGAGCGCCAAGTCGCAGCTCGGCAAAGCTGCACTGCCGAAGCACCTTGCTGAAAAGCCCACGATGAAGCCACAGCTCTCGTGGAATGGGCTCGAATCTTAATCGGGCAAGATTCACCCCGAAGACGGTAAGCTTCCAAAATAGCTGACCGGATCCAACGAGCTATAGAACCCTTGGAAGCTCGTTGACCACGCCGACGACCTGCCGGAACCACAAACAGAGAGTCCGTCTTACGAAAACCTTGAGTAATAGATAGATAAAACTTCAAGGCCCGCACTAAATCCAATGTGTGTAAATCTCGCTCTTTCGTATTCTTCGGATCCGGACAGAGTGAAGGCAACACAATATCCTGGTTAACATGAAATTGTGACACCACTTTAGGCAAAAAATCACCCCGAGTGCGAAGCACTACACGATCCGGAAAAAACTCCAGAAAAGGAGGCGAACAAGAAAGAGCTGCCAATTCAGAAACTCTCCTCAAGGAAGTGACTGCAACAAGGAAAGCCACCTTCCAAGAAAGTAAAGAAAGGCTAGCAGAAACCATAGGTTCAAAAGGTTTATGCTGAAGAGCCTCCAAAACAAGGTTGAGCCGCCAAGGAGACACGGGTGCCTTCCGCGGCGGAAACTTACGAGAGATACCTCGGAAAAAAGAGATCACGTCTCTATTCGAAGCAATGGTTCTCCGGAATAATAAGGACAGAGCAGAAATCTGACCTTTCAGAGTGCTAACTGCCAAACCCTTGTCTAGCCCATGCTGCAGAAAAGCCAACAGGTTGGGAATGGAAAATTTTCTCGGGTTCCGAGAAGACCCCAAACACCACGAAAAGAAGGTTTCCCAAATTTTGTGGTAAATCCTAGAAGTAGCCGGACTTCTTGCAGCACGAAGGGTAGCAATAACCTCGGCTGAAAAACCTCTACGGGTCAAGATCTCGGTCTCAAGAGCCACGCCGTCAAACGCAGGGACATCAAGTCCGGATGACAAATGGGCCCCTGAGTCAACAAGTCCTGTTGAAGAGGGAGTGGAAACGGAGGTGCCGCCAACAGCGACATTATTGTCGAGAACCACACCCTTCTTGGCCAGTCTGGAGCTATTAGAATAGCTGGAATTCTCTCTAGTCTGATCCGACGCAGCACTAGAGGAAGTAAGGATATCGGCGGGAATACATAGATCAGCTTGAACTGATCCCACTGAGCCACTAGAGCATCCACCGCCACCGCCTTCGGGTCCTTGTACCTGGACATGAATGTCGGTAACTTGGCATTGGACCTGGAAGCCATCAAATCCACTTGGGGGGTTCCCCAGCGAGAGCACAGTAGTGCAAAGACTTCCGGGTGGAGGCTCCATTCCCCGGGATCCATCCTTCTGCGACTGAGAAAGTCCGCTGTAATATTCTGAACCCCCGGAATGTGAATCGCCGAAATGGCTGGTACATTGGCCTCTGCCCAAATCAGAATTCGGGACACCTCTACCATGAGTCTGGAACTCCTTGTCCCACCTTGGTGATTGATATACGCGACAGCCGTCGCATTGTCTGTCTGCACACGGACTGGCAGACCGCTCAAAAGGACCGTCCAATGTTGGAGGCAAAGAAAAATCGCCCTCAATTCCAGGATGTTGATCGGAAGCACAGACTCTTCCGGTGACCATACCCCCTGAATCCAGAGATTGGTCCAAACACCCCCCCAGCCCGTCAGGCTGGCATCGGTGGTTATGACTGACCACTTCAGAGGAAGGAAAGACTTCCCCAGGGAGAATGCCCCTGGACGTAACCACCATTCTAGAGAATCCCGCACCGCGCGAGAAATGGTGACACTGCAATCCAGCGATTGCGACTGGTTCCATCGACTCAAGATGAACCTTTGAAGAGTCCTGGAGTGGAACTGGGCAAAAGGAATTGCCTCCAAGGACGCCACCATCAGTCCCAGAAGACGCATACACTTCCGTAGGGACATTGCTGTTGAGGATGTCATAATCTGTACATGTCGAAGAAGACATGACTGCTTGTCTGGTGGTAGGGAAACTACCGACCGAAACGTGTCGAGATGCATTCCCAAAAAGAGAATTGTCCTCGATGGTTCCAGGGACGACTTCTCCCAATTTACCAGCCAACCGAAGTCTTTCAGAAACTGAAGAGACAAATCCCGAGCCGTCAATGCCTCCTCCTCCGAGGAAGCCACGATCAAAAGATCGTCCAGATAAGGGAGAATCGTAATCCCCTGTCTTCGAAGGAGTGCCATGAGGGGCGCCAGAACTTTTGTAAAGACCCTTGGCGCTGAGGCTAAGCCGAAAGGCAGAGCCACGAACTGGTAATGATTCTGACCTATGGCAAATCGAAGAAAGCGCTGATGAGCCTTTCCGATGGGAATATGCAAATAGGCGTCGCGAATGTCGATTGACACCAGAAAATCGTTCTGTGACAGAGCTGCCACAACGGAACGAAGCGACTCCATGCGAAACTTCCGGGCATGGACATGCCGGTTTAATCGCTTGAGATCCAGAATCGGGCGAAATTTGTTCTCCTTTTTGGGAACTATAAAAAGGTTGGAATAAAAACCTTTCCCTCGGTCCTCTGACGGAACCGGTATCACTACACCTTTTTGTAGTAGCGATTCGACCTCTCGCTGTAGAGCGACAACAAGCTCGGGTTCCGACGGAACGCGAGATTGACAAAAAACATTTGGGGGTTGAGAAGCAAACTCTATGAAATAGCCTGCCGACACTATCCGCGTTACCCAGGAATCTGGAACGCGAGCCATCCAAGTCTCCTTGAAAAGAAGCAGGCGACCCCCCACTCGAGAATCCTCGAGTGGACCCCTGGCGTCAATCCGACTTTGCGGGTTTCTTGTCAAGTTCCCGCTTGTTCTGGCGGAAACTCTGCTTCCAGGGAGTACGAGTTTTCTGAGAGGATTTCTTTCCTGAGAAAGAAGGACGACCCGATCCCCACGAGGAGTGACTAGATCGTCCTCGGCCCCGAAAGGACCGCCGACCACTATAAACACCAGGCTTACTGGACACCGAGGCCATGGCCCTTCGCTGTGGTAATGCTGATTCCTTTGCCTTAGCCTTGGAAATCAGCTCTGTGAGGTCGGATCCAAAAAGATGGCCACCCTTGTAAGGTAAGGCCAACAACCCTTGTTTGGAAACTGCGTCCCCGGCCCACTGTCTGAGCCATAAAGCTCTTCTGACTGTGACCGCTGAAGCTTGCGCTTTGGCCAGCAGAGATGCCGTATCCAGACCGGCATCAAAGATATAACAGGCTGCCGTTTCTAACCATTCACAAGTTTCCCGTATCTCAGATAACGGAGATTCATTTTGTAACTCCGACTTCAGACGTGCCAACCAGCTTAGAGAAGCTCTAGCAGCACACATGGATCCTAGCACTGCTCGAAATCCATGACCCGCAGCCTCATAGCTTGCTTTTGCCGCCAATTCTGCCTTTCTATCCAAAGGCTCCTGTAAGCTCGCTTTTCCCTTAATAGGGAGTAGTGAGGATTTACTAAGCTGAGACAAGGACACATCCACTTCAGGAGCAGAAGTCCAATTAGCCTTTAACTCCGTAGAGCAAGGATAAAGTGTATCAAAGAAATGCGTTCCATGAAAACGCTTATCTGGACATAGACGTTCCTCCTCTATCACGCCATTAAGCTCATCCAGAGCTGGCAATGTTGTGCGCGAAGCACGGGACTCCTGGAACATGCGTGCTGATTTACCAGGACGACTAGTTACCTCCTCCGGTAACTGTAGTATATCTCTCATGGCTTCAATTAATGCCTCCGTACGCTTCGTCATAGAGGAACGTCCCTGCGGCTCGTCCGCATCTGAATCGGATATTTCTCCATCCGAATTTAAAGGGGAACTCTGCCCAATATCAGATACATCTGACTCGCTCCGTGTAGAGGCCGGTAACGGCCTGCGTCGCTTCCTCTGAGAGGAATTAGCAGACACATATTGACCTAAAAGGTCAGATAAGTTATTAATCGATCGAGCGATATCATCCAATTTTCCACCGCTGTCGACCGCAGCGCTAGACGCTGTGGAGGTCTGCGTATCTGATTGCCGCAATGGCACTGGGACGTGATCCGCGGCATCTGAACTCTGTTCAGACATGTCTCATCTGAATGAGCAGGTCAAAGCGGTAATACCAGCAAAAAACTATGCGGTTTTTTTTTTTTTTTTTTTTTCAAACGCTGAAGGGTTAACGCTCCACCAAGCAGAGTTACCCCAGCGGTATTCAGTCAGCAAATTTAGCAGGTAGAAATAACCCTCAAAGGGGTTAATATTGCAAACTCACCAAAATATATATATATTGTGAGCCCCAGCCAATTTTTATGTCTCTGATGAGACTGCAGCTGCAGGATAGCGATCGCTGCGCTGCGGGGTGAGGAATCCACACTCACCCAGCTGGCCGTGGTGTCTATATGAGGAGGGGAGCGGTCCGAGGAGCCCAGGAGCCTGAGTAATGGCCGCCACAGTGAGGGGGTCGCAGGAGAAAAGCCAGAGCGCGCGTCTTCCTGCTCAAAAGACCGGGATAGACAGGCCACGCCCCTGCTAGCTCAAATAATGAGCGCGAACTCTCCCCGCTCCTGCTCCCTCTCTGTCCTGCAGCTATCTGCCTGCGGACAAAAGATCACCACATCTTCATGTAGTAGCGCTGTCACAGCAGCGCTGAAGCATACTGACTTTACATGTAGTAGCGCTGTCACAGCAGCGCTGAAGCATACTGACATTACATGTAGTAGCGCTGTCACAGCAGCGCTGAAGCTTACTGACATTTACATGTAGTAGCGCTGTCACAGCAGCGTTGAAGCATACTGACTTACATGTAGTAGCGCTGTCACAGCAGCGCTGAAGCATACTGACTTTACATGTAGTAGCGCTGTCACAGCAGCGCTGAAGCTTACTGACATTTACATGTAGTAGCGCTGTCACAGTAGCGCTGAAGCATACTGACATTACATGTAGTAGCGCTGTCACAGTAGCGCTGAAGCATACTGACATTTACATGTAGTAGCGCTGTCACAGCAGCGCTGACGCATACTGACATAGTAACGCTGACATTAATAATAGCGCTGCTCATTCAGACGCTAAAGCACTCACACATAATTATTATTAAAATTTGTGTGGAGTACTCACCAGCCAAGGCGCCACAGGGACCCTCAGGGGTTTCTGGCGCAGTGCCCATGCTTCCCCCCAGGGCGAAGAACGCAGTGACCGCACGTGTGGTTTGCGTTCCGCCAGAGAAGCTTTCCTCATCCCCCAGGGCCGGCAAGGATTCTGCAGGGACTTTGAGTGAATACAGATCCGCCAAGGGAGAGGTTGGGGTACAGCAGCGCTGATACCCTGAGACCTCTAGACCAACTAGTGATCCAAGTCTCCTGTCCGAATATTAAAATAATAAAATTTTCTGAGGAGCTGCATTAGCAGCGACCATCCTCTGGACCTCAAATCTTAGACTGGAGCTGAGTAGGAGGAGCCCGAGCTGGAGGGGCCAGCCAGTCATCACTCTTTTGATCTGAGGTAACATCCTGATCTGGGGCTCCGCCTACCCATCAGTAATGAATTACTGTGGCTCTCTTCCTTCATCTGCAGCTGAAATAACAACAAATCAAGTGTATAAAAACCCGCAAATCTAAATTAAAGGGCCGGTACACTGTGAAGAGGTTTAGGGAAGAGCGAGCGATTTTCTGCCTGTGACCCTCTTAAGTTGTAACTGATTACAATGCAGGAAAGTAGACATAAACATTAGTTGTCTCCGTGGGGGCGGTCTCATCTAGAGCAGGGTTCCCCAACTCCAGTCCTCAAGGCCCACCAACAGGTCATGTTTTCAGGATTTCCTTAGTATTGCCCTGGTGATAATTGCATCACCTGTGCAAAAGAAAGGAAATCCTGAAAACATGACCTGTTGGTGGGCCTTGAGGACTGGAGTTGGGGAACCCTGCTCTAGAGGACCGCCCTCATGATTGATGAACACGCCCCCGAGGACCTGACCGTGGAAGATAATCAGTATTTCATCCCATCAGACTAAGATTTCTACTGTGAATCTGATGAATAGGTGACAAATTACTAGATTCTGCACATGTAGAGAATCCCGATACAATAATACAAAGTTATCGTCGCTCAATTTGCTGAAATTCCAAAGAATTTTCTCATTTCTTTCCAGGAATTTGAGCTTTTTTTTTTTTTCAGGTATCTGATAGTTCACAAATTCTAATAATCCAGAATTTCAGCTGAACAGTGACATCCACTCACAACCTCCTCTGATTAAAGTGATAACAGCATCGATAATACACGGATTTTGGTAAAGACTTACCTGTAAAATCCTTTTCAGCGAAGGAAGGAAGAGAGCCACAGTAATTCATTACTGATGGGTAGGCGGAGCCCCAGATCAGGATGTTACCTCAGATCAAAAGAGTGATGACTGGCTGGCCCCTCCAGCTCGGGCTCCTCCTACTCAGCTCCAGTCGTATCAAAGCTTTTAGGAAAAGAGCCAAGATCACCAGCAGAGCAACATAACCCCTTCTGAAGGAACTTCAGAGAAAAAACACAAGGATACAGGTTATGCATGCAAAGAAAGCCAAAAACCACAGAGTTCCAGGTACTACTCACGGAACCTGACTACTGCGATGAGCTGGCGATGCTGGAACAGAGCCTTAGCGCGCTGACCTCAGCCCAGATAATCGCTATCAGATAAGGGTCGCGCTGCATCTGAAAACATCAACACACTTCTGCCGTGGGAGGGTGCTGTGTCTCTCTTCCTTCCTTCGCTGAAAAGGATTTTACAGGTAAGTCTTTACCAAAATCCGTGTTTCAGCTGCAGATGAAGGAAGAGAGCCACAGTAATTCATTACTGATGGGACGTCCCAAAGCAGTTCAAAAATAAGGGTGGGAAAAAACCAATAAAAGGCAGAAACCCAACAACCTTAACAACAAAGCGCAACCAGCGCTAAACACAAGTTCATCCAGAACTTTAAACTACAGCTGCCTGCAGGACCCTACGTCCGAGAACTGCATCAGCGGAAGCACTGACGTCCACTTTATAAAATCTTGTAAACGTGTGGACAGAGCGCCAAGTCGCCACTCGGCAAAGCTGCACTGCCGAAGCACCTTGATGAAAAGCCCACGATGAAGCCACAGCTCTCGTGGAATGGGCTCGAATCTTAATCGGGCAAGATTCACCCCGAAGACGGTAAGCTTCCAAAATAGCTGACCGGATCCAACGAGCTATAGAACCCGTGGAAGCTCGTTGACCACGCCAACGACCTGCCGGAACCACAAACAGGGAGTCCGTCTCACGAAAACCTTGAGTAATAGATAGATAAAACTTCAAGGCCCGCACTAAATCCAATGTGTGTAAATCTCGCTCTTTCGAATTCTTCGGATCCGGACAGAGTGAAGGCAACACAATATCCTGGTTAACATGAAATTGTGACACCACTTTAGGCAAAAAATCACCCGAGTGCGAAGCACTACACGATCCGGAAAAAACTCCAGAAAAGGAGGCGAGCAAGAAAGAGCTGCCAATTCAGAAACTCTCCTCAAGGAAGTGACTGCAACAAGGAAGGCCACCTTCCAAGAAAGTAAAGAAAGGCTAGCAGAAACCATAATTTCAAAAGGTTTATGCTGAAGAGCCTCCAAAACAAGGTTGAGCCGCCAAGGAGACACGGGTGCCTTCCGTGGCGGAAACTTACGAGAGATACCTCGGAAAAAGGAGAGCACGTCTCTATTCGAAGCAATGGTTCTCCGGAATAATAAGGACAGAGCAGAAATCTGACCTTTCAGAGTGCTAACTGCCAAACCCTTGTCTAGCCCATGCTGCAGAAAAGCCAACAGGTTGGGAATGGAAAATTTTCTCGGGTTCCGAGAAGACCCCAAACACCACGAAAAGAAGGTTTCCCAAATTTTGTGGTAAATCCTAGAAGTAGCCGGACATCTTGCAGCACGAAGGGTAGCAATGACCTCGGCTGAAAAACCTCTACGGGTCAAGATTTTGGTCTCAAGAGCCACGCCGTCAAACGCAGGGACATCAAGTCCGGATGACAAATGGATATTGGCGGGAATACATAGATCAGCTCGAACTGATCCCACTGAGCCACTAGAGCATCCACCGCCACCGCCTTCGGGTCCTTGTACCTGGACATGAATGTCGGTAACTTGGCATTGGACCTGGATGCCATCAAATCCACTTGGGGGGTTCCCCAGCGAGAGCACAGTAGTGCAAAGACTTCCGGGTGGAGGCTCCATTCCCGGGATCCATCCTTCTGCGACTGAGAAAGTTCGCTGTAATATTCTGAACCCCTGGAATGTGAATCGCCGAAATGGCTGGTACATTGGCCTCTGCCCAAATCAGAATTCGGGACACCTCTACCAAGAGTCTGGAACTCCTTGTCCCACCTTGGTGATTGATATACGCGACAGCCGTCGCATTGTCTGTCTGCACACGGACTGGCAGACCGCTCAAAGGGACCGTCCAATGTTGGAGGCAAAGGAAAATCGCCCTCAATTCCAGGATGTTGATCGGAAGCACAGACTCTTCCGGTGACCATACCCCCTGAATCCAGAGATTGTTCCAAACACCCCCCAGCCCGTCAGGCTGGCATCGGTGGTTATGACTGACCACTGCAGAGGGAGGAAAGACTTCCCAGGGGAGATGCCCCTGGCCGTAACCACCATTCTAGAGAATCCCGCACCGCGCGAGAAATGGTGACACTGCAATCCAGCGATTGCGACTGATTCCATCGACTCAAGATGAACCTTTGAAGAGTCCTGAAGTGGAACTGGGCAAAATGGAATTGCCTCCATGGACGCCACCATCAGTCCCAGAAGACGCATACACTTCCGTAGGGACATTGCCGTTGAGTATGTCATAATCTGTACATGTCGAAGAAGACATGACTGTTTGTCTGGTGGTAGGGAAACTACCGACCGAAACGTGTCGAGATGCATTCCCAAAAAGAGAATTGTCCTCGATGGTTCCAGGGACGACTTCTCCCAATTGACCAGCCAACCGAAGTCTTTCAGAAACTGAAGAGACAAATCCCGAGCCGTCAACGCCTCCTCCTCCGAGGAAGCCACGATCAAAAGATCGTCCAGATAAGGGAGAATCGTAATCCCCTGTCTTCGAAGGAGTGCCATGAGGGGCGCCAGAATTTTTGTAAAGACCCTTGGCGCTGAGGCTAAGCCGAACGGCAGAGCCACGAACTGGTAATGATTCTGACCTATGGCAAGTCGAGGAAAGCGCTGATGAGCCTTTCCGATGGGAATATGCAAATAGGCGTCGCGAATGTCGATTGACACCAGAAAATCGTTCTGTGACAGAGCTGCCACAACGGAACGAAGCGACTCCATGCGAAATTTCCGGGCATGGACATGCCGGTTCAATCGCTTGAGATCCAGAATCGGGCGAAATTTGTTCTCCTTTTTGGGAACTATAAAAAGGTTGGAATAAAAACCTTTTCCTCGGTCCTCTGACGGAACCGGTATCACTACACCCTTTTGTAGTAGCGATTCGACCTCTCGCTGTAGAGCGACAACAAGCTCGGGTTCTGACGGAACGCGAGACTGACAAAAAACATTTGGGGGTTGAGAAGCAAACTCTATGAAATAGCCTGCCGACACTATCCGCGTTACCCAGGAATCTGGAACGCGAGCCATCCAAGTCTCCTTGAAAAGAAGCAGGCGACCCCCCACTCGAGAATCCTCGAGTGGACCCCTGGCGTCAATCCGACTATGCGGTTTTCTTGTCAAGTTCCCGCTTGTTCTGGCGGAAACTCTGCTTCCAGGGAGTACGAGTTTTCTGAGAGGATTTCTTTCCTGAGAAAGAAGGACGACCCGATCCCCACGAGGAGTGACTAGATCGTCCTCGGCCCCGAAAGGACCGCCGACCACTATAAACACCAGGCTTACTGGACACCAAGGCCATGGCCCTTCGCTGTGGTAATGCTGATTCCTTCGCCTTAGCCTTGGAAATCAGCTCTGTGAGGTCGGATCCAAAAAGATGGCCACCCTTGTAAGGTAAGGCCAACAACCCTTGTTTGGAAACTGCGTCCCCGGCCCACTGTCTGAGCCATAAAGCTCTTCTGACTGTGACCGCTGAAGCTTGCGCTTTGGCCAGCAGAGATGCCGTATCCAGACCGGCATCAAAGATATAACAGGTTGCCTCCCGTATCTCAGATAACGGAGATTCATTTTGCAACTCCGTCTTCAGACGTGCCTACCAGCTTAGAGAAGCTCTAGCAGCACACATGGATCCTAGCACTGCTCGAAATCCATGACCCGCAGCCTCATAGCTTGCATTTGCCGCCAATTCTGCCTTTCTATCCAAAGGCTCCTGTAAGCTCGCTTTTCCCTTAATAGGGAGTAGAGAGGATTTACTAAGCTGAGACAAAGACACATCCACTTCAGGAGCAGAAGTCCAATTAGCCTTTAACTCCGTAGAGCAAGGATAAAGTGTATCAAAGAAATGCGTTTCCATGAAAACGCTTATCTGGACATAGACGTTCCTCCTCTATTACACCATTAAGCTCATCCAGAGCTGGCAATGTTGTGCGCGAAGCACGGGACTCCTGGAAAATGCGTGCTGATTTACCAGGACGACTAGTTACCTCCTCCGGTAACTGTAGTATATCTCTCATGGCTTCAATTAATGCCTCCGTACGCTTCGTCATAGAGGAACGTCCCTGCGGCTCGTCCGCATCTGAATCGGATATTTCTCCATCCGAATATAAAGGGGAACTCAGCCCAATATCAGATACATCTGACTCGCTCCGTGTAGAGGCCGGTAACGGCCTGCGTCGCTTCCTCTGAGAGGAATTAGCAGACACATATTGACCTAAAAGGTCAGATAAGTTATTAATCGATCGAGCGATATCATCCAATTTACCACCGCTGTCGACCGCAGCGCTAGATGCTGTGGAGGTCTGCGTATCTGATTGCCGCAATGGCACTGGGACGTGAACCGCGGCATCTGAACTCTATTCAGACATGTCTCGCCTGTATGAGCAGGTCAAAGCGGTAATACCAGCAAAAAACACTATGCGGTTTTTTTTTTTTTTTTTTTTTTTTTTTTTCAAACGCTGAAGGGTTAACGCTCCACCAAGCAGAGTTACCCCAGCGGTATTCAGTCAGCAAATTTAGCAGGTAGAAATAACCCTCAAAGGGGTTAATATTGCAAACTCACCAAAATATATATATATTTGTGAGCCCCAGCCAATTTTTTTATGTCTCTGATGAGACAGCAGCTGCAGGATAGCGATCGCTGCGCTGCGGGGTGAGGAATCCACACTCACCCAGCTGGCCGTGGTGTCTATACGAGGAGGGGAGCGGTCCGAGGAGCCCAGGAGCCTGAGTAATGGCCGCCACAGTGAGGGGGTCGCAGGAGAAAAGCCAGAGCGCGCGTCTTCCTGCTCAAAAAACCGGGATAGATAGGCCACGCCCCCTGCTAGCTCAAATAAAGAGCGCGAACTCTCCCCGCTCCTGCTCCCTCTCTGTCCTGCAGCTATCTGCCTGCGGACAAAAAATCACCACATCTTCATGTAGTAGCGCTGTCACAGCAGCGCTGAAGCATACTGACTTTACATGTAGTAGCGCTGTCACAGCAGCGCTGAAGCTTACTGACATTTACATGTAGTAGCGCTGTCACAGCAGCGCTGAAGCTTACTGACATTTACATGTAGTAGCGCTGTCACAGTAGCGCTGAAGCATACTGACTTTACATGTAGTAGCGCTGTCACAGCAGCGTTGAAGCATACTGACATTTACATGTAGTAGGGCTGTCACAGTAGCGTTGAAGCATACTGACAATACATGTAGAAACGCTGTCACAGTAGCGTTGAAACATACTGACATTACATGTAGTAGCGCTGTCACAGTAGCGTTGAAGCATACTGACATTACATGTAGAAGCGCTGTCACAGCAGCGCTGAAGCATACTGACATTACATGTAGTAGCGCTGTCACAGTAGCGCTGAAACATACTGACATTACATGTAGTAGCGCTGTCACAGTAGCGCTGAAGCATACTGACATTACATGTAGTAGCGCTGTCCATTAATAATAGCGCTGCTCATTCAGACGCTAAAGCACTCACACATAATTATTATTAAAATTTGTGTGGAGTACTCACCAGCCAAGGCGCCACAGGGACCCTCAGGGGTTTCTGGCGCAGTGCCCATGCTTCCCCCCAGGGCGAAGAACGCAGTGACCGCACGTGTGGTTTGCGTTCCCGCCAGAGAAGCTCTCCTCATCCCCCAGGGCCGGCAAGGATTCTGCAGGGACTTTGAGTAAATACAGATCCGCCAAGGGAGAGGTTGGGGTACAGCAGCGCTGATACCCCTGAGACCTCTAGACCAACTAGTGATCCAAGTCTCCTGTCCGAATATTAAAATAATAAAATCTTCTGAGGAGCTGCATTAGCAGCGACCATCCTCTGGGACCTCAAATCTTAGACTGGAGCTGAGTAGGAGGAGCCCGAGCTGGAGGGGCCAGCCAGTCATCACTTTTTGATCTGAGGTAACATCCTGATCTGGGGCTCCGCCTACCCATCAGTAATGAATTACTGTGGCTCTCTTCCTTCATCTGCAGCTGAAATGGATTATTTTTAATCCGGAACCCTCCATGAAGAAAAAAAAAAAAGTTCTGGATTAAAGAAATTGATGGGAAAGATCGGAACTTACGTTGATGAAGGAGGCGTTAATGTAGTCGGAATCCGGAACTCCTTCGATGGGACTCAAGTGAAGTCTGGAATGATCATCTGCAACGAAAGATCAGAGGAGTCGTCGTGTCTATGCGCAGCTATTAAAGGGGTCATACGCAAAGTTTAAAAGACAATGTTCGCTCTTATAAACAGATAAAAAAAATAATTACCATTGTGACTTTTTTTTTTTTTACATTTATCATTTACAAAAAGAGCTCCCAAATCTACTGCACAGACTCAAACAATGATTGACTTCCTGCTGTCACCACTAGAGGGCGCTCACTGCATTCATTCTGCTCAGTAATAAATACAGTGAGCTCCCCTAGTGGTGACTGCAGGTACACAAAATAAACGGCAGTTATCCATGGCAGTTAATCAGGGCAGGAGGAATCAGGTAACCCACACTTTGCTTTCCTTTTAATCATGTACGTTATCTCTATCCTCCTGTGTTCCCATGCCATCCACATTCACCGCCCCATCACCCCTTCATCACGACTCATACACATCAGCCCCTCTATACTTCCCTCTCCCATGCACTCCTCACCTTCTTGAAAAACCTCAGCTCATCTTGCCCAAAAACCGACTTACAATTCCAACAACTACTTGCTCTTTCTCTTCTTACTCCTACAAATTTCAGGGGACATCTCCCCCAACCCTGGTCCAGCATCCCCCAACCTCAACCCCTACCCTACCTTATATCGAAATCATACTAATCTTATTAACATTACTTGCACTCCCTCATCTCCTTATTTTAATTGTGCCCTCTGGAATCCACGGTCTGCATGCAACAAGCTATCCTTCCTGCACAACTACTTTCTGACCAACTCTCTTCATCTGTTGGCCCTCACTGAAACCTGGATTCAGGATTCTGACACTGTCTCCCCTGCTGCCATTTCCTATGGTGGCTTACAGTTCTCCCATTCCCCGAGACCCACAAACAGACATGGTGGTGGAGTTTGCATACTCCTGTCCCCACAATGCACTTTCCAGGTCATCCCCCAATCCCATCACTCTCATTCCCTCCTTTTGAGGTCCACACCATCAGGCTCTTCCGTCGCCTCTACCTCAGAGTAGCGGTCATATATCGGCCCCCAGGCTCGCCCACCCGGTTCCTTGACCACTTCTCAGCCTGGCTGCCGCACTTCATGTCCTCAGAACTACCAACCCTTATCCTTGGAGTCTTCAACATCCCCATTAACAGCCCTACTTCCACATCTGCATCTCAGCTTCTATCACTAACCACTTCTCTAGGCCTCTCACAGCTTTCAACTTGAGACACACAAGGATGGCAACACCCTTGACCTGGTCTTTGTCCGCCTCTGTTCAATCTCCCACCTAAATAACTCACCGCTTCCACTCTCTGACCACAACATTCTCTCCTTCACGCTCACAAATCCTCGACCACCCCAGCGCACTCCTACCTACCACACATTCAGAAATCTACAAGCCATTAACCCTCAGACACTTTCAGACTCCCTACACTCATCGCTGTCCCCAATCTCCTCTTTTTCTTGTCCTAATCTGGCTGTTCATCACTACAATGACACTCTTAGAAGCACCCTTGACCAAGCAGCACCGCTCACCCTCAGAACTTCCAAACACACAGTAAAACAGCCCTGGCTCACATCGCAAACTCACCTTCTCCAGCGATGCTCTAGGAGTGCTGAACGCCTATGGAGAAAAACCCGCACACCAGAAGACTTCATCCACTTTAAATTCATGTTAAGAACTTATAATGCTGCCCTTCACCTCGCCAAACAGACCTACTTCACCACCCTGATCTTCTCACTAGCTAACAACCCCAAGAAACTTTTTGACACTTTTCACTCCCTCCTCAGGCCAAAAGCACAAGCCCCTATCACAGACATTTGTGCTGACGACCTGGCCTCCCACTTTATAGAAAAAATAGAGAACATCCGTCAGGAAATCTGCTCTCTACCACCAAGTGCTGTGACTCCCATCCCTCCCTGCATTTCCCCTGGCTCACTTTCCACATTTTATCCCATCACAGAAGAAGAAGTCTCCAGACTCCTCTCTTCCTCTCGTCCGACTACATGCACTACCGACCTCATTCCCTCACATCTCCTCCAGTGTCTCTCTCCAGTTGTCACAACTCACCTAACTACAATCTTTAATCTCTCACTCTCCTCTGGCATTTTCCCATCCTCCTTCAAACACTCCATCATTACTCCATTACTAAAGAAACCCGCTCTCGACCCTTCCTGCACAAACAACTACAGACCGGTCTCCAATCTCCCCTTCATCTCTAAACTTTTGGAGCGCCTAGTCTTCTTCCGCCTTACCTGTTACCTCTCCACTCACTCCCTCCTAGACCCTTCACAGTCCGGCTTCCGCCCCCTACATTCGACTGAAACTGCACTCACCAAAGTGACCAATGACCTTCTGACAGCAAAACGTAACGGCGACCACTCTCTGCTCATTCTACTCGACCTTTCTGCAGCTTTCGACACGGTTGACCACCGTCTCCTACTGTCTAGGCTCCAGTCACTAGGTATTAAGGACACTGCTCTCTCCTGGTTCTCCTCCTATCTTTCTGACCGCTCCTTCAGCGTTTCGTTCTCTGGCTCCACGTCATCTCCTCTTCCTCTCACTGTCGGTGTACCCAGGGCTCAGTCCTTGGCCCCCTTCTCTTCTCTCTCTAAACGGCCCCAATTGGACAGACCATCAGCAGATTTGGCTTTCAGTACCATCTTTATGCTGATGACACACAATTATACACGTCATCCCCCGACCTTACCCCCGCTGTACTACAGAACGCCACCGACTGTCTGTCCGCAGTCTCCAACATCATGTCTGCTCTCTATCTGAAACTCAACCTCTCCAAAACTGAACTTCTTCTGCTCCCGCCGTCTACTAACCTCCCTAAATCTGACATTTCCCTCTCCGTGGGCGGCACCATAATAATACCCCGGCAGCAGGCTCGCTGTCTGGTGTTATGTGTGACACCAATCTCTCCTTCACCTCCCATATACAATCTCTTGCCCGCTCTTGGCGCCTACACCTAAAGAACATCTCTAGAATCCGCCCTTTTCTCACCATGGAAACAACAAAAACCCTCACTGTAGCATTGATCCACTCCCGCCTGGACTACTGTAACGCTCTATTACTTGGCCTCCCCATTACTCGACTATCCCCTCTCCAGTCCATCCTTAATGCAGCAGCCAGGGTCATCCATCTGGCTAATCGGTACTCGGACGCGTCCGCTCTTCGCCAGTCCTTACACTGGCTGCCCATTCATTATAGGATCCAATTCAAAGTACTGGTTCTCACCCACAAAGCTCTCCACACTGCAGCACCCCCCTACATCTCCTCCCTCATTTCTATCTATCGGCCTAACCGACTGCTGCGCTCTGCAAACGACTTTCGACTAACCTCTGCACTAATCCGTACCTCCCACTCCCGACTCCAAGACTTCTCCCGCGCTGCGCCAATCCTCTGGAATGCTCTACCCCAAGAAATTAGGACTATCCACAATTTGCATAGTTTCAGGCGCTCCCTCAAAATACATCTGTTCAGAGCGGCCTATCACATTCACTAACCAAAGTCATTCTAGGTGTAAGTGTGTGTGTGTGTGTAGCCCATTCACTATCTCCATCCATCCCTCACTCCCTCAAGATGGCTGGACCATCATTGTAAATGCACCATTGTATATACACACCTGTACTTTGTATCTCCCCCACCTCATTGTAGATTGTAAGCTGTCACGAGCAGGGCGGCTTATTTTGCTTTAATTATTGTATTGTTAACGTTGTTACTTATGACTCGTGTTTTGAAACTGTTAAACTGTAAAGCGCTGCGGAATATGATGGCGCTATATAAATAAAGATTATTATTATTTATTAGAGCTGGAATCGATGCTTTTTGGCAGGGGGATCACAGATGAGCTCGGTGCATTTAAGGCAAGAGGAATACATGGGCGTGAAGCTTTAGGATGCTAAAATAATTCTGCTGTTCAATGACAGCAAGCAGAGATCTTGAAATCGATCACAAACTAAAAACACAAAAAGTATATTAGAAAGTTGCTGAACTGGCGGCAAATATTCCTCGTAGGAGAATTCTTACTCACAAGGTAAGATGTTCACATATCTGTTCTTCTCCTTGTTCTCTTCCTTCGAGGCGGCTTCACAGGTAGCTTGGATGGGGCAGGCCGGCAGTGCCTGGACACAGAAAAAAGTTTAAAAAGTTGGGGACACTTTAAGGCCCCCCCCCCCCAAAATTACGGTCAGGAGGCCCCTAATAATGACATCAATGACCGGACCCCTGAACATTGGGTGTATGAGCAGCTTCAGTGCAGAAGAATCTCATGGAATGTACTGCCATCTGGTGGATTTGCTTCGGTACTGCAATTTTTCAGAAAGTATAATTTTGCATTTTTTATCTTCCTTTATAAGATATGGGTTTCTGTTTTTGTGGAAGAAGTACTTGATAAAAGTTGGTACTTTTTTGGAACATATTTTATTACCATTTTATAAAATATTTAATTTGTATTTAAGCTTTATTTGGGATTTTTTTTTATTTTTATTCAACTGGTCCTCATTATTTATAGCTATATATGTTTATCATTATCATCGGGAGTCCTAAAAATCCATCAAATATTTTTTTATATTATTTATTATTTTATAAACTTCTGTAACTATATATAAGTAAAACGAGAAAATATTTCAAAAATCCAAAAATATTTGATGTTTCCATTTTGTTTTTTTTTTTTGTCTTTTTGATTTTTATTGCACAATAATAGTATAAAATAAAAATAAATCTGTAAAATAAAATCCCTTTTTTCACAGAAATTGTTATATTATTTCATGGACTTGTGTACACAAAAATAATGGGATGTGCAGATTTTTTTTTGTATTATGTTTATTATATTTATTTTACGTTTTCCTGTAATGCCATAAAGCAAACTGCGGCCTGAGAATGCCGAAGGGCTTAAAAAGTGGCCTGCGGACCGAACCATGCCGCCCCCGCATGTGTCCTGAGGATGCAGATAGCGGTGAATACATTGGTGGAGGACGGGCCGCCGGCTCTATCTTCCACCAATAAGAATGTAAGACAGCAGAAGTGGTGACATCATCGCGTTGCTGCTGAGACTCCATGCACAAGAGACAGGAGCAGAGCGCCGGGGGAACGGAAGCAAGGCGAATATGTGGTGTTTTATTCATGTGTATGGGATATTTATAAGTATATAAGAGGCTATGTGAGAAGAGCACTGTATATATGTGGGGGCTCATACTGAATATAGGAGGCTACGTGGGGGCTCATACTGAACATAGGAGACTACGTTGGGGCTCATGCTGAATATAGGAGACTACGTGGGGGCTCATACTGAATTTTGGAGGCTACGTGGGGGCTCATACTGAATATAGGAGGCTACGTGGGGCTCATACTGAATATAGGAGGCTACGTGGGGGCTCATACTGAAATAGGAGGCTACGTGGGGGCTCATACTGAATATAGGAGACTACGTGGGGGTTCATACTGAATATAGGAGGCTACATGGGGGCTCATACTGAATATAGGAGCTACGTGGGGGCTCATACTGAATATAGGAGGCTACGTGGGGGCTCATACTGAACATAGGAGGCTACGTGGGGGCTCATACTGAAATAGGAGACTACGTGGGGGCTCATACTGAACATAGGAGGCTACGTGGGGGCTCATGCTGAATATAGGAGACTACGTGGGGGCTCATACTGAATATAGGAGACTACGTGGGGGCTCATACTGAATATAGGAGGCTACGTGGGGGCTCATACTGAAATAGGAGACTACGTGGGGGCTCATACTGAACATAGGAGACTACGTGGGGCTCATGCTGAATATAGGAGCTACGTGGGGGCTCATACTGAATATAGGAGGCTACGTTGGGGCTCATACTGAATATAGGAGGCTACGTGGGGGCTCATGCTGAATATAGGAGACTACGTGGGGGCTCATACTGAATATAGGAGGCTACGTGGGGGCTCATACTGAATATAGGAGGCTATGTAGGGGCTCATACATTATACACAGTGGGTACGGAAAGAATTCAGACCCCTTTAAATTTTTCACTCTGTTTCATTGCAGCCATTTGGTAAATGCAAAAAAGTTCATTTTTTCTCTCATTAACCCCTTCATGACCCAGCCTATTTTGACCTAAATGACCTGGCCATTTTTTGCAATTCTGACCAGTGTCCCTTTATGAGGTAATAACTCAGGAACGCTTCAACGGATCCTACCGATTCTGAGATGTTTTTTCGTGACATATTGGGCTTCATGTTAGTGGTAAGTTTAGGTCGATAATTTTTGCGTTTATTTGTGAAAAAAATGGAACTTTGGCCAAAATTTTGAAAATTTCGCAATTTTCAAATTTTGAATTTTTATTCTGTTAAACCAGAGAGTTATTTGACACAAAATAGTTAATAAATAACATTTCACATGTCTACTTTACATCAGCACAATTTTGGGAACAACATTTTTTTTGTTAGGAAGTTATAAGGGTTAAAAGTTGACCAGCGATTTCTCATTTTTACAGCAAAATTTACAAAACCATTTTTTTTAGGGACCACCTCACATTTGAAGTCACTTTGAGGGGTCTATATGGCAGAAAATACCCAAAAGTGACACCATTATAAAAACTGCACCCCTCAAGCTACTCAAAACTACATTCAAGAAGATTATTAACCTTCAGGTGCTTCACAGGAACTAAAACAACGTGGAAGGAAAAAATGGACATTTTAATTTTTCCAACAAAATTTTTCTTTTAGCATAAATTTTTTCATTTTTGCATGGGAAACAGGATAAAATGGACCCTAAAATTTGTTGGGCAATTTCTCCTGAGTACACAGATACCTCATATGTGGTCATAAACCACTGTTTGGGCGCACTGCAGGGCTCAGAAGGGAAGGAGCGCCATTTGACTTTTTGAATGGAAAATATGCTGTAATATTTAGCGGTTGCCATGTCGCATTTGGAGAGTCCCTGTGTGCCTAAACATTGGAGCTCCCCCACAAGTGACCCCATTTTGGAAACTAGACCACCCAAGGAACTTATCTAGATGCAGAGTGAGCACTTTGAACCTCCAGGTGTATCACAAATTGATCCGTAAAAAAAAGAAAGTACTTTTTTTTAACAAAAATTTTCTTTTAGCCTCAGTTTTTTCATTTTCACATGGGCAACAGTATAAATTGGATCCTAAAATTTGTTGGGCAATTTCTCCTGAGTACACAGATACCTCATATGTGGTCATAAACCACTGTTTGGGCGCACGGCAGGGCTCAGAAGGGAAGGAGCGCCTTTGACTTTTTGAATGGAAAATTAGCTCCAATCGTTAGAGGAACACCATGTCATGTTTGGAGAGCCCCTGTATGCCTAAACTTTGGAGCTCCCCCACAAATGACCCCATTTTGGAAACTAGACCCCTAAGGAACTTATGTAGATGCACAGTGAGCACTTTGAACCCCCGGGTGCTTCACAAAAGTTTATAACGCAGAGCCGTGAAAATAAAAAATCATTTTTTTTTCTCAAAAAATGATTATTTAGCCCACTATTTTTTATTTTCACAATGGTTTCAGGAGAAATTGGACCCCAAAAGTTGTTGTCTAATTTGTCCTAAGTACGCTAGTACCTCACATGTGGGGGGGAACCACTGTTTGGGCACACGTCAGGGCTCGGAAGGGATGTAGTGACGCTTTGAAATGCCGACTTGATGGAATGGTCTGCGGGCGGGCAGAGCCCCTGATGTGCCTAAACAGTAGAAACCCCCCACAAGTGACCACATTTTGTAAACTAGACCCCTCAAGGAACTTATCTATATGTGTGGTGAGCACCTTGAACCCCCACGTGCTTCACAGAAGTTTGTAATGCAGAGCCGTGAAAATAAAAAAATTTTTTTCCCTCAAAAACTGATTTTTTTAACCCGCAATTTTTTATTTTCACAAGGGTAACAGGAGAAATTGGACCACAAAAGTTGTTGTACAGTTTGTCCTGAGTACACTGGTACCCATATGTGGGGGGGAACCACTGTTTTGGCGCATGGGAGAGCTCAGAAGGGAAGGAGCGCCATTTTGGAATGCAGACTTGATGGAATGTTCTGTGGGCGTCATGTTGCGTTTGCAGAGCCCCTGATGTGCCTAAACAGTAGAAACACCCCACAAGTGACCCTATTTTGGAAACTAGATCCCCCAAGGAGCTTATCTAGATGTGTAGTGAGCACTTTGAACCCCCAAGGGCTACACAGAAGTTTATAACGCTGGGGCATGAAAATAAAAAAATCATTTTTTCCACAAACATGATCTTTTAGTCCCCAATTTTTTTATTTTCCCAAGGCTAACAGGAGAAATTAGACCTCAAAAGTTGTTGTCCAATTTGTCCTGAGTACGCTGATATCCCATTTGTGGGAGAAAACTACTGTATGGGCACACTTCGGGGCTCGGAAGGGAAGTAGTGACGTTTTGAAATGCCGACTTGATGGAATGGTCTGCGGGCGTCATGTTACGTTTGCAGAGTCCCTGATGTGCCTAAACAGTAGAAACTCCCCACAAGTGACCCCATTTTGGAAACTAGACCCTGCAGGGAACTTATCTAGATGTGTGGTGAGCACTTTGAACCCCCAAGGGCTACACAGAAGTTTATAACGCCGGGGCATGGAAATAAAAAAATCATTTTTTCCACAAACATGATCTTTTAGTCCACAATTTTTTTATTTTCTCAAGGGTAACAGGAGAAATTAGACCCCAAAAGTTGTTGTCCAATTTGTCCTGAGTACGCTGATATCCCATATGTGGGAGAAAACTACTGTATGGGCACACGTCGAGGCTCGGAAGGGAAGTAGAGACGTTTTGAAATGCCGACTTGATGGAATGGTCTGCGGGTGTCATGTTACGTTTGCAGAGCCCATGATGTACCTAAACAGTAGAAACCCCCCCCAAGTGACCCCATTTTGGAAACTAGATCCCCCAAGGAACTCCTCTAGATGTGTGGTAAGCACTTTGAATCTCCAAGTTCTTCACAGAAGTTTATAACGCAGAGTCGTGAAAATAAAAAATCATTTTTTTTCCACAAAAATAACTTTTTTAGTCCCCAATTTTTTTTTTCCCAACAGTAACAGGAGAAATTAGACCCCCAAAGTTGTTGTGCAATTTTTACCTAGTACGCTGATACCCCATATGTGGGGGTAAACCACTGTTTGGGCACATGTCGGGGCTTGGAATAAAGGGAGCACTGTTTGACTTTTTGAACGCAAAATTTGCAGGAATCAATGGTGGCGCCATGTCGCGTATGGAGACCCCCTGATGTGCGTAAATAGTGGAAACCCCTCAATTCTAACTCCAACCCTAACCCCAACCCTAACTCCTACACACCCCTAACCCTAATACAAACCCTAACCCCAACACACCCCTAGCCCCAACCCTAACCCCTACACACCCCTAACCCTAATACAAACCCTAACCATAACCCTAACCCCAACACACCCCTAACCCTAATCCCAACTCTAACCATAAACCTAACCACAAGCCTAACCCTAATCCCAACCCTAACCCCAAAACACCCCTAACGCTTATCCTAACTCTAACCCTAACCACAAACCTAACCCTAATCCCAACCCTAACCCTAATTCCAACCCTAACCCTAATTCCAACCCTAACCCTAATTCTAACCCTAACCCTAGTTCTAACCCTAAGGCTGGGTTCATATTGCGTTTTACCAGCCCGTTCAACACGTAGCGTTGACGGGCTGGTAACGGTATAGCAAAACGTGATCGCGTTATGCTATACCCGCTAGTGCAGAGGAATCAGCGATGATTCATCTGTGCTAGCGGTGATGGAGCCCAGACGCTGCAGCCTGCGTCCAAGGCTCCATCACTGAATGACGACACATCGCGAACGCATGCCGCTTCACGGCATGCGTTGCGATGCGCACACAAATGGGGTGAATGGCAGTGTTAACGGACTGTGTTACACCGCGTTATACCGCGGTGAAACCCAGTCCATCTAACGGACTGCCATAATGCAATATGAACCCAGCCTAACCCTAACCCTGAGGCCCCGTGCACACGTTGCGGATTCACTTGCGGATTGTTCTAAAATCCACAGGTAAAATGACCTGCCTTTTACCTGTGTATTTAGCGTGGATTTGCTGCGGTTTTTCTCTGCAGTTTTACGCCTATAATGGAATAGGTGCAAAATCGCTGCGGAATCCGCACAAAGAATTGACATGCTGCGGATTTAAAACCGCAGCAAATCCGCGCTGAAAAATCTGCAGCATGTGCACAGCGTTTTTTTTTTTTTTACCATTTATTTGCATTGTACTGTACATGGTTTCTGGATCTGCTGTGGATCCGCAGCGCAAAATCCACTGCGGATCCGCAGCAAAATCCGCTGCGGATCCGCAACGCAAAATCCGCTGCGGATCCGCTGCAAAATCCGCTGCTGATCCGCAGCAAAATCCGCTGCTGATCCGCAGCAAAATCCGCTGCTGATCCGCAGCAAAATCCGCTGCGGGTCCGCAGCAAAATCCGCTGCGGGTCCGCAGCAAAATCCGCTGCGGGTCCGCAGCAAAATCCGCAACGTGTGCACAGGGCCTAATAGGAAAAAAAAAATTCTTTATTATTTGTCCCTACCTATGACAGGGGGGGTTCACTTACTTTTTTTTTATTTTGATCACTGTGACAGTTTATCACAGTGATCAAAATAAATTTCTTGACTCTGCAGGGCGCACTGCGCATGCGCCCATTTTACAAGATGGCGGCGCCCATGAAGAATCCCGGGCAGCCGCCGGGAAGGATCCAGGGACATCGGTGGACCGGGAGAGGTGAGTATGGGGGTCGGAAGTGAGGGGGGGAGATCGGAAGGTGGGGGCACCGGAGGCCAGGACGAGGGGAGCGGTTAGTGACGGCGGTGACCGATCGCTGCCATCTTTCGGTGGCGGCGGCCGATTGCCGCCGTGACTCGATGTGGGGGGGGGGTCAGATCGCTGTCTCCAGCCATGGCAGATGCTATTGCAGCATCGGCCATGGCTGGATTGTAATATTTCACCAATTTCATTGGTGAAATATTACAGATTGCTCTGATTGGCTGTTTCACTTTTAACAGCCAATCAGAGCGATCATGGCCACGGGTGGGTTAAGCCAACCCCCCTGTGGTGAAGCACAAAGGGTCTTGTGCCTGCGGGTCGGGTGACCTTTCAGTGACCCCGGTCACCCGACCCGCAGGAACGCGATCCTTTCATGACGCCACATAGGCGTCACAGGTCGGATTGGCACTGACTTTCATGACGCCTACGTGGCGTCACAGGTCGGGAAGGGGTTAATGTACACTCTGCAACCCATCTTGACTAAAAAAAACAGAAATGTAGAAATTTTTGCAAATTTATTAAAAAAGAAAAACTGAAATATCACATGGTCGTAAGTATTCAGACCCCTTGCTCAGACACTCATAGTTACGTCACCTGCTGTCCACTTCCTTGTGATCCTCCTTGAGATAATTCTACCCCATCATTGGCACACACCTGTCTATATAAGACCTCACAGTTCATAGTGCATGTCAGACCAAAAGAGAATCATGAGGTCAAAGGAACTGGCCAAGGAGCTCAGAGACAGAATTGTGGCAAGGCACACATCTGGCCAAGGTTACAAAAGAATTTCTGCAGTACTCACGGTTCCTAAGAGCACAGTGGCCTCCATAATCCTTAAATAGAAGAAGTTTGGGACCACCAGAAGTCTTCCTAGACCTGGCCATCCAGCCAAACTGAGCAATCGTGGGAGAAGAGCCTTGGTGAGAGAGGTAAAGAAGAACCCCAAGATCACTGTGGCTGAGCTCCACAGATGCAGTAGGGAGATGGGAGAAAGTTCCACAAAGTCAACTATCACTGCAGCCCTCCACCAGTCGGACCTTTATGGCAGAGTGGCCCGACGGAAGCCTCTCCTCAGTGCCAGACATATGAAAGCCCGCATAGAGTTTGCTAAAAAACCCATGAAGGACTCCCAGACTATGAGAAATAAGATTCTCTGGTCTGATGAGACGAAGATAGAACTTTTTGGTGATAATTCTAAGCGTTATGTATGGAGAAAACCAGGCACTGCTCATCACCTGCCCAATACAATCCCATCAGTTAAACATGGTGGTGGCAGCATCATGCTATGGGGGTGTTTTTCAGCTGCAGGGACAGGACGACTGGTTGCAATTGAAGGAATCATGAATGAGGCCAAGTACAGAGATATCCTGGATGAAAACCTCTTCCAGAGTGCTCTGGACCTCAGACTTGGCAGAAGGTTCACCTTCCAACAAGACAATGACCCTAAGCACACAGCTAAAATAACAACAGAGTGGCTTCAGAACAACTCTGTGACCATTCTTGACTGACCCAGCCAGAGCCCTGACCTAAACCCAACTGAGCATCTCTGGTGAGACCTGAAAATGGCTGTCCACCAACGTTCACCATCCAACTTGATGGAACTGGAGAGGATCTGCAAGGAAGAATGGCAGAGGATCCCCAAATCCAGGTGTGAAAAACTTGTTGCATCTTTCCCAAGAAGACTCATGGCTGTACTAGCTCAAAAGGTGCTTCTCCTCAATACTAAGCAAAGGGTCTGAATACTTATGACCATGTGATATTTCAGTTTTTCTTTTTTTTATTAAATCTGCAAATATTTCTACATTTCTGTTTTTTTTCAGTAAAGATGGGGTGCAGAGTGAACATTAATGAGAAAAAACACGGATTTTGGTAAAGACTTACCTGTAAAATCCTTTTCAGCGAAGGAAGGAAGAGAGACACAGTAATTCATTACTGATGGGTAGGCGGAGCCCCAGATCAGGATGTTACCTCAGATCAAAAGAGTGATGACTGGCTGGCCCCTCCAGCTCGGGCTCCTCCTACTCAGCTCCAGTCGTATCAAAGCTTTTAGGAAAAGAGCCAAGATCACCAGCGGAGCAACATAACCCCTTCTGAAGGAACTTCAGAGAAAAAACACAAGGATACAGGTTATGCATGCAAAGAAAGCCAAAAAACCACAGAGTTCCAGGTACTACTCACGGAACCTGACTACTGCGATGAGCTGGCGATGCTGGAACAGAGCCTTAGCGCGCTGACCTCAGCCCAGATAATCGCTATCAGATAAGGGTCGCGCTGCATCTGAAAACATCAACACACTTCTGCCGTGGGAGGGTGCTGTGTCTCTCTTCCTTCCTTCGCTGAAAAGGATTTTACAGGTAAGTCTTTACCAAAATCCGTGTTTCAGCTGCAGATGAAGGAAGAGAGCCACAGTAATTCATTACTGATGGGACGTCCCAAAGCAGTTCAAAAATAAGGGTGGGAAAAAACCAATAAAAGGCAGAAACCCAACAACCTTAACAACAAAGCGCAACCAGCGCTAAACACAAGTTCATCCAGAACTTTAAACTACAGCTGCCTGCAGGACCCTACGTCCGAGGGCTGCATCAGCGGAAGCACTGACGTCCACTTTATAAAATCTTGTAAACGTGTGGACAGAGCGCCAAGTCGCCGCTCGGCAAAGCTGCACTGCCGAAGCACCTTGATGAAAAGCCCACGATGAAGCCACAGCTCTCGTGGAATGGGCTCGAATCTTAATCGGGCAAGATTCACCCCGAAGACGGTAAGCTTCCAAAATAGCTGACCGGATCCAACGAGCTATAGAACCCTTGGAAGCTCGTTGACCACGCCGACGACCTGCCGGAACCACAAACAGGGAGTCCGTCTTACGAAAACCTTGAGTAATAGATAGATAAAACTTCAAGGCCCGCACTAAATCCAATGTGTGTAAATCTCGCTCTTTCGTATTCTTCGGATCCGGACAGAGTGAAGGCAACACAATATCCTGGTTAACATGAAATTGTGACACCACTTTAGGTAAAAAATCACCCCGAGTGCGAAGCACTACACGATCCGGAAAAAACTCCAGAAAAGGAGGCGAGCAAGAAAGAGCTGCCAATTCAGAAACTCTCCTCAAGGAAGTGACTGCAACAAGGAAAGCCACCTTCCAAGAAAGTAAAGAAAGGCTAGCAGAAACCATAGGTTCAAAAGGTTTATGCTGAAGAGCTTCCAAAACAAGGTTGAGCCGCCAAGGAGACACAGGTGCCTTCCGCGGCGGAAACTTACGAGAGATACCTCGGAAAAAAGAGATCACGTCTCTATTCGAAGCAATGGTTCTCCGGAATAATAAGGACAGAGCAGAAATCTGACCTTTCAGAGTGCTAACTGCCAAACCCTTGTCTAGCCCATGTTGCAGAAAAGCCAACAGGTTGGGAATGGAAAACTTTCTCGGGTTCCGAGAAGACCCCAAACACCACGAAAAGAAGGTTTCCCAAATTTTGTGGTAAATCCTAGAAGTAGCCGGACATCTTGCAGCACGAAGGGTAGCAATGACCTCGGCTGAAAAACCTCTACGGGTCAAGATCTCGGTCTCAAGAGCCACGCCGTCAAACGCAGGGACATCAAGTCCGGATGACAAATGGGCCCCTGAGTCAACAAGTCCTGTTGAAGAGGGAGTGGAAACGGAGGTGCCGCCAACAGCGACATTATTGTCGAGAACCACACCCTTCTTGGCCAGTCTGGAGCTATCAGAATAGCTGGAATTCTCTCTAGTCTGATCCGACGCAGCACTAGAGGAAGTAAGGATATCGGCGGGAATACATAGATCAGCTTGAACTGATCCCACTGAGCCACTAGAGCATCCACCGCCACCGCCTTCGGGTCCTTGTACCTGGACATGAATGTCGGTAACTTGGCATTGGACCTGGAAGCCATCAAATCCACTTGGGGGGTTCCCCAGCGAGAGCACAGTAGTGCAAAGACTTCCGGGTGGAGGCTCCATTCCCCGGGATCCATCCTTCTGCGACTGAGAAAGTCCGCTGTAATATTCTGAACCCCTGGAATGTGAATCGCCGAAATGGCTGGTACATTGGCCTCTGCCCAAATCAGAATTCGGGACACCTCTACCATGAGTCTGGAACTCCTTGTCCCACCTTGGTGATTGATATACGCGACAGCCGTCGCATTGTCTGTCTGCACACGGACTGGCAGACCGCTCAAAGGGACCGTCCAATGTTGGAGGCAAAGAAAAATCGCCCTCAATTCCAGGATGTTGATCGGAAGCACAGACTCTTCCGGTGACCATACCCCCTGAATCCAGAGATTGGTCCAAACACCCCCCCAGCCCGTCAGGCTGGCATCGGTGGTTATGACTGACCACTTCAGAGGGAGGAAAGACTTCCCCAGGGAGAATGCCCCTGGACGTAACCACCATTCTAGAGAATCCCGCACCGCGCGAGAAATGGTGACACTGCAATCCAGCGATTGCGACTGGTTCCATCGACTCAAGATGAACCTTTGAAGAGTCCTGGAGTGGAACTGGGCAAAAGGAATTGCCTCCATGGACGCCACCATCAGTCCCAGAAGACGCATACACTTCCGTAGGGACATTGCCGTTGAGGCTGTCATAATCTGTACATGTCGAAGAAGACATGACTGTTTGTCTGGTGGTAAGGAAACTACCGACCGAAACGTGTCGAGATGCATTCCCAAAAAGAGAATTGTCCTCGATGGTTCCAGGGACGACTTCTCCCAATTGACCAGCCAACCGAAGTCTTTCAGAAACTGAAGAGACAAATCCCGAGCCGTCAATGCCTCCTCCTCCGAGGAAGCCACGATCAAAAGATCGTCCAGATAAGGGAGAATCGTAATCCCCTGTCTTCGAAGGAGTGCCATGAGGGGCGCCAGAACTTTTGTAAAGACCCTTGGCGCTGAGGCTAAGCCGAACGGCAGAGCCACGAACTGGTAATGATTCTGACCTATGGCAAATCGAAGAAAGCGCTGATGAGCCTTTCCGATGGGAATATGCAAATAGGCGTCGCGAATGTCGATTGACACCAGAAAATCGTTCTGTGACAGAGCTGCCACAACGGAACGAAGCGACTCCATGCGAAATTTCCGGGTATGGACATGCCGGTTTAATCGCTTGAGATCCAGAATCGGGCGAAATTTGTTCTCCTTTTTGGGAACTATAAAAAGGTTGGAATAAAAACCTTTTCCTCGGTCCTCTGACGGAACCGGTATCACTACACCCTTTTGTAGTAGCGATTCGACCTCTCGCTGTAGAGCGACAACAAGCTCGGGTTCCGACGGAACGCGAGATTGACAAAAAAATTTGGGGGTTGAGAAGCAAACTCTATGAAATAGCCTGCCGACACTATCCGCGTTACCCAGGAATCTGGAACGCGAGCCATCCAAGTCTCCTTGAAAAGAAGCAGGCGACCCCCCACTCGAGAATCCTCGAGTGGACCCCTGGCGTCAATCCGACTTTGCGGGTTTCTTGTCAAGTTCCCGCTTGTTCTGGCGGAAACTCTGCTTCCAGGGAGTACGAGTTTTCTGAGAGGATTTCTTTCCTGAGAAAGAAGGACGACCCGATCCCCACGAGGAGTGACTAGATCGTCCTCGGCCCCGAAAGGACCGCCGACCACTATAAACACCAGGCTTACTGGACACCGAGGCCATGGCCCTTCGCTGTGGTAATGCTGATTCCTTTGCCTTAGCCTTGGAAATCAGCTCTGTGAGGTCGGATCCAAAAAGATGGCCACCCTTGTAAGGTAAGGCCAACAACCCTTGTTTGGAAACTGCGTCCCCGGCCCACTGTCTGAGCCATAAAGCTCTTCTGACTGTGACCGCTGAAGCTTGCGCTTTGGCCAGCAGAGATGCCGTATCCAGACCGGCATCAAAGATATAACAGGCTGCCGTTTCTAACCATTCACAAGTTTCCCGTATCTCAGATAACGGAGATTCATTTTGCAACTCCGTCTTCAGACGTGCCAACCAGCTTAAGAAGCTCTAGCAGCACACATGGATCCTAGCACTGCTCGAAATCCATGACCCGCAGCCTCATAGCTTGCTTTTGCCGCCAATTCTGCCTTTCTATCCAAAGGCTCCTGTAAGCTCGCTTTTCCCTTAATAGGGAGTAGTGAGGATTTACTAAGCTGAGATAAGGACACATCCACTTCAGGAGCAGAAGTCCAATTAGCCTTTAACTCCGTAGAGCAAGGATAAAGTGTATCAAAGAAATGCGTTCCATGAAAACGCTTATCTGGACATAGACGTTCCTCCTCTATCACGCCATTAAGCTCATCCAGAGCTGGCAATGTTGTGCGCGAAGCACGGGACTCCTGGAACATGCGTGCTGATTTACCAGGACGACTAGTTACCTCCTCCGGTAACTGTAGTATATCTCTCATGGCTTCAATTAATGCCTCCGTACGCTTCGTCATAGAGGAACGCCCCTGCGGCTCGTCCGCATCTGAATCGGATATTTCTCCATCCGAATATAAAGGGGAACTCTGCCCAATATCAGATACATCTGACTCGCTCCGTGTAGAGGCCGGTAACGGCCTGCGTCGCTTCCTCTGAGAGGAATTAGCAGACACATATTGACCTAAAAGGTCAGATAAGTTATTAATCGATCGAGCGATATCATCCAATTTTCCACCGCTGTCGACCGCAGCGCTAGACGCTGTGGAGGTCTGCGTATCTGATTGCCGCAATGGCACTGGGACGTGATCCGCGGCATCTGAACTCTGTTCAGACATGTCTCATCTGAATGAGCAGGTCAAAGCGGTAATACCAGCAAAAAACTATGCGGTTTTTTTTTTTTTTTTTTTTTTTTTTTCAAACGCTGAAGGGTTAACGCTCCACCAAGCAGAGTTACCCCAGCGGTATTCAGTCAGCAAATTTAGCAGGTAGAAATAACCCTCAAAGGGGTTAATATTGCAAACTCACCAAAATATATATATATTTGTGAGCCCCAGCCAATTTTTATGTCTCTGATGAGACTGCAGCTGCAGGATAGCGATCGCTGCGCTGCAGGGTGAGGAATCAGCACTCACCCAGCTGGCCGTGGTGTCTATACGAGGAGGGGAGCGGTCCGAGGAGCCCAGGAGCCTGAGTAATGGCCGCCACAGTGAGGGGGTCGCAGGAGAAAAGCCAGAGCGCGCGTCTTCCTGCTCAAAAGACCGGGATAGACAGGCCACGCCCCCTGCTAGCTCAAATAATGAGCGCGAACTCTCCCCGCTCCTGCTCCCTCTCTGTCCTGCAGCTATCTGCCTGCGGACAAAAAATCACCACATCTTCATGTAGTAGCGCTGTCACAGCAGCGCTGAAGCATACTGACTTTACATGTAGTAGCGCTGTCACAGCAGCGCTGAAGCTTACTGACATTTACATGTAGTAGCGCTGTCACAGTAGCGCTGAAGCATACTGACATTACATGTAGTAGCGCTGTCACAGCAGCGCTGAAGCATACTGATATTACATGTAGTAGCGCTGTCACAGCAGCGCTGAAGCTTACTGACATTTACATGTAGTAGCGCTGTCACAGCAGCGCTGAAGCATACTGACATAGTAACGCTGACATTAATAATAGCGCTGCTCATTCAGACGCTAAAGCACTCACACATAATTATTATTAAAATTTGTGTGGAGTACTCACCAGCCAAGGCGCCACAGGGACCCTCAGGGGTTTCTGGCGCAGTGCCCATGCTTCCCTCCAGGGCGAAGAACGCAGTGACCGCACGTGTGGTTTGCGTTCCCGCCAGAGAAGCTCTCCTCATCCCCCAGGGCCGGCAAGGATTCTGCAGGGACTTTGAGTGAATACAGATCCGCCAAGGGAGAGGTTGGGGTACAGCAGCGCTGATACCCCTGAGACCTCTAGACCAACTAGTGATCCAAGTCTCCTGTCCGAATATTAAAATAATAAAATTTTCTGAGGAGCTGCATTAGCAGCGACCATCCTCTGGACCTCAAATCTTAGACTGGAGCTGAGTAGGAGGAGCCCGAGCTGGAGGGGCCAGCCAGTCATCACTCTTTTGATCTGAGGTAACATCCTGATCTGGGGCTCCGCCTACCCATCAGTAATGAATTACTGTGGCTCTCTTCCTTCATCTGCAGCTGAAAATGAACTTTTTTGAATTTACCAAATGGCTGCAATGAAACAAAAAGTGAAAAATTTAAAGGGGTCTGAATACTTTCCGTACCCACTGTATAAAGGCTATGTGGGGCTCATACTATATATAGGGGGCTATGTATGGCTCATACTGTATATAGGAGGCTATGTGGGGGTTCACACTGTAGATTAGGAGGCTATGTGGGGGCTCATACTGTATACAGAAGGCTATGTGGGGGTTCATATTGTATACATGAGACTATGTAGGGCTCATACTGTATATAGGAGCTATGTGGGGGGCTCATACAGTACATATAAAGGCTATGTGGGGGCTCATTACTGTATATAGGAGGCCATGTATGGCTCATACTGTATATAGGATGAAATGTGGGGCTTATACATTATATATAAAGGCTATGTGGGGCTCACACTGTATATATGTAGGCTATGTGGGGCTCATACTGTATACAGGAGGCTATGTGGGGGATCATACTGTATACAGGAGGCTATGTGGGGTCTCATACTGTATATTAGTAGGCTATGTGGTGGCTCATACTGTATATTAGGAGGCTATGTGGGGGTTCATACTTTATACAGGAGACTATGTAGGGCTCATACTGTATAAAGGAGCTATGTGGGGGTTCATACAGTACATATAAAGGCTATGTGGGGGCTCATTACTGTATATAGGAGGCTATGTAGGGGCTCATACTGTATACAGGAGGCTAGGTGGCGGCTCATACTGTATACAGGAGGCTATGTGAAAGCTCATACTGTAAAGAGGGGTCTATGTTGGGGCTCATATTGTATACATGAGTCTATAGGGCTCTTCTGGTATATAGGGGATGTCAGAAAACTTAATTCTGCTCAATATTGCTACAATGAATAAAATAATTATGATTAATATGTTAATACTAGATGGAGGCCAGATGCTATCGTATCGGGAGGGCGGTAATGTCACGATGTGGGCAGGCTTTGCAGCATTGAGAATCTCTCCCCCATGTGCTCACCCACCTATCCACTCTCTCTTTCCCCATGTGCTGACTTCTCCCATCTGTGCTCTCTTCTTTGACCTGTTTACCCCATGTGCTATCCACCTTGTCTGCTGTCTCTTGCCTTCCTGTGCTGTGTTCTCCCCTCATGTGCTCTCCCCCTTGTCTGCTGTCTCTCTCCTTCCTGTGCTGTGTTCTCCCCTCATGTGTTATCCCCCTTGTCTGCTGTCTCTCTCCTTCCTGTGCTGTGTTCTCCCCTCATGTGTTATCCCCCTTGTCTGCTGTCTCTTGCCTTCCTGTGCTGTGTTCTCCCCTCATGTGTTATCCCCCTTGTCTGCTGTCTCTTGCCTTCCTGTGCTGTGTTCACCCCTCATGTGTTATCCCCCTTGTCTGCTGTCTCTCTCCTTCCTGTGCTGTGTTCTCCTCTCATGTGCTATCCCCCTTGTCTGCTGTCTCTCTCCTTCCTGTGCTGTGTTCTCCCCCTCAGGTGCTCTCCCCCTTGTCTGCTGTCTCTCTCCTTCCTGTGCTGTGCTCTCCCCTCATGTGCTATCCCCCTTGTCTGCTGTCTCTCTCCTTCCTGTGCTGTGTTCTCCCCTCATGTGTTATCCCCTTGTCTGCTGTCTCTCTCCTTCCTGTGCTGTGTTCTCCCCTCATGTGTTATCCCCCTTGTCTGCTGTCTCTTGCCTTCCTGTGCTGTGTTCTCCCCTCATGTGTTATCCCCCTTGTCTGCTGTCTCTTGCCTTCCTGTGCTGTGTTCACCCCTCATGTGTTATCCCCCTTGTCTGCTGTCTCTCTCCTTCCTGTGCTGTGTTCTCCTCTCATGTGCTATCCCCCTTGTCTGCTGTCTCTCTCCTTCCTGTGCTGTGTTCTCCCCTCAGGTGCTCTCCCCCTTGTCTGCTGTCTCTCTCCTTCCTGTGCTGTGCTCTCCCCTCATGTGCTATCCCCCTTGTCTGCTGTCTCTCCCCTTCCTGTGCTGTGTTCTCCCCTCATGTGTTATCCCCTTGTCTGCTGTCTCTTGCCTTCCTGTGCTGTGTTCTCCCTCATGTGTTATCCCCCTTGTCTGCTGTCTCTTGCCTTCTTGTGCTGTGTTCTCCCCTCATGTGTTATCCCCCTTGTCTGCTGTCTCTCTCCTTCCTGTGCTGTGTTCCCCCCTCATGTGTTTTCCCCCTTGTCTGCTGTCTCTTGCCTTCCTGTGCTGTGTTCTCCCCTCATGTGTTATCCCCCTTGTCTGCTGTCTCTTGCCTTCCTGTGCTGTGTTCTCCCCTCATGTGTTATCCCCCTTGTCTGCTGTCTCTCTCCTTCCTGTGCTGTGTTCTCCCCTCATGTGTTATCCCCCTTGTCTGCTGTCTCTTGCCTTCCTGTGCTGTGTTCTCCCCTCATGTGTTATCCCCCTTGTCTGCTGTCTCTCTCCTTCCTGTGCTGTGTTCTCCCCTCATGTGCTCTACCCCTTGTCTGCTGTCTCTCTCCTTCCTGTGCTGTGTTCTCCCCTCATGTGTTATCCCCTTGTCTGCTGTCTCTCTCCTTCCTGTGCTGTGTTCTCCCCTCATGTGATGTCCCCCTTGTCTGCTGTCTCGCTCCTTCCTGTGCTGTGTTCTCCCCTCATGTGCTCTCCCCCCTGTCTGCTGTCTCTCTCCTTCCTGTGCTGTGTTCTCCCCTCATGTGTTATCCCCCTTGTCTGCTGTCTCTCTCCTTCCTGTGCTGTGTTCTCCCCTCATGTGATGTCCCCCTTGTCTGCTGTCTCGCTCCTTCCTGTGCTGTGTTCTCCCCTCATGTGCTCTCCCCCCTGTCTGCTGTCTCTCACCTTCCTGTGCTGTGTTCTCCCCTCATGTGATGTCCCCCTTGTCTGCTGTCTCTCTCCTTCCTGTGCTGTGTTCTCCCCTCATGTGCTGTCCCCCTTGTCTGCTGTCTCTTTCCTTCCTGTGCTGTGTTCTCCCCTCATGTTTTATCCCCCTTGTCTGCTGTCTCTCTCTTTCCTGTGCTGTGTTCTCCCCTCATGTGCTCTCCCCTTGTCTGCTGTCTCTCACCTTCCTGTGCTGTGTTCTCCCCTCATGTGTTATCCCCCTTGTCTGCTGTCTCTCTCCTTCCTGTGCTGTGTTCTCCCCTCATGTGTTATCCCCCTTGTCTGCTGTCTCTCTCCTTCCTGTGCTGTGTTCTCCCCTCATGTGTTATCCCCCTTGTCTGCTGTCTCTCTCCTTCCTGTGCTGTGTTCTCCCCTCATGTGTTATCCCCCTTGTCTGCTGTCTCTCTCCTTCCTGTGCTGTGTTCTCCCCTCATGTGTTTCCCCCTTGTCTGCTGTCTCTCTCCTTCCTGTGCTGTGTTCTCCCCTCATGTGTATCCCCCTTGTCTGCTGTCTCTCTCCTTCCTGTGCTGTGTTCTCCCCTCATGTGTTATCCCCCTTGTCTGCTGTCTCTCTCCTTCCTGTGCTGTGTTCTCCCCTCATGTGTTATCCCCCTTGTCTGCTGTCTCTCTCCTTCCTGTGCTGTGTTCTCCCCTCATGTGTTATCCCCCTTGTCTGCTGTCTCTCTGCCTTCCTGTGCTGTGTTCTCCCCTCATGTGTTCCCCCTTGTCTGCTGTCTCTCCTTCCTGTGCTGTGTTCTCCCCTCATGTGTTATCCCCCTTGTCTGCTGTCTCTTGCCTTCCTGTGCTGTGTTCTCCCTCATGTGTTATCCCCCTTGTCTGCTGTCTCTTCCTTCCTGTGCTGTGTTCTCCCCTCATGTGTTCCCCCTTGTCTGCTGTCTCTCTCCTTCCTGTGCTGTGTTCTCCCCTCATGTGTATCCCCCTTGTCTGCTGTCTCTCTCCTTCCTGTGCTGTGTTCTCCCTCATGTGTTATCCCCCTTGTCTGCTGTCTCTCTCCTTCCTGTGCTGTGTTCTCCCCTCATGTGTATCCCCCTTGTCTGCTGTCTCTCTCCTTCCTGTGCTGTGTTCTCCCCTCATGTGCTTCCCCCTTGTCTGCTGTCTCTCTCCTTCCTGTGCTGTGTTCTCCCCTCATGTGTTATCCCCCTTGTCTGCTGTCTCTCTCCTTCCTGTGCTGTGTTCTCCCCTCATGTGTTATCCCCCTTGTCTGCTGTCTCTCTCCTTCCTGTGCTGTGTTCTCCCCTCATGTGCTTCCCCCTTGTCTGCTGTCTCTCTCCTTCCTGTGCTGTGTCTCCCCTCATGTGTTCCCCCTTGTCTGCTGTCTCTCTCCTTCCTGTGCTGTGTTTCTCCCCTCATGTGATGTCCCCCTTGTCTGCTGTCTCTCTCCTTCCTGTGCTGTGTTCTCCCCTCATGTGCTGTCCCCCTTGTCTGCTGTCTCTCTCCTTCCTGTGCTGTGTTCTCCCCTCATGTGTTATCCCCCTTGTCTGCTGTCTCTCTCCTTCCTGTGCTGTGTTCTCCCCTCATGTGCTCTCCCCCTTGTCTGCTGTCTCTCTCCTTCCTGTGCTGTGTTCTCCCCTCATGTGATTCCCCCTTGTCTGCTGTCTCTTCCTTCCTGTGCTGTGTTCTCCCCTCATGTGATGTCCCCCTTGTCTGCTGTCTCTTGCCTTCCTGTGCTGTGTTCTCCCCTCATGTGCTATCTCCCTTGTCTGCTGTCTCTCTGCCTTCCTGTGCTGTGTTCTCCCCTCATGTGCTATCCCCCTTGTCTGCTGTCTCTCTCCTTCTGTGCTGTGTTCTCCCCTCATGTGCTATCCCCCTTGTCTGCTGTCCTCTCCTTTCTGTGCTGTGTTCTCCCCTCATGTGCTATCCCCCTTGTCTGCTGTCTCTCCTTTCTGTGCTGTGTTCTCCCCTCATGTGCTTCCCCCTTGTCTGCTGTCTCTCTTCCTGTGCTGTGTTCTCCCCTCATGTGCTTCCCCCTTGTCTGCTGTCTCTCTCCTTCCTGTGCTGTGTTCTCCCCTCATGTGCTATCCCCCTTGTCTGCTGTCTCTCTCCTTCCTGTGCTGTGTTCTCCCCTCATGTGCTATCCCCCTTGTCTGCTGTCTCTCTCCTTCCTGTGCGTGTTCTCCCCTCATGTGTATCCCCCTTGTCTGCTGTCTCTCCTTCCTGTGCTGTTCTCCCCTCATGTGCTCTCCCCCTTGTCTGCTGTCTATCTCCTTCCTGTGCTGTGTTCTCCCCTCATGTGTTATCCCCCTTGTCTGCTGTCTCTCTCCTTCCTGTGCTGTGTTCTCCCCTCATGTGTTATCCCCCTTGTCTGCTGTCTCTCTCCTTCCTGTGCTGTGTTCTCCCCTCATGTGTTATCCCCCTTGTCTGCTGACTCTCTCCTTCCTTGGCTGTGTTCTCCCCTCAGGTGCTATCCCCCTTGTCTGCTGTCTCTCCTTCCTGTGCTGTGTTCTCCCCTCATGTGTTATCCCCCTTGTCTGCTGTCTCTTGCCTTCCTGTGCTGTGTTCTCCCCTCATGTGCTCTCCCCCTTGTCTGCTGTCTCTCTCCTTCCTGTGCTGTGTTCTCCCCTCATGTGCTATCCCCCTTGTCTGCTGTCTCTCTCCTTCCTGTGCTGTGTTCTCCCCTCATGTGCTATCCCCCTTGTCTGCTGTCTCTCTCCTTCCTGTGCTGTGTTCTCCCCTCATGTGCTCTCCCGTTTGAGCTGTCTCCCCCTGTGCTCTGTGTCTCTCACCCCTGTGCGCTTTCTCTCTCCCCCATCTGCTGTCTTCTCCTCTCATGTGATCTCTTCTTTGACCTGTGTACCCTATGTGCTATACCACAGCTCCTGGACAGGGAGGAAGTAAAAGACAATACTGACATTACAGCAGGAGATTGCAGAGGATACATTTTGTGAGGTAATATATTTTTTAAAAACAGTCAGTGAAATATTTTACCTCACAAAATGAATCCTCTGTGATCCCCTGCTGTAATGTCAGTATTGTCTTTTGCTTCCTCCCCTGCCCAGGAGATGTGATATGCTCCGTACATGGTCAGACACAGTCAATTGTTAAAATGAACTTTAGTTCGTGGGAAAACCCCTTTAATGTGATCGGCTTCCTCTGCCTGTAGACCCGTCGCGCATCTGCCACCGGGATCAGCCGAATGATTCACTGCGCCTGTGAGGAATTCACGCAGGCGCAGTAAATCAGACCGCCGCCATCTTTGTGCAGACAGATAGCGGACGTCACATTAAAACTGCGCATGCGCTCCTCCTGTACAAAGATGGCGGCAGTCAGTGAATCATTCAGCTGATCCCGGCGGCACCGTGTTCGCGACGGTGTTCCGCTGGTGGTATCGCGCAAGAGGCTGCGTAAGTGTATGTGACCCCTGCCATAGAGGAATTTTGCCATTTTAATTTTGATTTTTCACCCACATCTTGGCATGTGGCCTTCATTTTTTTTTTACTTTTTAACCCCTTTCTGTCATTGATGTACTATCCCATCCATGTGCCCTGGGACTTAATTCCCACGGACGAGATAGTACGTCATAGCAATCGGCCACGCACACGGGGGTGGGGGATAAAGGGCGGCCGATCGCGGCCGGGTGTCAGCTGATTCTCACAGCTGACACCCGGCACTAAGTGCCAGGCGGCACTTTAACCCCAGTACACTGCGATCAAACATGATCACAGCGTTCCGGAGCCGGCAGAGGGGCTGACAGCATGACGCGGGGTCCCGATTGCTCCCATGGTAACCCGATGTCGTCATGCCGTTATGTGCATGTCAGGAAGTCTCTCAGGTCAGTGTGTACAGAGTGCTGCTTCATCTGCATGCTATAGAAGCCATCAGGCTGCACAAAATGAGTGTCCCATAGTGGGACTAAGTGTTAAAGTAAGAATTAAATAAAAAAAACATGTTTTAAATAATTGTAAAAATATTTTAAAAAATAATAAAAAAAAATATTTATTCCATCAATAAATATTTGAATAAAAAAAAATCGAAACAATAAAAGTACACATATTTGGTATCGCCGCGTCCGTAACAACCCGCCCTATAGAACTGTCCCACTAGTTAAACCCCTTTAGTGAACACCATTAAAAAAAAAAAAAAACACCAAGGCAAAAAAATCAATGCTTTATCATCATACCGCCGAACAAAAAGTGGAATAACACGCGATCAAAAAGACGGATATAAATAAACATGGTACCGCTGAAAACGTCATCTTGTCCAGCAAAAATCGAACCACCATACAGCATCATCAGCGAAAAAAATAAAAAAGTTATAGCTCTCAGAATAAAGTGATGCAAAAAACATTATTTTTTTTATACAAAATTGTTTTTATTGTATAAAAGCGCCAAAACACAAAAAAATTATATAAACGAGGTATCGCCGTAACCGTACTGACCAGAAGAATAAAACTGCTTTATCAATTTTACCACACACGGAACGGTATAAACGCCTCCCCCAAAAGAAATTCATGAATTGCTGATTTTTGTTCATTCTGCCTCCCAAAAATCGTAATAAAAAGTGATCAAAAAATGTCATGTGCCCGAAAATGGTACCAATAAAAACGTAACCTCGTCCCGCAAAAAAAAACAACAATTTTTTGCAATTAGAAGTGTCTTTTAGTGTGTGACAGCTGCCAAACATAAAAACCCGCTATAAATAGTAAATCAAACCCCCCTTTATCACCCCCTTAGTTAGGGAAAAATAATAAAATAAAAAAATGTATTTATTTCCATTTTCCCAATAGGGTTAGGGTTGGGGCTAAAGTTAGGGTTACGGTTGGGATTAAGGTTAGGGGTGTGTTGGTGTTAGGGTTTAAGTTAGAATTGGGGGGTTTCCACTGTTTAGGCACATCAGGGGCTTTCCAAACACGACATTGCGTCCGATCTCAATTCCAGCCAATTTTGCATTGAAAAGTCAAACGGCGCTCCTTCCCTTCCGGGCTCTGCCATGCGCCCAAACAGTGGTTCCCCCCCACATATGGGGTATCAGCGTACTCAGGACAAATTGTACAACAACTTTTGGGGTCCAATTTCTCCTGTTGCCCTTGGGAAAATAAAAAAAAATTGGATCTGAAGTAAATTTTTTGTGAAAAAAGTTTGTTAATTTTTTTTTAAAACATTCCAAAAATCCCTGTGAAGCACCTGAAGGGTTAATAAACTTCTTGAATGTGGTTTTGAGCACCTTCAGGGGTGCAGTTTTTAGAATGGTGTCACTTTGGGTATTTTCTATCATATAGACCCCTCAGAGTGACTTCAAATGTGAGGTGGTCCCTAAAAAATGTTTTAAAAAATGGTGTAAAAATGAGAAATCGCTGGTCAACTTTTGACCCTTATAACTTCGTAACAAAAAAATTTTTTTTTCCAAAATTGTGCTGCTGTAAAGTAGACATGTGGGAAATGTTATTTATTAAGTATTTTGTGTGACCTATTTCTGTGATTTAAGGACATGAAAATTCAAAGTTGGAAAATTGCGAAATTTTCACAATTTTTGCCAAATTTCCGTTTTTTTCACAAATAAATGCAAGTCATAGCAAAGAAATTTTACCACTATCATGAAGTAGAATATGTCACAAGAAAACAATGTCGGAATCACCAGGATCCATGGAAGCGTTCCAGAGTTACTACCTCATAAAGGGACAGTGGTCAGAATTGTAAAAATTGGCCCGGTCATTAACGTGCAAACCACCCTTGGGGGTGAAGGGGTTAATGAACGGAGCTTTTTTCTTTTTTGCGTTTTCGTTTTTCGCTCCCCTTCTTTCCAGAGCCATAACTTTTTTTTTTTTCTGGATATGTGGACGTGTGAGGGCTTGTTTTTTGTGGGACGAGTTGTACTTTGGAACGACACCATTGGTTTTACCATGCTGTGTACTACAAAACGGGAAAAAAAATTCCAAGTGCACTGAAATTGCAAAAAAAGTGAAATCCCACACTTGTTTTTTGTTTGGCTTTTTTGCTAGGTTCACTAAATGCTAAAACTGACCTTCCACTATGATTCTCCAGGTCATTACGAGTTCATAGACACCAAACATGTCTAGGTTGTTTTTTATCTAAGTGGTGGAAAAAAATTCCAAAGTGTGCTAAAAAAAAAATAAAAAATTGTGCCATTTTCCGATACCCGTAGCGTCTCCATCTTTCGTGATCTCGGGTTGGGTGAGGGTTTATTTTTTGCGTGCTGAGCTGACGTTTTTAGTTATACCATTTTGGTGCAGATACGATCTTTTGATCGCCCGTTATTGCACTTTAATGCAATGTTGTGGCAACCAAACAAACGTAATTCTGGCGTTTTGATTTTTTTTTCGTTACGCCGTTTAGCGATCAGGCTAATCCTTTTTTTATTGATAGATCGGGCAATTCTGAACGCGGCGATACCAAATATGTCTATGTTTGATTTTTCTTTTATTGTTTTATTTTGATTGGGGCGAAATGGGGGGTGAACTTTTATATATTTTATTTTTTTTTATAATTTTAAAACTATTTTTCTTTAACTTTTGCCGTGTTTCAATAGTCTCCATAGGGGGCTAGAAGCTGACATAGCCCGATCACCTCTATGTAGCCAAATCACTGCATTGCTATGAGTGCC
>JARQOD010000001.1:5637345-5669846 GCA_033576555.1 Oophaga sylvatica | reverse complement strand
CCTTCAGCCTCCACATCCAGGCCTCTGCAAAAGTGCCCACCCCACGCTGTAAATCTCCCCAGCCTCCCTCAGTGGTCTCAGCAGCCCCAGCTATGGACATGATAACTATAGCTGGCCCGTACCCGGCGCCTGTTAGGCCCCCTGGGGTTCGTTCAGTCCGGAACATAGGGTTCCAGACCCGGAGAGATGAAAGAGGTGGCCACACAGACCCAGATAGCGGGTCACGACTTGACTGTACAGGCCACACGACGTCATCAGGTCCTGGTGGTCCTTGGTGTCTCGGATGTTTGGCAAGCATCAGAAGAGTACCAGGTGGTACCTGGAACACCCCTGCCAAAGAATTATAAATAACCCGGACAGGGTCACTGTATGTAAATAGTTAAATTGTTTATGTACCCGGACGGGTGAATGTTCCTAAAAAAGTTTTTTAATTTAATAAAAAAACAACAACACAGTTTTCATTACTTTTATTACAGTCTCATCCTGCGACGCCATCGATCTCCTGTAAAAAAATGAAAAAAAAAAAAAAAGTATACCACCTGACCGACGCAGTCCATAGTAACGAGTGTCCCACGACGATCCAGCTCTGCTACATCAGAATGACAGGCAGAGCCTGACATCCCGGCGCAGCACAGCTGATTACCTGCTTCCCCGGCGGTGACGTCATCAGACTGCTTTACGGCCGGGATTACCCAGCAGTCACTGCAGTTATCGCGAGAAACTGCATGTGACCGCCAGGGAGAAGATAATGGCGGCCATCAAGCAGTCCAGGACGTGACCGCCGGAGATCTTCTGCCAGGTAAGTGCCGCTGACTCCTGACAGACCCGACCGACGGACACTGACAGTGACAGTGACAATTCCGGTATCCGATAAGACGACAATATCGGAACTCGGAATCGAAAGACCGATACAGCTAATATCGGCCGATACCCGATATTTGCAGTATCGTATCGCTCAACACTAGTCACCAACTGCAGAGTCCAGACCTCCTCTGATATAACATCAGCACAAACACTGCGCCCCCACTGGGAGCAGCTGCATGCAGCCGTACATCACCAAGCACAATGCAGAGTGGTGTAAAGCCGCCACCACTGGACTCTGGAGGAGAAGTCTTCTGTGCAGTGACGGATCGCACTTCCCTGTGTCTGATCGAGGAGTCTGGATGGTTACTCCAGGAGGACGTTACCCCCTGACTGCACTGTGCCCCTATAGAGATGGTGGAGGAGGATAATACTAGGGGCCGTTATCAGGGGCGGCTTCGGACCCTCAGCTCCAGTGATGGGAAATCTTACAGACGTTGTGAAGAATTGTAGCTTCAGCTTTGTGGGAACAGTTTGGGGTTCGCCCTTCCTTGTCCCCCATGACGGCACCCAGTGCACAAGCTCCATACAGACATGGAGGGGGAAACAAGAGCAGCCGCACAGAGCCCGGACCCCAGCCCCATCCTATAATGGCCCCGCAACATCCAGGTCTGACCCCACAAATCCTCATCTGGAAAAGGAGCAAAAATTCCCACAGAAGCCTCCAAAATCTTGTAGGAATTCTTCCCAGAAGAGCGGGAGCCGCTACATCCGCAGAGGACGACCCCATATTACTGCATATGGATGAAGGATGGGGGCGAGAAAGCTCCTATAGGGGGAATGTGGGGGGCACATACTTTTCTCCATGCAGTGTATTTATTCTCTGATGATCCAGACTCTATAAAGGAAGGATAATATTGCGTTTCCCGATGATCCAAGGTATTAGATGAGGTGAACGCCTGGTGGTCTGCCAGGTAGACCCCTGTAGTGATGGTGGTTCGGAAACATATGCAACATTGCCTTACTTTACAGCCACACTTTCACTGCACTTTTGTAAAAGGGGTGAAAAACCCCTTTAACGTGGGCCCAATATGGGAATTCCGATAACCCAAAATCGATGAAAAATGTGACCTGAACGGAGTCGGTGGTGATCCTACAGCCACACGTCCTAATAACAGAGCGTCCGCTTTTACTCTGTCACCTCCGATCCCACGACGCACTGCGCTCTGCTTTGGATGTGACTAGAGTCAGGCCTTCAAATAAGAGCAAACAAGAAAGTAGAGCAATCATGGATTATGTCCGCAACAAGAAGTCTGGAAATCCTCAGTTTATAGGGTGACGATCCGCGGCGGCGGCGTCCTCCCTCCATATGGCCGCTAGAAGCCAGCGCGGCAGACGTTGTTGTTCCTTCAGATGTCACCAAGAAGACGGCTTAAGACGAAAAATTTCCCCAAAGCGTAAACCTAATCTTCCAAGTGCGAGAGAGACAGCGAAAGGATAAGCAGAAAATAAGACGCGGCGGCTGGAGGTCAGACGGATCAAACGCTCAAATCCCATCATCTAAGGGGATAACATTAGGGAGAGATCAAGAGGAGACGCGGCACAATGGAGCAGCCTCTAGAGGCCGGAAAATCTAATAAACAGCGCGCCAGACCGCATTTATGCACCTTCCCCGTCATGCCCTGCAAAATCCGACATGTAAAATCCAGATTTACAAAAATATACCCCTTAGAAGGGGAACTGTCACCAGGTAAAAACAGTCCACTTTTTCCCCTCGTTTTATACTTTATGTTCCCCTGAGTATAACGCTTTTTGTTATTTTTAATTCTGACGTACGGTTCTAGAGATATGTGCCTTTTTATTTAGTGCCAATTTTTGCGGTCTTTGCCAACAGGGAGTGACTTAATGGGTTCTTTGGGGGCGTGTTCTTACTCTGCTCTTCCCACATGGCAAAAAATTAGCACAAAATAAAAAAGCCAATATCTCTGGAACCGTATGGCGGATTTTAAAAAAACGAAAAACGGCAAACTCAGGGGAACAGCGGGAATAAAAAAAAGCATAAACTTGACACTTTTCAACTGGGGACAGGTCCTCCTTAAAGGTACAGTCTAGTTTTATCCTTGGAGCTGGCAAGCGTCTTCTCTTGGATGACCAAATAGTATTGTGGGACCCCTGACCCTGCCGATCGCTGTGATTGGATATCTTCATCAATGCCTTTTGACTTTGGATGGAGCAGTAGGGCAACCATAGGGCTAGAAGGGCATGAATCTTCCGTTCTGGTGATCGGTGGAGGTCTAAAAATTATCACCTATTTAGTGAAAACATGAATATTTTTGTAGATTGGAATACTCCTTTAATTTTGGGCCGTTTCCTAATAATCCTGGAGTCCAAAGTCCCAAAAACCCCACTGCTTCCTCGTCTACTAAAACCCAAGGCGATCAGATGTCAATTGTGGGCAGCAAGCGTTCAAAATCCCTGCAGCGCCACCACTGGACAAATAAAGTATAGCACGGTTATCCAATTAAAAAAAGTGGATTTGGATTTTGTATTTTAATGCAAATAAAAAAAAAAAAAAAAAAAAAGCAGAGGCTTCTACTGTGAGAGGTGATAATCACTCACTGACCGATGAGACGACTGCAGGATGGAGCCGCCCTCTAGGAACAGGACATGTACAGAAGAAGGAAAAATACATGACATTAAAAATTGGGCCAATTCTACAAATTAGAGGCTGAAATGAGCACAGGGTGACTGGGAAAACCGAGAATAGATGGAAGGGATTCAATTATGAATGTGTGTCACATGAGGAGCCAAAGCGTCAGGCAGCAGGACGTTCACATGGTTGTGGCGGACGAGGTGCCAAGAGGAACATGTCCTCTCCAGCGAAAGGCTGTTCTGACTAATAGGACCCTCAAGACAGAGGCAAGCGGTGGGCAATCACGTGACCAAAACAGATCCATCGAAGAGGGGGTAGATTGGGAGGAGTCGTTTTCCAAACCCTCACCCACTCAGACTTACAGCTATCATATTTGCTAAAAAAAAAACAGACACCACAGGAGCCAAGTAGTAAGGACTATGCTGAACGGTCAAAAACATAGGAGCGTCCCGGAAAGAGACTTCCCAGGGGCTTCCTCCTCCGCCAACCCTCAAGGGAGGCTGCCGGCCCTGTGGCCTCATCACCTACACAGCTCAAGATGTGGCAAATCTATTGGATGTGGCGGAACATGACTGCCACGGGAAACCCTGCTGCGATCGTCTGAAGGGCTGATTTCAGGGAGAGGCCATTAAAAAAAAAAAAAAAAAACAAAGAAAAGGTTACTCAGAGAAGCCAAGAAAGGAGACCAGCTCCTGTCACACACCTCCTTATACTGCTCCTCCTGTCACTAGTCTCCTGCAGTCACACCTCCTTATACTGCTCCTCCTGTCACTAGTCTCCTGCAGTCACACACCTACTTATACTGCTCCTCCTGTCACACACCTCCTTATACTGCTCCTCCTGTCACACACCTCCTTATACTGCTCCTCCTGTCACTTGTCTGCTCCTGTCACACACCTCCTTATACTGTTGCTCCTGTCACTAGTCTCCTGTCACACACCTCCTTATACTGCTCCTCCTGTCACTAGTCTCCTGCAGTCACACACCTTCTTATAATGCTCCTCCTGTCACTAGTCTCCTGCAGTCACACACCGCCTTATACTGCTCCTCCTGTCAATAGCCTCTTGCAGTCACACACCTCCTTATACTGCTCCTCCTGTCACTAGTCTCCTGCAGTCACACACCTCCTTATACTGATCCTCTTGTCACTAGTCTGCTCCTGTCACACACCTCCATATACTGCTCCTCCTGTCACACACCTCATTATACTGCTCCTCCTGTCACACACCCCCTTATACTGCTCCTCCTGTCACTTGTCTGCTCCTGTCACACACCTCCTTATACTGTTGATCCTGTCACTAGTCTCCTGTCACACACCTCCTTATACTGCTCCTCCTGTCACTAGTCTCCTGCAGTCACACACCTTCTTATAATGCTCCTCCTGTCACTAGTCTCCTGCAGTCACACACCGCCTTATACTGCTCCTCCTGTCAATAGCCTCTTGCAGTCACACACCTCCTTATACTGCTCCTCCTGTCACTAGTCTCCTGCAGTCACACACCTCCTTATACTGATCCTCTTGTCACTAGTCTGCTCCTGTCACACACCTCCATATACTGCTCCTTTTGTCACTGGTCTCCTGCTGTCACACACCTTCTTATATTGCTCCTCCTATCACTAGTCTCCTGCTGTGACACATCTCCTTATACTGCTCCTCCTGTCACTAGTCTCCTGCAGTCACACACCTTCTTATAACTGCTCCTCCTGTCACTAGTCTCCTGCAGTCACACACCGCCTTATACTGCTCCTCCTGTCATAGCCTCTGCAGTCACACACCTCCTTATACTGCTCCTCCTGTCACTAGTCTCCTGTCATCACACACCTCCTTTACTGATCCTCTGTCACTATCTGCTCCTGTCACACACCTCCTTATACTGCTCCTCCTGTCACTAGTCTCCTGCGTCACACACCTTCTTATATGCTCCTCCTTCACTATCCCTGCGTGACACATCCCTTAACTGCTCCTCCTGTCACTAGTCTCCTGCAGTCACACACCTCCTTATACTGCTCCTCCTGTCACATCTCCTTATACACTCCTCCTTCAACGCTCCTCCTTATACTAGCTCCTCCTGTCACACACTCCTTATACTGCTCCTCCTGTCACAGCCTCCCTATACTGTCCCTGTCACACACCTCCTTATACTGCTCCTCCTGTCACACACCTCCTTAACTGCTCCTCCTGTCCCCTAGTCCTCCTGCGTCACACACCTCCTTATACTGCTCCTCCTGTCACACACCTCCTTATACTGCTCCTCCTGTCACACACCTCCTTATACTGCTCCTCCTGTCACACACCTCCATATACTGCTCCCTGTCACACGCCTCCTTATACTGTCTCTGTCACACACCTCCTATACTTCTCTCCTGTCACAACATGCACCCCATTGAAAATAAATTTAAGTGGAAACCCTTTTTTAATATTTGTGAAATGTGAAATATTGGAAAAAAAAATTGAACTGAAATACAGGAGAAAAATAAAATAGTACACCCACCGCCCCCTTACATCTGCTACAATCGCCTCTAAATCCTCTCAAACAAAAAATTCCTAACAAAACATGAAAACACTAAGGAAAAGGAAAAAAAATGCTGGAACGTCCTCTGATGAGCAAGGCGAGTCCGAGGGGTAGAATGAGGAGCGCTAACTCAGCTCCGACACACTCCAGAGAGCGCAGCAAAGGACCAGCACGACAGGAATACAATGAGGGGCAGAACAAAGGCGTAGCAGGAAAAAACAGCTGAAGGGCACATCCACCACGGGTAAGTACTGGCGGCACAGTGACATACATGTACTGATACATGCATAAATCCTGATCATCCTGTGCCTCCTGCTTCACGACTGGAATGCAAGAGTGCAGTGAAGACTGACACCACAGTAAGAAAAAGCGAAAGGAAAGCATCTCTCCTTACTTGCACGCCGTAAGAGGGCAACATGCATGGCACAATATGGTTGCATGACCCGAATGGCGCAATAAAAACTTCTTTCTGTCCCAAGGGAGCAGTTATGGCTCAGCGGAGGCTTTTTGAACTTAATATAGATTTTATTAGGATTTTTTTTTGCGTGCGTATAAAAAAAGCAATTCTATCAAACATGCTTTTTATGGAAAACCACATCATAGCATTGGACGCGAAAAAAAAACTGAACAAATGTTATATGTGGAAAAAGGAAACAAAAACCACAAAAACAGAACTACAGGGCATAGCGAAAAAGACACATTAATCAAGAGACCTAAAGTGCATGAAAATCATAACAAAAACATCCAAATTTGAAGCCGCAACATGGGTCCTACAAAAAACATAAGGTAAAGAAGATTTTGGAAAAAGATGTGGCCCACCACTGCAGGTCTGGCAGCTGCAGTGTTAATTCCTAAATGAGGCCTTAAAGGGGTTGAACAGAATTAGAAAGTCATGGCTGCTTTCTTCTTTACAGCACTACAGCTGTGCAGAGGCTGAGAGTGGAGCTCAGATCTAGTCACTTCAATCCAGTCACCCTGAGAGACACAACCCAGGAAGAGTTGTGTTACTGTCTGATATTGATGGCCTCTTTTTCTCCTTTAAAGAAAACTGCCATGCTTTTTTAATCCTGGAAAATTGTTAAAGTACATATAGATAGGGAACTTTAAATCTACTAGGATTGTCAATACGTTTCATAATTTATTTTAGATCCTCTGAGGGAACCGCCATGGGGTCAACATACACCCAAGAACACACATTCCTATCCAGTGATGTATGTGAAAGCTGAACACACATTACACAATAATTCACACACCTTATAGCCCTTACACTGGCGATTATAGCAAACTGGGGTTAACATGCACCATATGTACAGTAGTACTAACACAACTCAAGTCTCCTTATATAACGTTACTACATGTCAGAAAAACATGGGTGCAGAACAATCATTAGCAAAATGGAAACTCATAGAATGGGGCAATAGAGATAAACTGACTTAACCCATGACATCAGCAATTACTTTTCTTAATAGACAATTTCACAAAATGCCCCCACTCCCACCCAATAGATTCCACCTGAATACCAAAAATGAACCTTCTTAGAAGTCCCCAATATCCGTTAACATTTGAGACAAGAGATTTGCATGCGGGTTCAGAAGCTTTGCTGTTAGTCGGAGGCCCCTGGACAAGAGCTCTGTGAACATCCTCCTACCAACATCCCTGCGCCTTTTTCAACTTTTTTCGGCTTGGCACAACATCATCATTGTGGTGTGACGCACATATGATTTCACACCTGGCCTACTAACCAGAAGACGCACCGGGGTTCCTTGCAGGCAGGAAGAGGTTTGCAGGGGTCCGGCTGAGGTGGCCACCGGACCAAGATCCTGTGAATAAAAACCTGGAAGTCCAGACCAGGATCCTGCAAGGGAATACCGGGGATCCTGGCAGGCAAGACGTTCACAAGGCTTTGGTCCAGCCACCAAGGACTACGGTCATGGTCAATGGACCAGGGTTCCTGCAAATCATTTTCTTTAACCACACCATTAATGCATTATGAAAGTGTGAAAACGATCTACATAGTATATAAAGGCTTGCGACACGTTCTGGTTACATTGATCACAAGATGGATGATAGATGTCTGATCACAGCAGCTTTTGACTCCTAGCTCTTCCTCACTGCCATGAGGATTGAATGGAGAGGCATGGTGGCCCAAGCGTGCAGCCAGATCCTTGTTAGTGGTGACCTTCAGATCCTAAAAATATTAGCTCATCCAATAACCCATCCTCCCTCTCTCCAAGCATCATAGCAAGAATTTTCAAAAACATTTCGAAACACAACAGTAGAATGAAATCATGCTATAGTCCAAGGTGCAACGTAACCATGACCTTACCTTAAGGGAAGAATCGGGTCAGCCGTCAGTCCAGTATTCCATAAAGAACCATCTGTGGGAACCACGTTCTTCTCACCTGCAATAATTAAGAGGTTGAGTCCTGAGTGTCCCACCCTAGCCTCCTATCTACACAAGAAAAAGAGTCAAAGATAAATAAATAAAATAAGGACCCTCCAATCACGCGGTCCAACTACCTAAATCTAGAAAGTGAGCTTCTCCTTCCAGTACCCTCTTCCTCTGTAGGTGAGACCAGCAGGTGGCCACTGGCTCCATTTACCCCTCTTTTTTGGGGTTAGATACTGTGCAGGTCCCATTGCCCATTGTGTTGGGTGTAGGAAACCATTTCTCCTAATTTGAAGACCTTCATGGTAAATATTCCTTATGCACATGTAGGACATTGTCTAATGGAGCCAGAGTAGGAGAACACACATTTTTTGGAACTCAACGTAATGTGACCCCGAACTTGTTGCGTAGAATGCAAAATTATTCACTTTAACACCTAGAAAATCAAGGTTAACTACCGATTTCCAGCCGTGACTTATGTGGGTGGTACAGTGCGTGGGCTTTTGGGACAGGTCCACATTCTTTAAAGTAGAAGCCAAAAGCTCACTTATTGTCTCCGGCTCAGAGAAGACAAAGGTCACATGACTCATCTTGAAATCCCGACTTCCAGGGAAACTTCCCAAGAATGAGGGCTAGAAGGAGACTTCTCCGCCACTTCAGTCACATGAGGAAACTCAAGCGTTTTCGCCATTTATGCCCCCTGTGCAGTCTGTGCTCTTCAATTTATACAAGAAAATATCTTCACCCTCCCTGATGTCACCGATTAATTCTAGTGATGTCATCCGCTCCTTGTTAGAGGCTGTGTGGTAAGTGACGTCATCTTCCTTTATTGACCCCAATAACGCCATCTACCCCCGGTCACCGTCACTGACGACATCTACCCCGGTTACCGTCACTGGCGACATCTACCCCAGTTACAGTCACTGACGACATCTACCCCGGTCACCGTCACTGACGCCATCTACCCCCGGTCACAGTCACTGGCAGTGATGTCCCAGTTCTTTTAAAGGCAAATAACACAGTAAATCTTACATTATATATTGATCTTAAAGGGACACTAGTCAGCTCATGCATCAGCCGTTTCTGAATGTTGAGAGGCCGCGTATACAGGACAGGCAGAAAGTATATAAAACCCCGCCACCATTACTTTATGGAACATTTCTTTTCCTGTGTGAGTCCAACATCAGCCGCTCCCCATAACACTGCTGGCCCATTACAAGCTGATAAATGCCTGTGAAGGAAGCCATGACATCATCAGACGGGAACAGAACACACTGCGAGCACTAGAGCGCTCAGTGCATGTAGTGACCTCATAGTCCATGAGCGGGGGTCATAACCCAACAGCCGGGGTCTGTGCCGTGTCAGAGGTAAATCCAGGATTTCCGAACAGGAATTCCACTGTGCTCTATATATAACCCGCTCTCACATCCTGGCCGGCCTGTCTGCGCTCCAGTCATCCCTGGAAACCGGGCATGTCAGGCCTACCCTGTACCCTGCTTCGCTGCCCGGTAACCCTGCAGCGCTGCCCCGTAACCCTGCAGCGCTGCCCAGTAACCCTGCAGCGCTGCCCAGTAACCCTGCAGCACTGCCAGTAACCCTGCAGCGCTGCCCAGTAACCCTGCAGCGCTGCCCAGTAACCCTGCAGCGCTGCCCAGTAAACCTGCAGCGCTGCCCAGTAACCCTGCAGCGCTGCCCAGTAACCCTGCAGCGCTGCCCGGTAACCCTGCTGCGCTGCCCGGTAACCCTGCAGCGCTGCCCGGTAACCCTGCAGCGCTGCCCAGTAACCCTGCAGCGCTGCCCAGTAACCCTGCTGCGTTGCCCGGTAACCCTGCTTTGCTGCCCCCGTAACCCTGCTGTGCTGCCTGGTAACCCTGCTGCGCTGCCCTGTAACCCTGCAGCGCTGCCCCCGTAACCCTGCAGCGCTCTCCCGTAACCCTGCTGCGCTGCCCCCGTAACCCTGCAGCGCTCTCCCGTAACCCTGCTGCGCTCTCCCGTAACCCTGCTGCGCTCTCCCGTAACCCTGCAGCGCTCTCCCGTAACCCTGCAGCGCTCTCCCGTAACCCTGCAGCGCTCTCCCGTAACCCTGCTGCGCTGCCCCGTAACCCTGCAGCGCTCTCCCGTAACCCTGCTGCGCTGCCCCGTAACCCTGCTGTGCTGCCCCGTAACCCTGCAGCGCTGCCCCCGTAACCCTGCAGCGCTCTCCCGTAACCCTGCTGCGCTGCCCGTAACCCTGCAGCGCTCTCCCGTAACCCTGCGGCCGATATTCCCTGCTCTGTCCCACACAGACAATATCTCAGGGCTCTGTGTTATATAATGTATTCCAGTTGTAGTGCCATCACTCAGAACCCTGAAGATACAACACAATCACCGCACAATCACAGAATCACCACACAATCACCGCACAATCACAGAATCACCACACAATCACCGCACAATCACAGAATCACCACACAATCACAGAATCACCACACAATCACCGCACAATCACCGCACAATCACAGAATCACCACACAATCACAGAATCACCACACAATCACCGCACAATCACAGAATCACCACACAATCACCGCACAATCACAGAATCACCACACAATCACCGCACAATCACAGAATCACCACACAATCACAGAATCACCACACAATCACCGCACAATCACAGAATCACCACACAATCACAGAATCACCACACAATCACCGCACAATCACAGAATCACCGCACAATCACAGAATCACCACACAATCACTGCACAGAGTCGAAGAATCATCGGACAATCACAAACACCACACACCATCATCACACAATCACAGAATCACCTCACAATCACAAAAACACGGTAGAAAAACACTATACAATCAAAGAAACAAAGCACAATCACAGAATCGGACAATCACAGAAACACCACAATCACCGTACAATTAGCTTAATCACAATTACAGAAACACAGCACACAAACAAGAAAAGCTGCAAAAATCACAGCACACAACCAATGCACAAGTGCCAGAATCACCGCACAAACAGAATCAGGGCCTGTGCACACGTTGCGGATTCCTAGCGGTTTTGCCGCAGCAAAACCGCTTACACAATACAACTCATTAAGGCCTATGAGATTCCGCAATGCTGTGCACATGCTGCGGGTTATTCCGCGGCGGAATCGCATCGTGGGAGAATCCGCAGCATGCTCATTCTTTTTTGTGGAACCGCGGCGATTCCGCCGCCATAGGAATGCATTGCACCAATTACTTTCCGCATGTGGCTGTGCCCACCATGCGCAAAGTAAGGCCTCTTTCACACATCCGGTGTGCGCCTGAAGGCGCCCCCGGCATTTAGCCGCAGCGCCGCATCAGAAAACCTGATGCGCCGCTTGCGTTTTTTTTTGCATTGACTTGCATTAGCGCCGGATGGCGCCGCATGTCAATGCGTCGTATGCGATTTTGTCCGGATGCGGCAGAAATGTACATTCCGGCGGCCGGACAAAACGCAGCATGTAACGTTTTTTTTTTTTTTGCCGGATTCCCCTGATGTCTCCGGGCATCAGAAACCATCCGGCAAAAAAACGCATGCGGCGCATCAGGTTTTCTGATGCGGCGCTGCGGCTAAATGCCGGGGGCGCCGTCAGGCGCACACCGGATGTGTGAAAGAGGCCTAAGCGGTTCATGTGCGGATGGTACCCGGGGTCTGGAGGTGAGGAGACTCTCCTCCAGGCCCTGGGTACCATATCCATGTAAAAACAATAATTAATATAAAAAATCGTGATATTCTCACCTTCCGGTGGCCCCCGCAGCTTTCCCGCCTTTCAACAACTCCCGTTCCCAGTAATGCATTGCGAGAATCACCCCAGATGACGTAGCGGTCTCGTGTGATGCTACGTCATCGGGGTGATTTTCGCAAAGGACTCCTGGGAACGGGAATGGCCGGGAGCGTCGCTGAGAGGCGGGAAAGCTGCGTGGGCCGCCGGCAGGTGAGAATATCATTATTTATTATTTTTTTTTATTATTTTTACATTAGATCTTTTTACTATTGATGCAGCATAGGCGGCATCAATAGTAAAAAGTTGGTCACACGAGTCAAACACTGTTTTGACTCGTGTGACCAACCTGTCAGATCGCTTGTAAAACGCTAGCATTCTGCAAGCTAATTACGCTTGCAAAACGCTAGTTTTTAGCGGGAATACGCATACCTATAATATGCGGATTTCCCGCGGCAGGGAGGTGCGGAATTGCCGCGGAAATTTCCATGGCAATTCCGCAACGTGTGCACATAGCCTTATAATCACACAATCACCACACAGTCACTGCAGTCACAATCACCACAGAATCACCAGTCACACAGAATACCGCACAATCACCAGTCACCCAGAATCACCGAACACAGTCACCAGTCACACACAAGCACCGCACACAGAATCACCGCACAGTCACCAGTCACACAGAATCACCACACAGTCACACAGAATCACCGCACACAATCACAGCACACAGTCACCACAGTCACACAGAATCACCGCACAGTCACCAGTCACACAATCACCACACAGAATCACCGCACAGTCACCAGTCACACAGAATCACCGCACAGTTACCAGTCACACAATCACCACACAGTCACACAGAATCACCGCACAGTCACACAGAATCACCGCACAGTCACACAGAATCACCGCACACAGTCACCAGTCACACACAAGCACCACAAACACAATCACCGCACAGTCACCAGTCACACAGAATCATTGCACACAGTCACCAGTCACACAGAATCACCGCAGTTACCAGTCACACAATCACAACACAGTCACCAGTCACACAGAATCACCGCACAGTCACACAGAATCACCGCACAGTCACACAGAATCACCGCACAGTCACACAGAATCACCGCACAGTCACACAGAATCACCGCACACAGTCACACAGAATCACCACACACAGTCACCAGTCACACAGAATCATCGCACACAATCACCAGTCACACAGAATCACCGCACACAATCACCAGTCACACAGAATCACAGCACATCACACAATCACCACACAGTATCACCGCACAGTCACTAGTCACACAGAATCACCGCACAGTCACCAGTCACACAGAATCACCGCAGTCACACAGAATCACCGCACACAATCACAGCACACAGTCACCACAGTCACAGAATCACCGCACAGTAACACATAATCACCGCAGTCATACAGAATCACCGTGCACAATCACAGCACACAGTCCCACCAGTCACACACAAGCACCGCACACAGAATCACCGCACACAGTCACCAGTCACACAGAATCACCGCACAGTGACCAGTCACACAGAATCACCGCACACAGTCACCAGTCACACAGAATCATCGCAGTCACCAGTCACACAGAATCATCGCACACAATCACCAGTCACACAGAATCACCGCACTCAATCACCAGTCACACAGAATCACCGCACAGTCACACACAATCACCAACACAATCACAGAATCACCGCAGTTACCAGTCACACAATCACCACACAGTCACCAGTCACACAGAATCACCGCACACAGTCACCAGTCACACAGAATCACCGCACAGTCACCAGTCACACAGAATCACAGCACAGTCACTAGTCACAGAATCACCTCACACAGTCACACAGAATCACCGCACACAGTATCACCGCACAGTCACACAGAATCACCACACAGTCACACAGAATCACCACACACAATCACCAGTCACACAGAATCATCGCAGTCACCAGTCACACAGAATCATCGCACACAATCACCAGTCACACAGAATCACCGCACAGTCACACACAATCACCACACACAATCACAGAATCACCGCACAGTCACAAAGAATACCACACAGTAACCACAGAATACCGCACACAATCACCAGTCACACACAATCACCGCACATAGTCACTACAGTCGCACAGAATCACTGCACACAGTCACCAGTCACAGAATCACCGCACAGTCACCAGTCACACAGAATCACCACACAGTCACCACAGAATCACCGCACACAGTCACTACAGTCGCACAGAATCACTGCACACAGTCACCAGTCACGCAGAATCACCGCACAGTCACCACAGTCGCACAGAATCACCGTACAATCAAAACATATGCAACTTTTTAATAAACTGAATTACAATTCCTCACCCTTTTCAAAATATCTGTTTGCTGTCAGCAAATGAAAGCCGTCTGCTAGTTCACATTCAGACAAGCCCCATCACGATCCAGTGCTGACATGTCATTATGACCATACTGGGTCAACTGTAGAGCTTGTGCCGGTAGTTCGTTTACAACGTATATAAATATATTTTTATAAATTTTCCTGGACAAATACATACATAAATGTATGTATAGTCTGGAGAGCAATGCTTCCATTACAGACAGAAAGCAGAAATCTCACAACAAAGACGCAAAACTTCAGCGTCTCTGCCTCGTACGTTTTTAGGATGCAATTCCAGCTCACTTCTCCTCTGCCAGTCGCCTTATCAGAGCACCAACCCGCACGGAGTACAATGCCAGTGTGTTGGCTGGCACCCTGGGTAATGAATGGGTTAATGAGAGGATTAGCCACCGCAGCTTTAGCATCTACATTATTGCTTCATTTCCCAATAAAGCACCTTTTGTATAGAGCGGGTCCAGATCCCTGGCATGGACAACACTGCTGGAACCGGTCCACGTAGCCAGACAAGGGGAGGTATAGATTTTATGTCCCGTTAATTAGTCATCTCGTTCACACAATTCAATTTAAGACAAAGGCTGGAAAAAAAAAATCTCATTCAGGATCCAGAGAGATCAATTAATTAACAATTTCAGCGGGACTTTACACCAAAGGCGAGATGTGGCAATCACTGGACGAATTACGGAGCGTTTACCCTAAAATGTGACCGTGTGCGGCCCCCATTACTGTACCCACAAAAGTTCGGGCTGGCTGTGCAGCGAGGAGGGGAGATAAGTGACGTCTTCTCCTCTTCACTGATAGGCTGCAAAGTCCATGATGTCATCAATTTCTTGTGACTGCAAACTCCAGGCGACGTCACTATTTCCTTGTAGACTCGGAGGTTGCATTGCTAGTGATGCCATAGTCCAATTGTTAATATGTAATAAGCAAAAACAGTGATGTCATCCTCTTTTGTTAACTGATAAGGTCCACAATGACATCACTGACCCTTTAGCTTGTCATTTAATAGCCCCCCCTTGTTGGCAAAAACCTCAAATCCGTGATGCCATTGCCCCATTGTTATTTCATATCCTGTGCAGACAGTGATGTCATCAGACTCATCAGTGATGTTACCCTCTACTTGTTCATTCATAGGTTGCACACTCAGTGATGTCATCATGCCCCTAAGAACAGGTTGCATGGTTAGTGATGTCATCATGCCCCTAGGAGCAGGTAACACTGTTGATGTCATCATGCCCCTAGGAGCAGGTAACACGGTTGATGATGTCATCATGCCCCTAGGAGCAGGTTGCACGGTTAGTGATGTCATCATGCCCCTAGGAGCAGGTTGCACGGTTAGTGATGTCATCATGCTCCTAGGAGAAGGTAACACGCTTAGTGATGTCATCATGCCCCTAGCAACAGGTTGCATGGTTAGTGATGTCATCATGCCCCTAGGAGCAGGTTGCATGGTTAGTGATGTCATCATGCCCCTAGGAGCAGGTTGTACGCTTAGTGATGTCATCATGCCCCTAGGAGCAGGTAACTCGGTTAGTGATGTCATCATGCCCCTAGGAACAGGTTGCACGGTTAGTGATGTCATCATGCCCCTAGGAGCAGGTTGCATGGTTAGTGATGTCATCATGCCCCTAGGAGCAGGTTGCATGTTAGTGATGTCATCATGCCCCTAGGAGCAGGTGTAACCGTTAGTGATGTCATCATGCCCCTAGGACAGGTATGCACGGTTAGTGTTGTCATCATGCCCCTAGGAGCAGGTTGCATGTTAGTGATGTCATCATGCCCCTAGGAGCAGGTAACGCTTAGTGATGTTCATCATGCCCCTAGGAGCAGGTAACCTGTTAGTGATGTCATCATGCCCCTAGGAGCAGGTTACATGTTAGTGATGTCATCATGCCCCTAGGAGCAGGTATGCACGTTAGTGATGTTCATCATGCCGCTAGGAGCAGGTAACACGGTTGATGATGTCATCATGCCCCTAGGAGCAGGTTGCATGATTAGTGATGTCATCATGCCCTAGGAGCAGGTAACACGGTTGATGATGTCATCATGCCCCTAGGAGCAGGTTGCATCGTTGATGATGTCATCATGCCCCTAGGAGCAGGTAACACGTTAGTGATGTCATCATACCTAGTGACATCATCTACGGTTATGATGATATGCCCCTAGGAGCAGGTAACACGCTTAGAGATGTCATCATATCCTGTGACATCATCTACCGCTCGTTAATGAATGGGCAGTGTTGATGATGTCATTGTTGCCCCCTCCACCCACTTCTTAGGACCTACATCTGCTGATGTCAGAAGACCAGACCCCTCTGGGTCCATCAGGGACAGCCCAGCCTCATGCATACACTGCATAGTGAGAGGCTCAAACAGTTGGCCATGGTCATCATGCCCACCTCCACTGCCCACTTACTATTTGACCCCACAACCAATTTGTCAAATGCCCCACGCACACTATTTACGCCAGCCAAAAACGTGGCACCAGCGATCTGTGGACAGCCCAGTTGGCGATGTGTCCGAGGATCCATAGGCATGCACATGCTCCAGACGACACATGGGTGGGCCGCAGCTTCTCAGGGGTGGAGGGGGAGACACAAGAGCTGGACAGCATCAAACACAATGAGATCCTCAGCAGGAAACAGCGATTCATAATGTAATAATGTCGCCATTGAAAAGTGAACATAGATCTGGCCACAGCTGGACGAGCTCCACATCCGGCCGCGGCTATTCTGGGAGCAAGATCTAATAACAGATAAAACCGCCCATCGGCCATCGGAGCATCCGTGTACTAATACAATTATACCGCAAAGGAGGGAGACCAAGCCACCACAACCGATTACTGGGGTCCAAATAGAGGATATGCCGATAAGACACTCTAATAAAAAGGAACAAAACAAAAAAGTGCTATAAAGAAAGAAAGCACCGGCTCTGAACGCATCCGATATTCTCCATTTGTTATATCCCCTTTATGTAGAAGTCATTGATGTAACAGGAGCGAAGCGAGGAGGAACGAGCGGGGTCAGCAGATAGAGAAACCAATGACACACATTGGCGGGGCGTTAGTAATTCATGTAAAGAGGTCACAGAGCCGCAAGACCCCAGAGCTCACAGAGCCACAAGACCCCCGAGCTCACAGAGCCGCAAGACCCCGAGCTCACAAAGCCGCAAGACCCCCGAGCTCACAGAGCCGCAAGACCCCCGAGCTCACAGAGCTGCAAGACCCCCGAGCTCACAGAGCCGCAAGACCCCCGAGCTCACAGAGCCGCCAGACCCCCGAGCTCACAGAGCCGCAACACCCCCGAGCTCACAGAGCCACAAGACCCCCGAGCTCACAGAGCCACAAGACCCCCGAGCTCACAAGGCCGCAAGACCGAGCTCACAGAGGCGCAAGACCCCCGAGCTCACAGAGCCGCCAGACCCCCGAGCTCACAGAGCCACAAGACCCCCGAGATCACAGAGACGCAACACCCCTGAGCTCACAGCAGCAAGACCCCCGAGCTCACAGAGCCGCAAGACCCCCGAGCTCACGGCTGCTGCAGCATCACACAATCCGCTCACTTCAAAGATTGCACCGCTGGGGAAGAAGGTATAAGACCGCCGGAGGGATCACAGCTACAACAAGAAGGATCGGAAATAGAAGAGAGAAAATAACTCATAAAATCACCAGAAACCAACATTATGTGCAGCTACAACCGCACACATGTGCTCAACAATAATGGTTTATTATCATGGGCAGTATTATAGTAGTTATATTCTTGTACATAGGAGCAGTATTATAGTAGTTATATTCCTGTACATAGGAGCAGTATTATAGTAGTTATATTCTTGTACATAGGAGCAGTATTATAGTAGTTATATTCTTGTACATAGGGGCTGTATTATAGTAGTTATATTCTTGTACATAGGGGCAGTATTATAGTAGTTATATTCTTGTACATAGGAGCAGTATTACAGTAGTTATATTCTTGTACATAGGGGCAGTATTATAGTAGTTATATTCTTCTACATAGGAGCAGTATTATAGTAGTTATATTCTTGTACATATGAGCAGTATTATAGTAGTTATATTTTTGTACATAAGGGCAGTAATATAGTAGTTATATTCTTGTACATAGGGGGCAGTATTATAGTAGTTCTATTCTTGTACATGGGGCAGTATTACAGTAGTTATATTCTTGTACATAGGGGGCAGTATTATAGTAGTTATAATATTGTTGCACATAGGAGCAGTATTATAGTAGTTATATTCTTGTACATGGGGCAGTATTATAGTAGTTCTATTCTTGTACATGGGGCAGTATTATAGTAGTTCTATTCTTGTACATGGGGCAGTATTATAGTAGTTCTATTCTTGTACATGGGGCAGTATTATAGTAGTTCTATTCTTGTACATGGGGCAGTATTATAGTAGTTCTATTCTTGTACATGGGGCAGTATTATAGTAGTTCTATTCTTGTACATGGGGCAGTATTATAGTAATTCTATTCTTGTACATGGGGCAGTATTATAGTAATTCTATTCTTGTACATGGGGCAGTATTATAGTAGTTCTATTCTTGTACATGGGGCAGTATTATAGTAGTTCTATTCTTGTACATGGGGCAGTATTATAGTAGTTACATTCTTGTACATAGGGGCAGTATTATAGTAGTTATATTCTTGTATATAGGGGCAGTATTATAGTAGTTATATTCTTGTATATAGGGGCAGTATTATAGTAGTTATATTATTGTACATAGGGGCAGTATTATAGTAGTTATATTCTTGTACATAGGAGGCAGTATTATAGCAGTTATATTCTTGTACATAGGAGGCAGTATTATAGTAGTTATATTCTTATACATAGGGGCAGTATTATAGTAGTTATATTCCTGTACATAGGAGCAGTATTATAGTAGTTCTATTCTTGTACATGGGGCAGTATTATAGTAATTCTATTCTTGTACATGGGGCAGTATTATAGTAATTCTATTCTTGTACATGGGGCAGTATTATAGTAGTTCTATTCTTGTACATGGGGCAGTATTATAGTAGTTCTATTCTTGTACATGGGGCAGTATTATAGTAGTTACATTCTTGTACATAGGGGCAGTATTATAGTAGTTATATTCTTGTATATAGGGGCAGTATTATAGTAGTTATATTCTTGTATATAGGGGCAGTATTATAGTAGTTATATTATTGTACATAGGGGCAGTATTATAGTAGTTATATTCTTGTACATAGGAGGCAGTATTATAGCAGTTATAGTCTTGTACATAGGAGCAGTATTATAGTAGTTATATTCCTGTACATAGGAGCAGTATTATAGTAGTTATATTCTTGTACATAGGAGCAGTATTATAGTAGTTATATTCTTGTACATAGGAGCAGTATTATAGTAGTTATAGTCTTGTACATAGGAGCAGTATTATAGTAGTTATAGTCTTGTACATAGGAGGCAGTATTATACTAGTTATATTCTTGTACATAGGAGCAGTATTAGGCTAAGTGCACACGATCAGGAATAATTGCGTTTTTTTCGCGGTTTTTCCGCGGTAAAAACGCGATAAAAACGCAAGCATTAAGCATCCTATACATGTTAATTGATTCCGCATGTTTTGGCCACATGTTGCGTTTTTTTCCGCGAAAAAAACGCTTTGCGGAAAAAATAGCAACATGTTCATTAATTTTGCGGAATGTAAGCGGTTCATGTGCGGTGGTACCCAGGGTCTGGAGGAGAGGAGACTCTCCTCCAGGCCCTGGGTACCATATCCCTGGTAAAACAATAATTAAAATAAAAAATAATGATATTCTCACCTTCCGGCGGCCCCCGCAGCCTTCCCGCGGCCCCCGCAGCCTTCCCGCCTTCAGCGACGCTCCCGGCAACTTCCGGTCCCAAGAGTCCTTTGCGAGAATCACCCAGATGGCATAGCGGTCTCGCGAGATGCTACGTCATCGGTGTGATTTGTCGCAAAGCATCCTTGGGACCGGAGTTGCCGGGAGCGTCGCTGAAGGCGGGAAGGCTGCGGGGGCCGCGGGAAGGCTGCGGGGGCCGCCGGAAGGTGAGAATATCATTATTTATTATTTTTTTTATTATTTTTACATTAGATCTTTTTACTATTGATGCGACATAGGCGGCATCAATAGTAAAAAGTTGGTCACACTTGTCAAACACTATGTGTGACTCGTGTGACCAACCTGTCAATCAGTTTTCCAAGCGATGCTACAGATCGCTAGGAAAACGCTAGCATTCTGCAAGCTAATTACGCTTGCAAAACGCTATTATTCTGGCGGGAATCAGCATACAAAAAACGTGCGTATTTCCTGCGGGAGAAGTGCGGGATTGCCGCGGAAATTTCCGCGGCAATTCCGCAACGTGTGAACTTAGCCTTATAGTAGTTATATTCTTGTACATAGGGGGCAGTATTATAGCAGTTATATTCTTGTACATAGGAGGCAGTATTATAGTAGTTATATTCTTGTACATAGGAGCAGTATTATAGTAGTTATATTCTTGTACATAGGAGCAATATTATAGTAGTTATATTCTTGTACATAGGGGCAGTATTATAGTAGTTATATTCTTGTACATAGGAGCAATTTTTATTATAAAACCAAACATAAATACAATTATAATGAAACAAAAATCATCCAGGATTACAAAACACAAATCACTTAGGTTATATATACACAAGCATTAAATAATCAGATCATATTCATAAATAAATTAAAGTCCACACCTGGGAAGGAAGAGAAGAAAATTAAACAAAATCATCATATTTCCTAACTGAATTTTACGTTCCTCCATAACTTAATGTTTCTCGGACTCCTTCCAACTTCTAGTGATTTTATCCACCGGAGTTCTGACAAAACCTGATTGGCTGCAGCGGTGTGATCGAACGGCTCATTGTGCAGTGACACCCGGGTTCTCATGTGCCAGTGATAGTATTTGATGACGCTGATTATGATGTACATCGTCTCTCTGTCGATGTTACTAACAGTGGAGGGGACACCATAGATTATGTCAGGGTACTTTAGGGTCCGCAGTCTGGGGATCTTTAGATTAGCTGACACTTCCTCCCAGATCTTCCTCCCTCCCCAGCAATCACATATAAAGTGCTCCATAGTCTCCTCCTGCTGACAACCAAGTGGACAATTCCGATCAGAGACACTCAGATGTTTCAGGTTGCCCTGACAAAGAGCCGACTATGCAGTGAAAGCCAAGTGACATCAAACAGTTTAGGAGGAAGTCGTTTCCCGTTTAGGAACCTAAGGCTTTCCTGCAGGGTGGTGGTGACACAATCTCTCAGGGCCAGTGGAGAGAAGAAGAAAGTCCCACATACATGAGCATACAGGTCTCTTCTCGTACTGCTCTCAATGTAAGACTTCTCCTGTCCCCACCTCCTAACACACTTCAGACCGTAGTCCAGATACTGGGGGAGGTGGTCACCTGTCCATCTCCTCCTCTTGAGACTGCCGCCTCGCACCCAAGATTCTGCAAAAGGCAATATCCAATCCCTGATACTATTTACCCACAGGGAGCTACTGTTTGAGTCCATGTTCCCAAAATTCACCTTTAGAAACAAGGAGTCAAAGAAAACCCTTGGATTCAACATATCCAGCCCACCCTCTCTCCGCCGTAGGTACGTTATTCCCCTCTTTATTAGGTTCAACCTATTCCCCCACAAGAGCTGGAAGAACAGGCTGAAGAGCCTCGCTGAGAAAGATTCTGGCAAAGGGAAAATGACAGAGACATACAAGAAAACGGGGACCAGGTAAGTCTTCAACATTTTGACCCTTTCTCTGTAGGTCAGCCTCCAGTTCTTCCATCGCTGAACCTTTGCATTTCCGGCTTCCAATTTCTCCTCCCAATTTAGCGTGGCATTATCATCCCTCCCAAATTTAACCCCTAGGATCTTAAGGGTATGCCACACTAAACAACATCGCTAACGGGATCGCTAAAAAACATCACTATTTAGCGATCCCGTTAGCGATGTTGTTGTGTGCGGCATCTACCAGCGACGTGGCCCCTGCTGAGATCCTGCTGTGATCTCGCTCGTCGCTGACATCGTTCCGGACCCTATTTTATCGTCGGCGCCCCCGCTGGTAAGTATATATCGCTGAGTGTGGCACCTTTTCTTAGCGATTTAGCGGTACTTTTGTACCGCTAAAGTCGTTAAGGAGATCGCTAACCGCGATAGCATCCTTAACGACATCGCTAAGTTAAGCCGCTATCAGCGATATAGAAATAATCCCGCTAGCGATCGCATTACTATGCGTCGTTATCGTGATCGCTAGCGGGATTGTTTAGTGTGGCAGTACCTTTAATATGGGTGGAGGCTTTGGTAAACTGCGGCAGATCAAAGCTGGGATCAGCATCTAATGTCCACAGAGCTTGACTCTTTTCAAGGCTGACCAGAGACCCGGAGGCCTCTGAGTAGTTTCTGATGGACGCAGATAACATCTGCACCTCTCGAGAATTAGAGATCACCAACGTCACATCATCCGCATAGGCAACAACATTCAGAGGCAGGCAGTGGGGGACCGGCACCCCCTGAAAATCGCACTCCTGCAGTGACCTCAGAAACGGGTCTAGGGCAAAAACATACAGGAGCGGACTCAGTGGGCAACCCTGCCTCACCCCCGCCCCAACTCCAAAAATGTCACCCTGCCAACCATTAATCAGAGGAAAGCTAACCGCCTCTCTGTACAAAGTCTTCAGCCAATTCACAAATTGTCCCGGAATACCGTACTTTGACAAAGTGGCCCACAGATAGTCATGATCAACCCTGTCAAAGGCTTTAGCCTGGTCCAGACTAACAACATATCTCCCACACCGCAGAGCTTTACATCTCTCAAACATCTCTCGTATCGAGATGACTGCTCCAGAGATGTTCCGCCCTTTTACTGTGCCAAACTGAGAGCATGTCAACAGTGCCGGGGACAAACAGACTAATCTAGAAAATAGGATCTTTGCTAGAATCTTCCTATCTACATTCAAGAGGGCAATCGGCCTCCAGTTCTTGATGTCGCTCGGCTCTTTACCTTTAGATAGCAGAATTAACGAGGACACATCATGGATGGAGGCATCAGGTGATTTTCTAGACAATTTCTATACACATCCACGAGGATTGGAGCCAGGAGGTCTCTGAATTTCTTATAGAATTCTGCTGTTATACCATCTGGACCTGGTGCCTTCTTCAGATATAATTTATCAATAGCCTCCTTAACCTCCTCCACCGTTAATTCTGCTGTCAAAGGAGAAAAGTCCAGATCATTAGTATCAGGCACTGGAGTTGCCTCCAAGAATTGAGTCATCTTATCTTTATCCAAAACTTTCCTCTGAAACAAGTCAGCATAGTAAGATCTCACCACCTCCAGGATACCCTCCCGTGAATCCTGCAATACACCCTGGGAGTCAATGAGACCTGTGACCATTTTTTTGGCCACCCTCTCCTGCAATTCTCAAAGGGATCAGGGGCCCCTAAGGACCCATAATCCCGTTCAAGAACCAGAGAGGTATACCGGCTATACTGATACTGCCTTATCTCAGATTTCAGCCGGTCGATCTTCACTTTGTCATCCCCACCCGCCGAATACAGTGACTCCAATTCTTTGCGCAGCTTTAGGTACTGGCTGTACTTATTCCTCCCTTTATTAACTGACAGTCTCTTTAAGAGGGATCTGATATCCTCCTTGACGTCCTCCCACCAGTCGGTCATGTTGTCATAGAAGTCAACCCTGTCTAGATGAAGCTGGATAAGGGAGTGGACATGACTCTGAACATAGGCATCATCCAGAAGACTGGAATTGAGCTTCCACAACCCTCTACCAATGTCCGGACGGTTAGAGGTCCCCAGACAAAAGCACAAGGCGATGTGATCAGAGTAAGGGACGACCTTCTCACTTAGGGTGCCGACAGCCTCAGTAGGACTCACAAAAGCAAAATCTATCCTACTGCTCCTGTTGGAACATGAATACGTGAATTTTGGCTGTCGACCTCCCTGTGTGAAAACGTCAGTCAGTCCAGCCTGCGTTATGATGTTATGTAGGACCTTTCCGTCCCTGGTCACTGTCCTGCCTGAAGAGCTGTCACCTGATGTCAGTATGGCATTAAAGTCCCCCGCCATCACCACTGGTAGAGAAGTGAAGAGGTAAGGCTTGACGTCATTAAACAGCTGGATCCTGTCAGTCACCGTCTGTGGCCCATAGATATTAATAAGCCAGAGTCGCCTACCATGGATAGTGACTTCCAGGACCAGACATCTTCCCATGACCACCTCCGTCATCCTATGCACAGTCACATCATTGGTGTTAAACAGGACAGCGACCCCGGCATAAGGCTCCACAGCCAGCGACCAGAAAGATGGACCGGACCGCCATTCCCTCTCAGCCTCTCTCATAAGCCCCAGAGATGTCAGTCGTGTCTCCTGCAAGAAGATGACATCTGTGTCCAGATATGTGAGATGTTCATACACCGCTTGTCTCGTCTTTATCGCCTTAATACTATTGACATTACTGGAGGTCAGTGTTAATGAGAACCCCGCCATCACAACACAATATAGAAGGAGCAGAGAAACAGCCATCATCATGAGTCAGAGATGTTCTGTCCACCACTGGTGTCCATGTCAGACTCTACCTGAGGGTCTACAGATAATTGCTTCCGCTTTGGCGGGGGATGGTCCTCTATGTCCCTGTCACACTCAGCATCAATTTTCCTCAACTGTTTCTCATAATTGTCATCGTTGGACTCTGATAAAACTCCATACTTATTGGACATGACCATCACACCGGCAGGATTTGGAGCCTTCTTACTTGCACTCTGACCCGTGTCATATTTTGCCTCAGGTTTACGGGAGGAGGTGTTCTTTTTCTTTCTTTTGTTATGATTACTGCTCCAGTCATCAGATACAGACAGTGATGCTGAAGGGAGGGCTACCTGAGGCTGCTGGACCTGAGGGACGACCTCCATGTTCCCCTCTGCACCCTCCTGCTCTGGTGTTACATGAGTGGTCTCCTGGTGGGCATCTGTACTGGTCAGCATCTCTCCTGACATTGAATCCTCCTCCCCATGCGCCCCTATCACCACATCCTCATCCTCCTGAGCCTCTGCCCCTGCCATCACATCCTCATCAGGGAAGACTCTGCAGATGTTGTGCCAGGCGTCTGGACAGTCCCTGTGAGCGTGGCCCATCTGACCACAGAGGTTACACCTGACGTCCCGGCAGTCTGCAGCACATGGCCAATTGCCCCACACAGACTGCACTTCACCACAGTACAGACGTTAGCCAGATGACCTTTCCCACCACATTTGAAGCACTTTCTGGGCTGCCCGGGATAATAACATCTTCCCTTCTCCCTCCCAATGAAGAAGGAGTTGGGTAAGTGGGCAGTGATGTTATTATACTGCTGAAGTTTCACTAAAGCTTTCCACCCCATTGTCCAGATACCGTCCTCATCTCTGACCTTGGTGAGTCCAGAGACAAGGTCACAGTGTCTCCGGAGCCACACCTCGATGTCCTGTGGGGGAACGGCCTCATTCCAGAAGGTGACATTTACTGTGACTGTGTCCGGCCTGGAGATAGGAACCATCATAAACTTATTCCAGCCCTCAGCATCCCTGAACTTGGGGTAACTGGCCCAGAATCTGTCCAGGTCAGACGAGAGCTTGAAGCTGACCTCATAGCCCTGCCTGTCCTGAAGATTAGACACCGCCAGTATCTGATTAACCTCAAACCCCATCTGGCCGCACAGCAGCTCTCTCACCACATACCTGCGCTGTGGCAGATCCTCCTTGGCACCTAAGTATTTAAACCGCACCACATTAATGCGTCTGAATGTCTGGCCGGTATACCTGGCGCTGGAAGTGAAGGATGGGGCGCCGCGGCTCCAGTCATTCCTGGGGGGCACTTGACGGGTCACACTGGGTTGACTGACAGGGAGAGGGTCTGCAGCAGGGGGGGCTGTCACACCTTGTGGACTAGATGGTAAAGGGGGATAGTCACACATATCATGCACATTATCATTAGCAGCATCATTATCATCAGACAGTGTCACGTCAATTGCAGAATGTGAAACCCCTCCAACCCCCGACCCCATGGGCACAGCATCACCAGCCACAGTCTGTGCTCCAGCCTCATCAGCACAAACAGTCCCACATATACTGTCCTGCTCCTGTGTGGGGCATTCTGGGACCTGTGGTGCCTCTGCTGGAGTCTGAAGTGTATGTTCTTGTTCACACTCAGCTGCCTCAGCCTCATCAGCACAAATAGTCTCACATATACTGTCCTGCTCCTGTGTGGGGCACTCTGGGACCTGTGGTGCCTCTGCTGGAGTCTGAAGTGTATGCTCCTGTTCACACTTCGCTGCTTGCTGCTGCAGTTGTTTTCCCTCCTGGAAGCAGAAGCGGGCAGCCTGTAACACTGGCCGTGTCCGCTGCTGGGGGGTCCCGTCCTGAACATCAGGGGTCCTGGTCTCTACAGCACAGCCCTGCTTATAGGAGGCGAACCGCTCCCGGTTCCTGTAGGTCTCTGCCAGGGGCCCCATGCCCTCCATCACAGACTCAATGTCCTGCACAACACTAGCCAGCTGTACACCAGTGTGTTCAGTCTCAGGTCATAGGCATCATTACAGGCAGGATTAGTGGTCTTTAGGGTATAGATAAAGTCTACTTCCATTTGCAGCGCTTTTTTCTGCTGCTGTAACTCACCCAGTTTTTGACCAGTCCCGGTATCTCATCCGCTAGCTGCAGCTCGGGTGCACGCGCCGGCTCCACAGCTTTAGTCTTGACCACGGGTACAGGGCTTCTGAACACAGTCCTGTGCGGTTTCACCACAGATGGTTTTGTGGCTCCTTGGCTGGATGCAGGCTCCGCAGCAGGTTTATCGCTGCCACCTGACTGCGACCGTGTGCGTCCTGACCGCGCCATACTGCCATGCTGCTGTAAGTTCTCCTGGATGGTTTGTCTTTCCAAAGACGTCCGTCTCTGCCTGGGAGCAGGAGAGGTGATCTGCACAGCTGGGGCTGATCTCACCTGTGCACCCGGCAGGAGCTGCTTGCTGACTGGGGAGTTACCTGACTTCACATTGTGCATTAACCATCGCTGACCGACACTTTTCCTTCTTGCTTCTTTGCTGGACTTGGAGAAGGTTTTCCTCCCAAAACTTTACTGACGGCTTTTTCCTCCTTCACAGAACTGCTGCAGCTTTGGCTCGCTGCATTCACGGGTCTGACAGTGGCTCTGGGATTAACATTCCCATTAGGAGAGGCCTGGGAGGCTTGTCCCAGTGTAGGCCGGAAGCCTGGGCCTTGCCTGGGGAGCTTCCCCGCCCAGGGTGGCCCCTCCCTGGGCTTGCTCCAGACATGAGGAGATCCACAAAACACAACCTCACAGCTAGGAGGCAGTATTATAATAGTTATATTCTTGTACATAGGGGCAGTATTATAGTAGTTATAGTCTTGTACATAGGGGAAGTATTATAGTAGTTACATTCTTCTACATAGGGGCAGTATTATAGTAGTTATATTATTGTACATAGGGGCAGTATTATAGTAGTTATATTCTTGTACATAGGAGCAGTATTGTAGCAGTTATATTCTTGTACGTAGGGGCAGTATTATAGTAGTTATATTCTTGCACATGGGGCAGTATTATAGTAGTTATATTCTTGCACATGGGGCAGTATTATAGTAGTTATATTCTTGTACATAGGGGCAGTATTATAGTAGTTATATTCTTGTACATAGGGGCAGTATTATAGTAGTTATATTATGGTACATAGGGGGCAGTATTATAGTAGTTATATTCTTGTACATAGGGGCAGTATTATAGTAGTTATATTCTGGTACATGGGGAAGCATTATAGTAGTTATATTCTTGCACATAGGAGCAGTATTATAGTAGTTATATTTTTGTACATATGAGCAGTATTATAGTAGTTATATCCTTGTACATAGGGGGCAGTATTATAGTAGTTATAATACTGCCCCATGTACAAGAATATAGTAGTGATATTCTTGCACATAGGAGCAGTATTATAGTAGTTATATTCTTGTACATAGGAGCAGTATTATAGTAGTTATATTCTTGTACATAGGGCAGTATTATAGTAGTTATATCCTTGTACATAGGGGCAGTATTTAGTTATATACTGCCCATGTACAAGAATATAGTAGTGATATTCTTGCACATAGGAGCAGTATTATAGTAGTTATATTCTTGTACATAGGGGCAGTACTATAGTAGTTATATTCTTGTACACAGGAGCAGTATTATAGTAGTTATATTCTTGTACATAGGAGCAGTATAATAGTAGTTATATTCTTGTACATAGGGGCAGTATTATAGTAGTTATATCTTGTACATAGGGGCAGTATAAAGTATTATATTCTTGTACATATGAGCAGTATTATAGTAGTTATATTCTTGTACATAGGGCAGTATTATAGTAGTTATATTCTTGTACATAGGGGCAGTATTATAGTAGTTATAGTCTTGTACATAGGGGCAGTATAAAGTAGTTATATTCTTGTACATAGGGGCAGTATTATAGTAGTTAGATTCTTGTAATAGGAGGCAGTATTACAGTAGTTATAGTCTTGTACATAGGAGCAGTATTATAGGAATTATAGTCTTGTACATAGGGGCAGTATTATAGTAGTTATATTCTTGTACATAGGAGCAGTATTATAGTAGTTATTCTTGAACATAGGGGCAGTATTATAGTAGTTATATTCTTGTACATAGGAGCAGAATTATAGTAGTTATAGTTTTGTACATAGGGGCAGTATTATAGTAGTTATATTCTTGTACATAGGGACAGTATTATAGTAGTTATATTATAGTACATAGGAGCAGTATTATAGTAGTTATATTCTTGTACATAGGGCAGTATTATAGTAGTTATATTCTTGTACATAGGAGCAGTATTATAGTAGTTATATCTTGTACATAGGGCAGTATTATAGTAGTTATATTCTTGTAAATAGTGGCAGTATTATAGTAGTTATATTCTTGTACATGGGGCAGTATTATAGTAGTTATATTCATAGTAGTTATATTCTTGTACATAGGAGCAGTATTATAGTAGTTATATTCTTGTACATAGAAGTATTATAATAGTTATATTCTTGTACATAGGAGCAGTTATTATAGTGTTATATTCTTGTACATATGAGCAGTATTATAGTAGTTATATTCTTGTACATAGGAGCAGTATTATAGTAGTTATATTCTTGTACATAGGGGCAGTATTATAGTAGTTATATTCTTGTACATAGGAACAGTATTATAGTAGTTATATTCTTATACATAGTACAGTATTATAGTAGTTATATTCTTGTACATAGGAGCAGTATTATAGTAGTTATATTCTTGTACATAGGGGCAGTACAGTCATGGCCAAAAGTTGAGAATGACACAAATATTAATTTTTACAAAGTCTACTGCTTCACTTTTTCTAATGGCAATTTGCATATACTCCAGAATGTTATAAAGAGTGATCAGCTTAACAGCAATTACTTGCAAAGTCAATATTTGGCTAGAAAATGAACTTTATCCCTCAAAACACATTTCAACATCATTGCAGCCCTGCCTTAAAAGGACCAGCTAACCTCTTTTCAGTGATTGCTCCATTAACACAGGTGTGGGTGTTGATGAGGACATGGCTGGAGATCAATCTGTCATGATTAAGTAAGAATGACACCACTGGACACTTTTAAAGGAGGCTGGTGCTTGGCATCATTGTTTCTCTTCTGTTAACCATGGTTATCTCTAAAGAAACACGTGCAGTCATCATTGCAATGCACAAAAATGGCCTAACAGGGAAGAGTATCGCAGCTAGAAAGATTGCACCTCAGTCAACAATCTATCGCATCATCAAGAACTTCAAGGAGAGAGGTTCCATTGTTGCCAAAAAGGCTTCAGGGCGCCCAAGAAAGACCAGCAAGCGCCAGGACATCTCTTAAAAGTGTTTCAGCTGCGGGATCGGGCTACCAGCAGTGCAGAGCTTGCTCAGGAATGGCAGCAGGCAGGTGTGAGTGCATCTGCACGCACTGTGAGGCGGAGACTCTTGGAGCAAGGCCTGGTCTCAAGGAGGGCAGCAAAGAAGCCACTTCTCTCCAGAAAAAAACATCATGGACAGACTGATATTCTGCAAAAGGTACAGGCAGTGGACTGCTGAGGACTGGGGTAAAGTTATTTTCTCTGATGAATCCCCTTTTCGATTGTTTGGGACATCAGGAAAACGCCTCATTCGGAGAAGACAAGGTGAGCGCTACCACCAGTCTTGTCTCATGCCAACTGTTAAGCATCCTGAAACCATTCATGTGTGGGGTTGCTTCTCAGCCAAGGGAATCAGCTCTCTCACAGTCTTGCCTAAAAACACAGCCATGAATAAAGAATGGTACCAGAATGTCCTCCAAGAGCAACTTCTCCCAACCCTCCAAGAGCAGTTTGGCGATCAACGATGCCTTTTCCAGCATGATGGAGCACCTTGCCATAAAGCAAAGGTGATAACTAAATGGCTCAGGGAACAAAACATAGAGATTTTGGGTCCATGGACTGGAAACTCCCCAGATCTTAATCCCATTGAGAACTTGTGGTCAATCATCAAGAGACGGGTGGACAAACAAAAACCTAAAAATTCTGACAAAATGAAAGCATTGATTGTGCAAGAATGGACTGCTATCAGTCAGGATTTGGTCCAGAAGTTGATTGAGAGCATGTCAGGGAGAATTGCAGAGGTCCTGAAGAAGAAGGGTCAACACTGCAAATATTGACTTGCTGCATTAACTCATTCTAACTGTCAATATAAGCTTTTGTTACTCATATGTTTGCAATTATTATATTTCTGTCTGTGATAAAAACATCTGTCAAACACACAAAAACCAGAGGGCAGCAGATCATGTGAAAATATAATATTTGTGTCATTCTCAAAACTTTTGGCCATGACTGTATTATAGTAGTTATATTCTTGTACACGGGCAGTATTATAACGGTCATATTTGTGTATACAGGGGCCAGTATTGTAATAGTTATGCTCCTGAATAGAGGGGCTTTTGTTAGCGGTGGTCTCTTTCCCTTACACTTCTATGGCAGCTGATACACGGTGCATTACTCAGATACTCAGAGAGAAGTCACAATGAGAACAGATAAAACTTCCTCCCGGGGTCAAGTTGAAAGTGAAAATGCAGTCAGTATTTTCGGAATATTGGTCTTTAACGCCTCGCCTTCCGTCTGATATTATAGATGATAACTCTTGGTGCCACTTACACTCCAGGCCTGGAGAAGTGAGATAAGGGGCTCAATCTGTATTATGGAAGGGTACAGACCACATGACAATCAGAAGGGCCGTACACTCGCTAACTGCCAGGAAGCGTGCCCAGCGGCCGTTAATGAGAAGGAAGTGACATTACTCTGCCTATTGCACTGAAAACCCCAAAAAAAACAACAAGACTGTTAACCCCTGACCTTCCAAAATATATCAAGTAGGGTAACAACAAAGGGACGGATGGCAGAATCTGCTTGTAATCTATATCCATGGAAACACATAGCTGTGCACAGAAGCTGCAGACACAAAACGGTGGGGAGTTATTAAAATCAAGAGAAAGTGCAAAGATGCCTCATTTTGGGGGGAAATAAAATCTGCATTTCTGTGCAGAAGAGCTCCAGACGAGAACGCTTACAATGTGCGGCCCCCCGCCTCGTGCGGACCCCCCACCCTCATGCGGCCGTCACCAATCCGTGTCATTGGCAGCTTTCACTAAATGTTTTGCACTTTATTTCTATTATTCCCTCTCCGCTCATATTTTACCCAGAAGACACCCTTTCTTTCTATGGTCAGGACAAGGGGCACTCGACCCAAATCCGAGCCGGAAAATGTCCAGAACCACAGCTGTAATGATGGAACCGGCACAGGAGGACGTCCACTACCGCACAGCATACAGCCAGCAATGCCACGCTGTGGCCCCTCTCTGGCGCCCATACA
>JARQOD010000001.1:5592081-5637245 GCA_033576555.1 Oophaga sylvatica | reverse complement strand
AAAAAAGACATTTGTCCATCCAGTTCAGCCTATATTCCGTCAGAATAAATCCCCAGATCTACGTCCTTCTAAAGAACCTAATAACTGTAAGATACAATATTGTTATGCTCCAGGAAGACATCCAGGCCTCTCTTCAACCCCTCGACTGAGTTTGCCATCACCACTTCCTCAGGCAAGGAATTCCAGATTCTCACTGCCCTAACAGCAAAGAATCCTCTTCTATGTTAGTGGAAAAACCTTCTCTCCTCCAGACGCAGAGAATGCCCCATTGTGACCGTCTTTTTTCCTGGTATAAACAGATCCTCGGAGAGATATTTGTATTGTCCCCTTATATACTTATACATGGTTATTAGATCGCCCCTCAGTCGTCTTTTTTCTAGACTAAATAATCCTAATTTTGCTAATCTCTCTGGTATTGTAGTTCCCCCATCCCCTTAATTAATTTTGTTGCCCTCCTTTGTACCCGCTCTAGTTCCATTACATCCTTCCTGAGCACCGGTGCCCAAAACTGTACACAGTCCTCCATGCGCGGTGTAACCAGGGATTTGTACAGAGGCAGTATAATGCTCTCATCATATGTATCCAGACTGTTATGTTTCGGTAGCTGAGGAGTGCAGGTAAAAAAGGCAATACACCAGAGCAGTTGGAATCTATGAGATTGCAGTACCCTGACTAACCACCACAACTAGAGGCAGCCGTGGAGCGTTCCTACGTTGGTCCTAGACGCCTCGTCACAGCCTGAGAAACTAACTACACCTAAAGATAGAAAGAGGAAAGCTATCTGCCCCGGAGCAGATCCCCAAAGAACATAGAAAGCCCCCAAACATGTAATGGCGGTTAGACAAGAAGAAATACTGACACAGACAGAAAATAGTATGAGCAAACGTTGGGGCCCAAACTATCTAAATAGAAAAGGATAGGAAGGGCACTTACTGCAATCCCAAAAAACCCTGAAAAGCACCAACTCTACTAATTTCAAAAACACCTGAGATCACATGACCTCTACCACCTAAGTTAGTTCTCTGGTGTAACAAAATCAAAACAGCAGCCACTGAAAAAACTGGAAAAAGCAAATGTACAAACATCAGTGGCTGAACTAAACTGAGAGGGCAAAAGCCCCCGGAGGGGACCCTGAAGGCCCCCACAGAAGTGCAGGACAAAATGCAAAAATCAAGCACAAAAACAAAAAGAAGAAAATGTCTTATCTGTTAGCAGGAGATGCAGACACGACACAGCAGGCTACAAAGGAAACAGGAATCAAGGATTGAGACCAGAACAATTGATCACCGGCAACCCTGATGGGAAGGCGACTCCCTTATATAAGACCAGTCAGTAACACCTGATTCCCAATCCTCACAATCTTCACTGGACAATCCAGTACCGCTTGTAACCACCAGAGGGAGCCTCTGCTCAGAACTCATTTCAAGTCCATTCACAACAGTACCCCCCCCTTGAGGAGGGGTCACCGAACCCTCACTTGAGCAACCAGGTCGGTCAGGATGAGTTCTATGATACGCACGGATGAGTCTCCTAGCATGGATGTCCGAAGCAAACACCCAAGAATTGTCTTCCTGACCATAACCTCTCCACTTAACCAAATACTGGAGTTTCCGTCTAGAAAAACGAGAATTCAATATTTTCTCAACCACAAACTCCATATTGCCCTCAACCAGAACAGGGTCAGGAGGCAAAGCAGTAGGAACCACTGGCTCAACAAACCTCTTCAACAAGGACTTGTGGAACACGTTATGGATCTTAACCCCTCTCTGCCATCAGACGTACTATTCCGTCCATGTGACCCTGGACCTAATTCCCATGGACGGAATAGTACGTCATGGGCGATCAGCTGCGCTCCCGGGGGGAGCGCAGCTGATCGCCGCCGGGTGTCAGCTGATTATCACAGCTGACACCCGTGACTGTGTGTCAGGAGCGGTCACAGACCGCTCCCGGCACATTAACCCTTGGCACACCGCGATCAAACATGATCGCGGTGTACCCGGGGCACAGGGGAGGATCGCGCAGGCAGGGGGCTCCCTGCGCGCTCCCCTGAGACCCTCAGAGCAGCGCGATGTGTCGCGCTGTTCCGAGGGTCCGTCCTCCCTCCAGGTCCCCGGATCCAAGATGGCGCCGGGGTCCTGCAGGGAGGCGGCTTCCTCAGTGCCTGCTGAGAGCAGGCGCTGGGGAAGCCTGCAGCAGTGCCAGAGCGATCGCTGGTGTGACAGAGTGCTGTGCACACTGTCACACCAGCGATCTGCTAAAATACAGTGATGTCCCACCCTGGGACAAAGTAAAAAAGTAAAAATAAAAAGTGTAAAAAAAAATCATAAAAAAAAAAAAAAATATTCCCCAATAAATTCATTTTTTCCTGTAAATAAAAAAAAAAAAACAATAAAAGTACACATATTTGGTTTCGCCGCGTCCGTAACGACCCCCCCTATAAAACTGTCCCACTAGTTAACCCCTTTAGTGAACCCCTTAAAAAAAAAAAAAAAAAACGAAGCAAAAAATCAATGCTTTATCATCATACTGCCGAACAAAAAGTGAAATAACACGCGATCAAAAAGACCGATATAAAAAAACATGGTACCACTGAAAACGTCATCTTGTCCCACAAAAAACGAGCCATCACACAGCATCATGAGCAAAAAAATAAAAAAGTTATAGCTCGCAGAATAAAGCGATGCAAAAATAATGATTTTTTATATAAAATTGTTTTCATTCTATAAAAGCGCCAAAACCTAAAAAAATGATATAAATGAGGTATCGCCATAATCGTACTGACCCGAAGAATAAAACTGCTTTATCAATTTTACTACACGCGGAACGGTATAAACGCCTCCCCCAAAAGAAATTCATGAATTGCTGATTTTTGTTCATTCTAACCACCCAAAAATCGAAATAAAAAGCGATCAAAAAATGTCACCTGCTCAAAAATGGTACAAATAAAAACGTCAACTCGTCCCGCAAAAAATAAGACCTCACATGACTCTGTGGGCCAAAATATGCAAAAATTATAGCTCTCAAAATGTGGTGATGCAAAAAACTATTTTTTGCAATAAAAAGCGTCTTTTAGCGTGACAGCTGCCAATCACAAAAACCCGCTATAAATAGTAAATCAAACCCCCTTTATCACCCCCTTAGTTAGGGAAAAATAATAAAATTAAAAAAATGTATTTATTTCCATTTTCCCGTTAGGGTTAGGGTTGCGGCTAAAGTTAGGGTTAGGGTTGGCGCTAACGTTAGTATTAGGGTTAGGGTTGGCGCTAACGTTAGGATTAGGGTTGGGATTAGGGTTATGGGTGTGTTAGGGTTAGGTTTGTGGTTAGGGTTGGAACTAGGGTTATTGGTGTTTGGGGTTAGGGTTGGAGTTAGAATTGGGGGGTTTCTGCTGTTTAGGCACATCAGGAGCTCTCGAAATGTGACATGGCGTCTGATCTCAATTCCAGCCAATTCTGCGTTGAAAAAGTCAAATGGTGCTCCTTCACTTCTGAGCTCTGCCATGCGCCCAAACAGTAGTTTACCCCACATATGGGGTATCAGCATACTCTGGACCCCAAGAGTTATTGTGCAATTTGGCCTATTTCTCCTGTTACCCTTGGGAAAATAAAAAACTGGGGGCGACAAAATCATTTTTGTAAAAAAAAAAATGATTTTTTTTGTTTTTATGGCTGTATGTTATAAAACTTCTGTGAAGTACTTGGGGCTTCATAGCGCTCACCACACTTCTAGATAAGTTCCTTGTGGGGTCTATTTTCCAAAATGGGGTAACTTGTGGGGGTTTCCACTGTTTAGGCGCATCAGGGGCTCTCCAAATGCGACATGACGCCCCCAGACCATTCCATCAAAGTCTGCAATCCAAAACGTCACTACTTCCCTTCGAGCCCCGACGTGTGCCCATACAGTAGTTTTCTCCCACATATTGGGTATCAGCGTACTCAGGACAATTTGGACAACAACTTTTGGGGTCCAATTTCTCCTGTTACCCTTGTGAAAATAAAATATTGGGGGCGAAAAAATCATTTTTGTAAAAAAAAAAAAGGATTTTTTATTTTTACGGCTGTACGTTATAAACTTCTGTGAAGCACTTCGGGGTTCAAAGTGCTCACCACACATCTAGATAAGTTCCTTGTGGGGTCTATTTTCCAAAATGGGGTCACTTGTGGGGGGTTTCCACTGTTTAGGCGCATCAGGGGTTCTCCAAATGCGACATGACGCCCCCAGACCATTCCATCAAAGTCTGCAATCCAAAACGTCACTACTTCCCTTCCGAGCCCCGACGTGTGCCCATACAGTAGTTTTCTCCCACATATTGGGTATCAGCGTACTCAGGACAAATTGGACAACAACTTTTGGGGTCCAATTTCTCCTGTTACCCTTGTGAAAATAAAATATTGGGGGCGAAAAAATCATTTTTGTAAAAAAAAAAAGGATTTTTTATTTTTACGGCTGTACGTTATAAACTTCTGTGAAGCACTTCGGGGTTCAAAGTGCTCACCACACATCTAGATAAGTTCCTTGTGGGGTCTATTTTCCAAAATGGGGTCACTTGTGGGGGGTTTCCACTGTTTAGGCGCATCAGGGGCTCTCCAAATGCGACATGACTCCCCCAGACCATTCCATCAAAGTCTGCAATCCAAAACGTCACTACTTCCCTTCCGAGCCCCGACGTGTGCCCATACAGTAGTTTACTCCCACATATTGGGTATCAGCGTACTCAAGACAAATTGGACAACAACTTTTGGGGTCCAATTTCTCCTGTTACCCTTGTGAAAATAAAATATTGGGGGCGAAAAAAAATCATTTTTGTAAAAAAAAAAAGGATTTTTTTATTTTTACGGCTGTACGTTATAAACTTCTGTGAAGCACTTCGGGGTTCAAAGTGCTCACCACACATCTAGATAAGTTCCTTGTGGGGTCTATTTTCCAAAATGGGGTCACTTGTGGGGGGTTTCCACTGTTTAGGCGCATCAGGGGCTCTCCAAATGCGACATGACTCCCCCAGACCATTCCATCAAAGTCTGCAATCCAAAACGTCACTACTTCCCTTCCGAGCCCCGACGTGCGCCCATACAGTAGTTTACTCCCACATATTGGGTATCAGCATACTCAGGACAAATTGGACAACAACTTTTGGGGTCCAATTTCTCCTGTTACCCTTGTGAAAATAAATATTGGGGGCTAAAAAAATCATTTTTGTAAAAAAAAAAAAGAATTTTTTTATTTTACGGCTGTACGTTATAAACTTCTGTGAAGCACTTTGGGGTTCAAAGTGCTCACCACACATCTAGATAGGTTCCTTGAGGGGTCTAGTTTCCAAAATGGTGTCATTTGTGGGGGGTTTCCACTGTTTAGGCAGATCAGGAGCTCTCCAAACACGACATGGCATCCAGCCAATTCTGCGTTGAAAAAGTCAAACGGCGCTCCTTCCCTTCCAAACTCTGCCATGCACCCAAACAGTGGTTTACCCCCACATATGGGGTATCAGCGCACTCAGGACAAATTGCACAATAACTTTTGGAGTCTTGTTTCCCTTGGGAAAATAAAAATTGGGGTGAAAAGATCAATTTTGTGGAAAAAATATAATTTTTTAATTTTACGGCTCTACGTTATAAACTTGTGTGAAGCACTTGGGGGTTCAAATTGCTCACCAAAGATCTAGATAAGTTCCTTAGGGGGTCTAGTTTCCCAAATGGGGTCACTTGTGGGGGGTTTCCACTGTTTAGGCACATCAGGGGCTCTCCAAATGCAACATGGCGTCCAATCTCAATTCCAGCCAATTTTGGTTGGAAAAAGTCAAATAGTGCTCCTTCCATTCCGAGCTTTGCCATGCGCCCAAACAGTGGTTCCCCCCCACATATGGGGTATCAGCGTACTCAGGACAAATTGGACAACAAATTTTGTGGTCCAATTTCTCCTGTTACCTATGGGAAAATAAAAAATTAGTGACTAAGAGATAATTTTTGTGGGAAAAAAATAGGATTTTTTATTTTCATGCCCGGGCATTATAAACTTGTGTGAAGCACTTGGGGGTTCAAAGTGCTCACCAAAGATCTAGATAAGTTCCTTAGGGGGTCTAGCTTCCAAAATGGGGTCACTTGTGGGGGGTTTCCACTGTTTAGGCTCATCTGGGGCACTACAAACGGAACATGACCCCCATCAATGTTTGCATTCCAAAACGTTACTGCTTCTTTTCCAAGCCCTGCCGTGCGCCCAAACAGTTCCCCCCCCCACATATGGGGTATCAGCGTACTCAGGACAAATTGGACAACAAGTTTTGGGGTCCAATTTCCTTGGGAAAAATCAAAAATTTGGGACTAAAAAATCATTTTTGTGGAAAATTGTTTTGTTTTTTTTTACACCCAGGCATTATAAACTTTTGTGAAACACTTTTGGGTTCAAAGTGCTCACAACAGATCTATATAAGTTCCTTAGGGGGTCTAGTTTCCAAAATGGTGTCACTTGTGGGGGGTTTCCACTGTTTAGGCGTATCAGGGGCTCTCCAAACACGACATGGCGTCCAATCTCAATTCCAGCCAATTTTAGTTTGAAAAAGTCAAACGGCGCTCCTTCCCTTACGAGCTCTGCCGTGTGCCCAAACAGTGGTTTTCCCCCACATATGGGGTATTGGCGTACTCAGGAGAAATTGCACAACAACTTTATCTGTCCATTTTCTCCTTTTACCCTTGTGAAAATAAAAAAAAGTTTGTAAAAGATCATTTTTGTGGCTAAAAAGTTAAATATTAATTTTTTCCATCCACGTTGCTTCAGCTCCTGTGAAGCACCTGAAGGGTTAATAAACTTCTTGAATGTAGTTTTGAGTACCTTGAGGGGTGCAGTTTTTATAATGGTGTCACTTTTGGGTATTTTTTGCCATATAGACCCGTCAAAGTGACTTCAAATGTGAGGTGGTCCCTAAAAAAATGGCTTTGTAAATTTTGTTGTAAAAATGAGAAATCACTGGTCAACTTTTAACCCTTCTAATTTCCTAACAAAGAAAAATTTTGGTTCCAAAATTGTGCTGATGTAAAGTAGACATGTGGGAAATGTTATTTATTAACTATTTTGTGTGACATATTTCTCTGTTTTAAGGGAAAAAAAATTCAAAGTTTGAAAATTGCAAAATTTTTAAAATTTTCGCCATATTTGCGTTTTTTTCAAAAATAAACGCAAGTTATATCGAAGAAATTTTACCACTAACATGAAGTACAATATGTCATGAGAAAACATTCTCAGAATCGCGAAGATCCGCTGAAGCGTTCCAGAGTTATAACCTCATAAAGATACAGTGGTCAGAATTGTAAAAATTGGCCCGGTCATTAACGTGCAAACCACCCTTGGGGGTGAAGTGGTTAAATGTCCCTGGAAGAAGCAAACGAAAAGAAACAGGATTAAGAATCTCCATGATCTTATAAGGTCCAATGAACCTAGGCTTAAATTTAGGAGATGCCACTCTCATAGGAATATTTTTTGAGGACAACCAGACCAAGTCCCCCACTTTAAACCGAGGACCATCAGTCCTATGCCGGTTAGCAAACCGCTGGGCCCTCTCCTGAGAGAGGGACAACCTCTCCACTACCTGGTCCCAAATCTGTTGCATACGCTCCACAACAGAGTCAACACCTGGACAGACAGAAGCCTCCGTCTGTCCTGAAGAAAATCGAGGGTGAAACCCAGAATTACAGAAAAATGGAGACATCAAAGTGGCAGAGCTAGCCCTATTATTAAGAGCAAACTCAGCCAAAGGCAAAAAAGAGACCCAGTCATCCTGATCAGCAGACACAAAGCATCTTAGATAAGTCTCCAATGTCTGGTTTGTTCTCTCAGTTTGACCATTGGTCTGAGGATGAAACGCCGAGGAGAAAGACAATTGAACACCAAGTTTAGAACAAAAGGTCCTCCAAAATCTGGAAACAAACTGGACTCCTCTGTCAGACACAATGTTCTCAGGAATGCCGTGTAAACGAACCACGTGCTGAAGGAACAACGGCACCAATTCAGAGGAGGAAGGCAACTTAGGTAATGGCACAAGATGTATCATCTTGGAAAACCTATCACAAATCAAATCACCCAGATGACGGTCATTCTCTGAGAAACAGGGAGGTCGGAAATTAAATCCATAGAGATATGGGTCCATGGTCTCTTGGGCACAGGCAATGGCATCAACAAACCACTAGAGCGAGAGCAAGGCTTGGAGCGAGAGCAAGTCCCGCAGGACTGCACAAATTCCCTGACATCACGAGAAAGGTAGGCCACCAAAAGGACCGACTAACCAAGTCTCTGGTACCAAAAATTCCGGGATGACCGGCCAACGCGGAACAATGAATCTCAGACAACACACTCTTTTTCCACTGGTCCGGGACAAACAATTTCCCAACAGGGCAGCGCTCGGGCCTATCCTCCTGACACCCCTCCAGAGCCAGTCTCAAATTGGGCGAGATGGCGGAAAGAACTACACCTTCTTTCAAAATAACAGAAGGATCAGATACCTCAGGAGAGTCCGCAAGGAAACTCCTCGAGAGGGCATCCGCCTTAACATTCTTAGTGCCAGGAAGAAAGGAAACCACAAAATTAAAACGTGTGAAAAACAAGGCCCACCTGGCCTGTCTAGGATTAAGTCGCTTGGCAGATTCCAGATAAACCAGATTCTTATGGTCCGTAAGGACCACCACCTGATGTTTTGCTCCCTCCAGCCAATGTCTCCACTCTTCAAAAGCCCACTTCATGGCCAATAACTCCCGATTACCCACGTCATAATTACGTTCAGTAGGAGAAAATTTTCGAGAGAAAAAGGCACAAGGCTTACTTTTAGAGGTCTCTGGATCTCTTTGGGACAAAACGGCACCTGCCCCAATTTCAGAGGCATCAACCTCCACCTGAAATGGCAGAGAAACATCAGGCTGCCGTAGAACAGGAGCAGAAGTGAATCTCTGCTTAAGTTCCTGAAATGCAGAGACTGCCTCAGGAGGCCAATTCACCACATCAGAACCCTTTTTGGTCAAATCAGTTAATGGTTTAACAATAACCGAGAAATTACCAATAAATTTACGATAAAAATTGGCAAAACCCAAAAATCTTTGAAGAGCCTTTAATGAAGTAGGTTGGACCCAATCACAGATGGCCTGAACCTTGACCGGGTCCATTTCAATAACAGATGGGGACAAAATGAATCCCAAAAATTAGATCCTCTGTACGCCAAAAAGACACTTTGATCCCTTCACATACAGAGCATTCTCTCTCAAAATCTGGAATACAGTTCGAACATGTTTCACATGAGAGTCCCAGTCATTAGAAAAAATCAAGATATCATCCAAATAAACAATCAGAAATTTATCCACAAAATCCCTGAAAATGTCATTCATGAAGGACTGGAAGACAGAATGAGCATTAGTGAGCCCAAAGGGCATCACAAGGTACTCAAAATGCCCCTCAGGGGTATTAAATGCCGTCTTCCATTCATCCCCGTGCTTAATGCGAATAAGGTTATATGCCCCCCTGAGGTCAAGCTTGGTAAACCAAGTAGCGTTTTTCACCCTGGAAAACAGGTCAGAAATCAAGGGTAACGGATATTGATATTTCACAGTAATATTGTTCAAAAGACGATAATCAATACACGGCCTTAATGAACCATCCTTTTTGGCCACAAAGAAAAAACCGGCACCTAAGGGTGAAGAGGATGGTCTGATATGACCCTTCTCCAATGACTCCTTGATATAAGACCGCATAGCGTCATGTTCAGGTACAGACAAGCTAAACAGGCGACCTTTAGGGAATTTACTACCAGGCACTAATTCAATAGCGCAGTCATAGCTCCTATGGGGAGGCAAGGATGCAGATTTACTTTCGCTAAACACATCAGAAAAATCAATCAAAAAGTCAGGAACATCCTGAGCCTGTGGGGAGGCAGAAAAAACAGGAGTGTTGGTATTAACACATTGGCAGCCCCAACTGGTTACAGACACAGATTTCCAATCCAAAACAGGATTATGAGTCTGTAACCAAGGGGCACCCAGTACGATAATGTCATGCAGATTATACAGAACCAAAAATTTGCAGCTCTCCTGATGATCAGGTTCAACCCTCATTATCACCTGAGTAGAGAACTGAGGTTTATTCTCAGCTAAAGGGGTAGAATCGATCCCCAGTAGGGGAATAGACTTCCGTAGGGGTATCAAGGGAAACCCACAACGTTTAGCAAATCAAAATCCATCAGGTTAATAGCTGCTCCCGAATCAACGAAAGCCTGAGCAGAAAATGAGGACAGAGAGCATATCAGAGTAACAGTTAATAAAAACTTAGTCTGAACACTACCCAAGACAACTGAGCGTGCAAAACGTCTTCCCCGCTTAGGGCAGACTGAAATAGCATGAGAGGCATCACCACAGTAGAAACATAACCCATTGCGCTTTCGAAACTCATGACGCTGTGCCCCAGAAACCACTCTATCACACTGCATGGATTCAGAAGCAGGTTCACAAGGCAACACTATACCACGCATACTTCTCCGCTCACGCAAACGTCTGTCAATTTGAATTGCTAATGACATAGAATCATTGAGACCAGAGGGGATAGGGAATCCCACCATAACATCCTTTACATTATCTGACAGACCCTTCCGAAAAAGGGCTGCCAAAGCGTCGTCATTCCATTTGGTCAGGACTGCCCACCTACGGAATCTCTGACAGTATAACTCAGCGTCATCAAGCCCCTAATTTAATGCCAACAAGGCTTTTTCAGCTTGATCAGAGACATTAGGCTCATTGTACAATAACCCCAAGGCCTGAAAAAACGCATCAACATCACTCAAAAAGGATCCCCAGGTGTCAGGGAAAAAGCCCAATCCTGAGGATCGCCGCGCAGGAGAGAGATGACAATTTGAACCTGCTGCGCTGCGTTCCCTGAGGACTTAGATTTTAAGGCAAAAAACAATTTACAATTATTTTTGAAATTCAGAAACTTGGCTCGATCCCCCAAAAACAAATCTGGCATGGGAATCCGAGGTTCCACAACAGGCAACCTAGCAAGATAGGTAGCAATACTCCGAACCTCAGTGGCAAGCTGATCCACACGGCCAGACAGCTGTGTAAACTCCTGTAAGGTTCTTTGTCTCTGCTGACATGTTCCTTGAAACTCAGTTTTCCGTCGGCCATTTTGCTTTCTGTCTTTCTGCAGCTCTTGCCCTCAGTTAATATGGAGTTTCCAGTTTTCATGTTCCCGCCCTGATTCTTCCCTCTTGCTTCTTAAGCAGCCTCAGCTGAACAATCAGTGCTCCTGAATCAAGCCTCAGTCAGTCTGTGACCTGACTCCTGGAAACCTTGGACTTGTACTCCAGCTATTCCCTACTGAGGAACCTTGGAACACCTTTGGACTCTGGAAACCTGCTGTTTGGTGAATCCATGTTTGCAGAGGAATTACGGTACAGAGAAGAGATCCTGAACCTGCTTTGGAGATTTATTGTAGTGCTTGAAGTTGCTCTGGCCTGCTGTGTCTCCTGTCTCTGTTCCTGCAAACTGTGTGAACTTTTCAGCATGCTTGTATGAAGTAATACAAGTCATTTCATTTCAACCTATGTCTCCTGTGTTTTCCTCGCACCCAAGCACAAGACGCTATAGGAACTGTACACTATACATGACAAGATTCAGGAGCCAATGTTTAGTGTCTGCTGGGTCTGGGAAAGCCGTGTCTGCTGTGACTGTGGATACCAGATGTCCGTTTAATACCTTATGTGATGACAGTGGTTGTGACTTCTCACAACCATTCCAGGTGAGCGCATTCCCTTAAAATTTTACTCTGGAGTGTTACCACAGGTGAACACTATTTTTTTTTTTTTCCTTTCCTCTTCTCCTTCCAGCACTTCTGCCTTAAAAGATCTGGAAGATGGAGGCCCGCATAAAGGAACTTTGCGGAGTGACTGATACAATCCCTTCAGATGTACAGACTTTAAAGACCCGTTTTGCAAGCCTACAGGACCTCACTAATCATAATTTGCAAGTGTTTGGACAGACTACCCAGGAATTGCGAGCCAGGATTGAGGCTCTAGAGGAACGAGCCCAGGCTCCTGCCATAACCCCGAGTTTTGGGATCCCCAAATTACCTCCTTTTCGTTTTGGCGGTGAACGTGAGAAATTCAGGGGATTTATTAATCAATGCAATTTATTTTTCTCTGCACATGCTTCACAATTTCCCACTGAACGATCGAAAGTGCTTACTATAATCATGTTGCTTACCAATAAGGCTTTGATGTGGGCAAACCCTCTGATTGAGACTGAGGATGATTGTTTGAATCACCTTGATGCTTTTATTTCAGCCATGGGGCAGGTGTTTGATGACCCCAATCGAGGTGCAACAGCTGAAGCAGCCATGTTAACTTTGCGCCAAGGTAAGCGTTCAGTAGCCGAATATGCCCTGGATTTCAGGAGATGGGCTCTTGATACCACTTGGGACACTTCCGCTAAAAAATCTATTTTTCGGAAAGGGTTGTCTCCACTGATTAAGGATGAACTTGCTCGTGCCGACCCTCCCACTGCGTTAGGTGACTTTATTAACTATTGTATCCGTATTGATGCTCGTCTGACTGAACGCAGACAAGAGAGATGGTTCGAAAATAATCGCACTAACCTTTTACTACCTCCCTCCTCAGCTAAGGAACCTTTGAGTAGGATCACAAGGGAACCAGAACCTGAACCCATGCAGGTGGACTCTTTACAAAGACGGGTTAGTGATGCACGCAAAGAACATCGTATAAAGGAAAATCTATGTTTCTACTGTGGTAAGTCAGGGCACTTCATTATAAACTGCCCCAGCCGTTCTCGTAAGACTACTGCAGCAGTCATTCACTGTGAGTGTTGCGAGAGGAGCTCTGTCATGTCCGAGCCTCAGGCTCCAGAGAGATCTGCTGCAAGAGATCTTGATTTCTCGGACTTAAACTCTGTTAGTTCTGGGGACGATGACGGTATAAACGCTGCAATTTTTCAAGTTTCCTCAGCAGTGTCCCAGCTGAGTTGTAAAAGAAACAATTCTCATTGCTTCCTTTCCATCAAACTCTGGGTTGACTCAGTCTGGGTGCCTAGCTCTGCTATGATCGACTCAGGAGCAAGTGGAAATTTTATGGATATCTCCTTTGCTCTGAAACAGGGGATACGTTCAGTGAAGAAGGCTACTCCAGTACAGATGGATACTGTGGATGGCTCTCTACTGACTTCTGGACCAGTGGATCAAGAAACAGAGCCTTTGATGGTCCTTATGGGTAAAGATCATCAGGAGAAAATGTCTTTTATGCTTATCTCTTCTCCCCACTTTCCCATTATTCTAGGGCTACCATGGCTGCAGGCGCAGAATCCTACGATTAACTGGGAGACCAAGGAATTACACTTTCCGGAGAAACAGATGAGTCAAGGAGTTTCAGCTTGCTCTGTTCCTAAAGGAACCATGTCAGTCCCTGAACTACCAGCTGTATACCAGGACTATGTGGATTTATGTGACAAGAAGAACGCTGATCAGCTTCCTCCTCACCGTCCATATGATTGTCCAATTGAATTATTGCCTGGAGCCGAGATACCTTTTGGTAAGATCTACCCCCTAGCGGGGCCCGAGCTAAAAGCTTTGAAGGATTATATAGACGAAAATTTAGCCAAGGGCTTCATACGCCCCTCTTCATCTCCCGCAGGTGCACCCATCTTCTTTGTGAAGAAGAAAGATGGATCTCTGAGACCCTGCATAGACTATAGGGAACTCAATAAGGTTACTATTAGAAACCGTTATCCATTGCCTTTAATCCATGAGTTGTTGGAGAGAGTGCGGCATGCCAAAATTTTCTCTAAACTGGATCTCCGTGGGGCCTATAATTTGGTCCGTATTAGACCTGGGGATGAATGGAAGACTGCTTTCAGGTCACGCTATGGACACTTCGAATATCTAGTTATGCCTTTTGGTCTGAGTACCGCCCCAGCCACTTTCCAACACTTGGTGAATGATATCTTCAGGGATCTCCTAGATACATTTGTGGTGATTTATCTGGATGATATTCTAATTTTTTCTAACTCCACAGAGGAACATCATGGACATGTGAGAATGGTCTTAGAACGCCTAAGACAAAACCATCTCTACATCAAACTTGAAAAGTGTGAATTCCATAGGACCGAAATTCAATTTCTGGGGTATGTACTATCTACGCAAGGGATTAGTATGGATGGAAGCAAGACCCAAGCCATCAAGGATTGGCCAATTCCTAGAAATGTGAAGGAGGTGCAGCGCTTCATCGGGTTTGCCAACTTCTATAGACGTTTCATTAAGAATTTTTCTGAGGTAGTGTCACCTATCACCCAACTTACCCGGAAACAGTCTAGGTTCTCCTGGACCCCGCAAGCTCAGGAAGCATTTTCCTGTTTAAAGGATAAATTTACCACCGCACCTATCTTAGTACATCCCAACCCCGAGCTTGCCTTCATAATAGAGGTGGATGCTTCAGACTGTGCCGTTGGAGCTATACTCTCTCAGAGAACAGGTGAGAAGAATGTCTTGCATCCCTGTGCCTTCTTTTCCCAGCAGTTGTCTTCAGCTGAGAGGAACTACGATGTGGGCAATAGAGAATTGTTGGCCATTATTGCCGCCTTCAAGGAATGGAGACACCTTCTTCAGGGAGCTGCACAGCAAATAGTCGTCCTGACAGACCATCGTAACCTTGAATTTATCAGGTCGGCTAAGTGCCTGACTCCTCGCCAGGCTCGCTGGAATCTTTTCCTAAACCAATTTAATTTTGTCATTTCTTATAGACCAGGATCGCGCAATGGAAAGGCTGATGCACTCTCTAGGATTCATTCAGCAGAGACACGTCCACTTACTCCTCCTAAGACTATTCTTCCTGACTCTAGATTCCTGGGAGTGATTCATAATCAAGACCTACTTAAGGACATCAAGGAAGCATACCATGCGGATTCTTTGTTGGCTCAACCCCCAAGGGACGTAAGTCTTGTCTTTAAGAATGGTGTGTGGATTCAGGGACAACGTCTGTATATACCTGAAACAGTCAGATTGAGAGTATTGCAACTCATCCACGATTCCAAGATAGCCGGGCATAGGGGAATTCTAAAGACACAAGAATTTCTTTCTCGTTTCTTTTGGTGGCCCACTTACAGGAAAGATGTTTTAAACTATGTCACTTCATGTGAAGTCTGTGCAAGATGCAAAACACCTTGCTCCTCACCAACTGGTCTGTTGCAACCTCTTCCCACCCCGTCCCGCCCGTGGGGATCCATTTCTATGGACTTCATTGTGGAGTTACCAACCTCTCAAGGGAAGAACACCATTCTAGTGGTGGTTGACCGTCTAACAAAGGCAGCTCATTTTATCCCTTGTGTCGGCTTACCCACTGCAAAACAGACATCAGATTTGATGATTAAGAATGTGTTTCGCTTACATGGAGTACCGGATGAGGTCATTTCGGATCGAGGGGTGCAATTCACTTCAAGGTTTTGGCAAAATTTCTGTGCAGCATTGGACATTAAAGTAAACCTTTCTTCTGCTTTTCATCCCCAGACTAATGGACAGACAGAACGAACCAATCAGACCCTGGAGCAGTATCTCCGCTGTTTTATCTGCCACCTACAGGATGATTGGGTGGATCTACTTCCACTGGCTGAGTTCTCTTATAACAACTCTCAGAGCGCCTCCACTAAGCAGTCTCCTTTTTACTCCAATCTAGGATATCATCCTAACATTCTTCCTCGATTTCCCATAGAAACGCCCTTGCCAGCAGTGGCTGAAAGAATCACTTCTTTACAAAAGAATATGGATCTTCTAAAGGAAAATCTAGAATTGGCTCAGGAAAGGTACAAGAAAGCAGCAGATAAATTTCGTAAACCTGCACCAGCTTTCAAGGTAGGAGATTTGGTCTGGCTGTCAACCAGAAATCTTAAATTAAAGATTCCATGTCTAAATTGGGACATAAGTACATTGGACCTTATAAGATCAGTAAGATTATAAGTGCTGTTGCTTGTCGTCTTCAACTGCCCAGAACTATGAGAATCCACCCTGTCTTTCATGTATCCCTACTAAAGGCTGCAACACCCAATACGTTTCCTGGACGTTCTTCTCCTTGCCCTGACCCAGTGCTGGTCGATGGTCAGGAAGAATTTATGGTGGAAAGGATTCTAGATTCCAGGTTGTACAGAAATCAGTTGCAATATTTGATTAAATGGCAGGGCTACCCAGTGGAGGACAACTCATGGGAACCAGTCAATAATGTAAATGTTCCTCGCCTGCTCCGCCAGTTTCATCAGAGGTACCCTGACAAGCCTGGTCTGAGGTCATCCGGAGGTTGTCCCTAAGGGGGGAGTAATGTAAGGTTCTTTGTCTCTGTTGACATGTTCCTTGAAACTCAGTTTTCCGTCGGCCATTTTGCTTTCTGTCTTTCTGCAGCTCTTGCCTTCAGTTAATATGGAGTTTCCAGTTTTCATGTTCCCGCCCTGATTCTTCCCTCTTGCTTCTTAAGCAGCCTCAGCTGAACAATCAGTGCTCCTGAATCAAGCCTCAGTCAGTCTGTGACCTGACTCCTGGAAACCTTGGACTTGTACTCCAGCTATTCCCTACTGAGGAACCTTGGAACACCTTTGGACTCTGGAAACCTGCTGTTTGGTGAATCCATGTTTGCAGAGGAATTACGGTACAGAGAAGAGATCCTGAACCTGCTTTGGAGATTTATTGTAGTGCTTGAAGTTGCTCTGGCCTGCTGTGTTCTCCTGCCTCTGTTCCTGCAAACTGTGTGAACTTTTCAGCATGCTTGTATGAAGTAATACAAGTCATTTCATTTCAACCTATGTCTCCTGTGTTTTCCTCGCACCCAAGCACAAGACGCTATAGGAACTGTACACTATACATGACAACTCCATTGAGAGAAAAAAATCCTCCCCAGCACCCAGAGATACAGAGGGAAAAAAAAAATGCAACAAACAGAAAAATATCTCTGACAACTCTGACAACCTTTTTTTTCTTTCACAATATTTTTCCCTTCTGTGAGTACCATACAATTTTCAATTTTTTGGCCGGTGATACTGTTATGTTTCGGTAGCTGAGGAGTGCAGGTAAAAAAGGCAATACACCAGAGCAGTTGGAATCTATGAGATTGCAGTACCCTGACTAACCACCACAACTAGAGGCAGCCGTGGAGCGTTCCTACGTTGGTCCTAGACGCCTCGTCACAGCCTGAGAAACTAACTACACCTAAAGATAGAAAGAGGAAAGCTATCTGCCCCGGAGCAGATCCCCAAAGAACATAGAAAGCCCCCAAACATGTAATGGCGGTTAGACAAGAAGAAATACTGACACAGACAGAAAATAGTATGAGCAAACGATGGGGCCCAAACTACCTAAATAGAAAAGGATAGGAAGGGCACTTACTGCAATCCCAAAAAACCCTGAAAAGCACCAACTCTACTAATTTCAAAAACACCTGAGATCACACGACCTCTACCACCTAAATTAGTTCTCTGGTGTAACAAAATCAAAACAGCAGCCACTGAAAAAACTGGAAAAAGCAAATGTACAAAACATCAGTGGCTGAACTAAACTGAGAGGGCAAAAGCCCCCGGAGGGGACCCTGAAGGCCCCCACAGAAGTGCAGGACAAAATGCAAAAATCAAGCACAAAAACAAAAAGAAGAAAATGTCTTATCTGTTAGCAGGAGATGCAGACACGACACAGCAGGCTACAAAGGAAACAGGAATCAAGGATTGAGACCAGAACAATTGATCACCGGCAACCCTGATGGGAAGGCGACTCCCTTATATAAGACCAGTCAGTAACACCTGATTCCCAATCCTCACAATCTTCACTGGACAATCCAGTACCGTTTGTAACCACCAGAGGGAGCCTCTGCTCAGAACTCATTTCAAGTCCATTCACAACACCAGACATCTTTTAATGCACCCCATGATCCTGTTTGCCTTGGCAGCTGCTGCCTGGCATTGGCTGCTCCAGGTAAGTTTATCATTAACTAGGATCCCCAAGTCCTTCTCCATGTCAGATTTACCCAGTGGTTTCCCGTTCAGTGTGTAATGGTGATATTGATTCCTTCTTCCCATGTGTATAACCTTACATTTATCAATGTTAAACCCCATCTGCCATCTTTCGTCCCAAGTTTCCAACCTATCCAGATCCATCTGTAGCAGAATACTATCTTCTCTTGTATTGACTGCTTCACATAGTTTTGTATCATCACAAATATCGATATTTTACTGTGTAAACCTTCTACCAGATTGTTAATAAATATGTTGAAGAGAATAGGTCCCAACACCGACCCCTGCGGTACCCCACTGGTCACAGCGACCCAGTTATACAATATACCACCCTCTGCTTTCTATCAGTAAGCCAGTTACCCATTTACACACATTTTCCCCCAGACCCAGCATTCTCATTTTGTGTACCAACCTCTTGTGTGGCCCGGTATCAAACGCCTTGGAAAAATCAAGATATACCACGTCCAATGACTCACCTTGGTCCAGTCTACAGCTTACCTCTTCATAAAAACTGATTATAAACCCATGCTGGTATGGAGTTACACAGTTATTCTCATTAAGATAATCCAGAATAACATCCCTCAGAAACCCTTCAAATATTTTACCAACAATAGAGGTTAGACTTACTGGCCTATAATTTCCAGGTTCACTTTTAGAGCCGTTTCTGAATATTGGTACCACATTTGCTATGCGCCAGTCCTGTGGAACAGACCCTGTCCCTATAGAGTCCCTAAATATAAGAAATAATGGTTTGTCTATTACATTACTTAGTTCTCTTAGTACTCGTGGGTGTATGCCATCCGGACTCGGAGATTTATCTATTTTAATCTTATTTAGCCGGTTTCGCACCTCTTCTTGGGTTAGATTGGTGACCCTTAATATAGGGTTTTCTTTGTCTCTCGGCATTTCACCTAGCGTTTTATTTTCAGCCGTATCCCACCATTTCATGAGATAATCCATGTTATTTACTGTACTTAACGATATGGCTGATAAGCCTGTCTTCACAATTAGAGAGGAGCTTGACCCAGGACTCTTTGAATAGTAGACGTCAAGGCTGTGCTCTGTCGAAATCACTTTAGAAACTGTTATTTTCTACCATCAGAAAATGGGGAAGTCTTAAAAATTGAGGAACAGGAAACCATCTTTGTCAAAATATTACAAACATGATCATCGATCTATACTGTATATTAAACTATAGTTGAAACAGGAAGCATAAGGTCTAGTTGTGTAGGTAGCACCATCTTCAGTACCAGAAACAAAGTCTTCAGCCCTTCATGAGATTCTTCTACAGCTCATCTACCCCATGATTTTTCTTCATATGCATCATAGTTCAACGGACTCAATGAATGAAAAAGTGTAGTAGATAATGCTGCAACTTCGAGCTCCAGTTGTGTGAACGTCTAAATGAAGACTGGACTGATGTATTGGTTATGATGGTGATGTAAGAGATAGAGACCAACAATCAGGCCAATATTCTCTCAGAACCTGCTTTCTGTATTTTGCCTCATGCATTAGTCCTGTCATTGTCCGTTGGCTCCCCAAAGTCTAAACTGAAAGTCCAACTTTATGTAGTGCCTGAAAGCAGTTTGAGAGACTGTAACCAGGAGCAGAGAAATTAGAACACAAAAAAAAAAATTCCAGCTCAAGGCAAAGTGGCTAAAATAGATAATAAATAAGACTTTATTAAGTTGAAACGCGTAGATCTTCTCTGGTGTGTATAGGTATTTGCTGTATTAAGAATTTTTTATATGAATTTTTCATTCTTTTTGTAGTTGTCCAATAAAATTGTTCTATTTTAGCCACTTCGTCTTGAGCTGGAATTTTTTTTTTTGTGTTCTGATAAGTTCAGTGGCGACCCACCATTATCCGTGCTGGGCGTTAGCAGGCTTGGGCAATAAGCTATGATTTTTTACTTCTCCAGGAGCAGAGAAAGACCTGCAGACACTTTCTGCAGAGAGATAAAAACCCACTCCCACTTCCTGTAGAGAGATAAAGACCCACCCCCGCTTCCTGTAGAGAGATAAAGACCCGCCCCACTTTCTGGATAAAGACCCACCCCCACTTCCTGTAGAGAGATAAAGACCCGCCCCCGCTTCCTGTAGAGAGATAAAGACCCACCCCCTTTTCCTGTAGAGATAAAGACCCACCCCCGCTTCTTGTAGAGAGATAGAGACCCACCCCCGATTCCTGTAGAGAGATAAAGACCAGCCCCCACTTCCTGTAGAGAGATAAAGACCCACCCCGCTACCTGTAGAGAGATAAAGACCCGCCCCCGCTTCCTGTAGACAGATAAAGATCAGCCCCCACTTCCTGTAGAGAGATAAAGACCCACCCCCGCTTCCTGTAGAGAGATAAAGACCCATCCCCACTTCCTGTAGAGAGATAAAGACCCGCCCCACTTTCTGGATAAAGACCCGCCCCCACTTCCTGTAGAGAGATAAAGACCCGCCCTCACTTCCTGTAGAGAGATAAAGACCCGCCCCCACTTCCTGTAGAGAGATAAAGACCCACCCCCACTTCCTGTAGAGAGATAAAGACCCGTCCCCACTTCTATAGTGACATAAAGACCCGCCCCCACTTCCTGTAGAGAGGATAAAGAACCTCCCCACTTCCTGTAGAGAATAAAGACCCGCCCCACTTCCTATAGAGAGATAAAGACCCGCCCCCACTTCCTGTAGAGATAAAGACCTGCCCCACTTCCTGTAGAGATAAAGACCCGCCCCCACTTCATAGTGACATAAAGACCCGCCCCACTTCCTGTAGAGATAAAGACCCGCCCCCACTTCCTGTAGAGATAAAGACCCCCCCCCTTCCTGTAGAGAGATAAAGACCCTCCCCACTTCCTGTAGAGATAAAGACCCCCCCACTTCCTGTAGAGAGATAAAGACCCACCCCCGCTTTCTGTAGAGAGATAAAGACCCCCCCCACTTCCTGGATAAAGACCCACCCCACTTCCTGTAGAGAGATAAAGACCCCCCCCGCTTTCTGTAGAGAGATAAAGACCCACCCCCCTTCCTGTAGAGAGATAAAGACCCACCCCCGCTCTTGTAGAGAGATAGAACCCACCCCCGATTCCTGTAGACAGATAAAGATCAGCCCCCACTTCCTGTAGAGAGATAAAGACCCACCCCGCTTCCTGTAGAGAAATAAAGACCCGTCCCCACTTCCTGTAGAGAGATAAAGACCCGCCCCACTTTCTGGATAAAGACCCGCCCCCACTTCCTGTAGAGAGATAAAGACCCACCCTCACTTCCTGTAGAGAGATAAAGACCCGCCCCCACTTCCTGTAGAGAGATAAAGACCCGCCCCCACTTCCTGTAGAGAGATAAAGACCCGTCCCCACTTTCTATAGTGACATAAAGACCCGCCCCCACTTCCTGGAGAGGGATAAAGAACCGTACCCACTTCCTGTAGAGATAAAGACCCGCCCCCACTTCCTGTAGAGAGATAAAGACCCGCCCCCACTTCCTGTAGAGATAAAGACCCCGTCCCCACTTTCTATAGTGACATAAAGACCCGCCCCAACTTCCTGTAGAGATAAAGACCCGTCCCCACTTCCTGTAGAGATAAAGACCCGCCCCCACTTCCTGTAGAGAGATAAAGACCCGTCCCCACTTCCTGTAGAGATAAAGACCCGCCCCCACTTCCTGTAATCCATCTTGGTGTCTTCGCTGCTAGAGATGGATTACACTTGACAACAGTCAATGCAGTACAATGTAGACAGAAGGTAGAAACCTAGCGGTCGACATTTATATGCAATTTAGATTTTTTTCACATTGAAACATAATTTTGAGTAAATCCAGTGATTTTATTAGTCACTGTTGGGACATCAGATGACGCAAAGTATTGAAACTACAATGGAAATTTCTATTTGTTTTATTTAGAAACAGCAGATTAATAAGAATCACAGAAAGGTACAAAATAACGTTTATGCCACATGGCTACTTAAACCAAGGTTTTCAGTGTAGAGAAGTAATACATCTGAAGTGCAAGGCATGGTGTGCTGCAGAATTGTAGATTGCAGAGTAGGTGTGCTGCAGAATTGTAGATTTGCAGAGTAGGTGTGCTGCAAAATTGTAGATTTCCAGAGTAGGTGTGTTGCGGAATTGTAGATTTGCAAAGTAGGTGTGCTGCAGAATTGTAGATTTGCAAAGTAGGTGTGCTGCAGAATTGTAGATTTGCAGAGTAGGTGTGCTGCAGAATTGTAGATTTGCAGAGTAGGTGTGCTGCAGAATTGTAGATTTGCAAAGTAGGTGTGCTGCAGAATTGTAGATTTGCAAAGTAGGTGTGCTGCAGAATTGTAGATTTGCAGAGTAGGTGTGCTGCAGAATTGTAGATTTGCAGGGTAGGTGTGCTGCAGAATTGTAGATTTGCAGAGTAGGTGTGCTACAAAATTGTAGATTTGCAGAGTAGGTGTGCTGCAGAATTGTAGATTTGCAGAGTAGGTGTGCTACAAAATTGTAGATTTGCAAAGTAGGTGTGCTACAAAATTGTAGATTTGCAGAGTAGGTGTGCTACAAAATTGTAGATTTGCAGAGTAGGTGTGCTACAAAATTGTAGATTTGCAGAGTAGGTGTGCTGCAAAATTGTAGATTTCCAGAGTAGGTGTGTTGCGGAATTGTAGATTTGCAGATTGGGTGTGCTGCAGAATTGTAGATTTCCAGAGTAGGTGTGTTGCGAATTGTAGATTTGCAGATTGGTGTGCTGCGAATTAGATTCAGATGGTGTGCAGCAGAATTGAGATTTGCAGACTGGGGTTGCGGAATTGTAGATTTGCAGAGTGGGTGTGCTGTGGAATTTAGATTTGCAGAGTGGGTGTGCTGCAGAATTGTAGATTTGCAGACTAGGTGTGCTGCAAATTGTAGATTTGCAGAGTAGGTGTGCTGCAAATTGTAGATTTGCAGAGTTTGGGTGTGCTGCGAATTGTAGATTTGCAGATGGGTGTGCTGCAGAATTGTAGATTTCCAGATAGGTGTGCTGCGGGAAATTGTAGATTTGCAGACTAGGTGTGCTGTCGGAATTGTAGATTTGCAGAGTGGGTGTGCTGGAATTATAGATTTGCAGAGTGGTGTGCTGCAGAATTGTAGATTTGCAGACTAGGTGTGCTGCAGAATTGTAGATTTGCAGAGTAGGTGTGCTGCAGAATTGTAGATTTGCAGAGTAGGTGTGCTGCAGAATTGTAGATTTGCAGAGTAGGTGTACTGCAGAATTGTAGATTTGCAGATTAGGTGTGCTGCGGAATTGTAGATTTGCAGAGTAGGTGTGCTGCGGAATTGTAGATTTGCAGAGTAGGTGTGCTGTGGAATTGTAGATTTGCAGACTAGGTGTGCTGCTGAATTGTAGATTTGCAGAGTAGGTGTGCTGCAGAATTGTAGATTTGCAGAGTAGGTGTGCTGCAGAATTGTAGATTTGCAGAGTAGGTGTGCTGCAGAATTGTAGATTTGTAGAGTAGGTGTGCTGCAGAATTGTAGATTTGCAGAGTAGGTGTGCTGCAGAATTGTAGAGGCACTTTGGATTTTAACTCTTCTCATTTAGGAGCCATTTCTGGTTAAATTTTTTAAAAAACATTATTTTGCATTCCCAGCAGAAAATAAAAACTAACTTTTTTTTCTAGCATACTGGTGGCTTAATCCCTATAATTGAACATTTACATACATACATATGTGCAAACGAGGTTAGCAGCTCCTGGGTTCTTTAGGTCTAGCGGCTCTTTAAGCGTGACGTATCTAGTTATGCCGATTTTTCCATAGAAGGAATACAGACAGACAAACAGAAATGACGGTGATTGTAATTAGGACCGTTCTCTCACGATCCCTTGCTGTGCTACGAGTTTGCTCCGTGCTCTGATCATCTGTCTTGTTGGGACTTGGACTTTTTCTTGATCGGCTCCTCAACCCGTCGTCATTGCCTCCCAAGAGCTCTGCGTCTGGATCCTCGCTGAAATCAAGTCTATAGTGACTTACGCCTCCACTTCTAAAGCTATTCTCTTCCGGCTGCTTCAATGACGACTGATCAAGCCGCCGGTTCCCCCCTGGGCTGGACTTACAGGGTGAACTCGTGTTTGCTTTTTCGAACATGAAGTCATTCTCCTCGGGACTTCTTGGGTCTGTTACCGGCATACTTCTGTGATCTGGAGCGCTCGCAGGTGGAACTTTCCTCGGCGTGGACGATGTAGGAGAAGATCGATGGCCGGTGTTACTTGATTCACTTCCCTCCGAACAGTCACTTATTTGTAACACATGAACAGACGTCTTCGATAACACTCCAACTTCACTTGAGTCACCTCCAAACCCTGGCGTAGAGTTCAGTACTCCAGGTTTGCTGAAATATTCTTCATCATTGTTTTGTAGTGGTCTACAAGAAGAACCAGGAGGAACCTAGAAAAAAAAAGCGTAATCCAAACCATTAGAGAAAAAAAAAATAACTAAAATGGAATTAAACATCAATCAATCACCAAACAAACATAAAACCCAACAGTATAAAAGCAGACGACAAAATAGAAGACTTCTTGGAGTCATCATACTTTTTCTAGACCATTATTCACATTTCTGTGTGGACAGTGAAAAGAAGTTAAAAAAAAACAAGTTGTTGAGTAGAGAAGATAATGCTCCTGATGCTGTATGGTAACAGATTAATTTCTGCTTCCCTGGTGGTCTGGAGCTATAGAGGAGACAATATGGTCGTTTACTGTAGTAGTTATTAATACTTGATTCCTGATGGTCTAGGGTTGCAGATTGATCGATTATTGCTCCACTCTTGGTTTCGGGATGTAAAAGAGTCAATACTTCTGTGGTTTAGGGTAGTAGGAGGTTTAGGATAAGGGAAGAATTAATTTCTGCTTTCCTCATGATCTTCGGTTATAGAGGAATCAATACTTGTCTGGTGGTTTGATGTAGTAGGCATTACTATCTGATCCCTGTTGGGCTAGTGTAGCTGAAAGATTCATATCTGCTTCCCTTGTGGTTTGGGGTTATAGAGGAATCAATACTTGCGTTTTAGTTTGATGTAGTGGGTGTTAGTACTAGATTCCTGGAGGTCTAAGATTACAAAGGAATCAACGCATATGTGGTGGTTTGAGGTAGTGGGCATTAGTACCCGATTCCTGGTGGTCTGGTCTAGGGGGTTAGAGGAGGCAATACTTCTGTGATGGTTTGAGGTAGTTGGCATTAGTACCCGATTCCTGGTAGTCTAGGGGGTTAGAGGAGGCAATACTTCTGTGATGGTTTGAGGTAGTGGGCATTAGTACCCGATTCCTGGTGGTCTAGGGGGTTAGAGGAGGCAATACTTCTGTGATGGTTTGAGGTAGTGGGCATTATTACCCGAATCCTGGTGGTCTAGGAGGTTAGAGGAGGCAATACTTCTGTGATGGTTTGAGGTAGTGGGCATTAGTACCCGATTCCTGGTGGTCTAGGGGGTTAGAGGAGGCAATACTTCTGTGATGGTTTGAGGTAGTGGGCATTAGTACCCGATTCCTGGTGGTCTAGGGGATAGGAGGCAATATGTCTGTAATGGTTTGAGGTAGTGGGCATTAGTACCCGATTCCTGGTGGTCTAGGGGATAGGAGGCAATATGTCTGTAATGATTTGAGGTAGTGGGCATTAGTACCCGATTCCTGGTGGTCTAGGGGGTTAGAGGAGGCAATACTTCTGTGATGGTTTGAGGTAGTGGGCATTAGTACCCGATTCCTGGTGGTCTAGGGGGTTAGAGGAGGCAATACTTCTGTGATGGTTTGAGGTAGTTGGCATTAGTACCCGATTCCTGGTGGTCTAGGGATAAGAGGAGGCAATACTTCTGTGATGGTTTGAGGTAGTGGGCATTAGTACCCGATTTCTGGTGGTCTAGGGGATAGGAGGCAATATGTCTGTAATGGTTTGAGGTAGTGGGCATTAGTACCCGATTCCTGGTGGTCTAGGGGGTTAGAGGAGGCAATACTTCTGTGATGGTTTGAGGTAGTGGGCATTAGTACCCGATTCCTGGTGGTCTAGGGGATAGGAGGCAATATGTCTGTAATGGTTTGAGGTAGTGGGCATTAGTACCCGATTCCTGGTGGTCTAGGGGATAGGAGGCAATATGTCTGTAATGGTTTGAGGTAGTGGGCATTATTACCCGAATCCTGGTGGTCTAGGGGGTTAGAGAGGCAATACTTCTGTGATAATTAGTAATAGTATTTTATATTTTATTGTGTTATGTTATTAAGTTGTTGTATTGTTATTGTGTTAAATTTTATTAAAATAATATTCAATTGCCATTAGATTTTTTGATTTTATTATATTTTATTATTACATTTTTATGTTATTATTATTATAGTTATAATAATGTTATCATTATTGTCGTTATTAGTATGATTAGTAGTAGTAATATTATTTAAATCTTTTGACAAAAACAAAAAAAAATAAAAAGTTCCTAAAAATAAAACACTGTTACCGACATACGCAGAACACACCAACTCACATGTTGTCTTGACTGTGCTTTGTTCTGTACTCCGGAAACCGTCTTCTCTCTGAACGAGCGAGCGGGTTGCGGGGTCGCAGGCTGCTCCTGATGGTTGGCTGCCTATAAGAAACATGAAACTAATGTAATGACGATTCAAACTTTTTTATCATATTTTTTTAGGAGTATATGAGACTGGTGCTGACAGGGCCGGCTCCAGGTTTTTATGGGCGCCGGGCGAAGGAGCCTCAGTGGGCCCCTTTAACACAGACCACGATTCATGATGCACAGATACAGCAGAGAAATATAGTACAGTACAATGCCAAACACTTCACTTCTTCCATTACATGATGATATCTATTGTAAATTGTACAATAGCTCAAAAACCGCCAAATCCTCACAGCGCACAGTACAGACTGGACAGTACAGTCCTCCATACAATATTATGGGCACCACAGTCTCCCCCTCATCACCCATATAATACCCCATGCAGGATGTCACCCCTCATATAATGCTCCATACAGAATACTGGACCCAATATAATGCTCCATACAGGATACTGGTCCCCATATAATGCTCCATACAGGATACTGGTCCCCATATAATGCTCCATACAAAATATGGAGCTCTCCTCTGCGCTGTACTGCGTTCTGCACTTTTACGGCTCAGGAAAGGGCGCTGTGGAAATACTCCCCATTATCATCATGATTTCCTCCTCATCATCATCATTGCCTCCTTATCATCATCATTGTCTCCCCATCATCATCATGGCCTCCCCATTATCATCAATGCCTGCCCAACATCATCATCATCTCCTCCCCATCATCATCAATGCCTGCCCATCATCATCATCTCCTCCCCATCATCAATGCCTGCCCATTATCATCATGGCCTCCCCATTATCATCAATGCCTGCCAATCATCATCTTCTCCCCATCATCAATGCCTGCCCATTATCATCAATGCCTGCCCATTATCATCATCTTCTCCCCATCATCATCATCAATGCCTCCCCATTATCAGCAATGCCTGCCCATCATCACACACAGACAGCACACAAGCACTCTCTCACATACATACACACACACATACACACACACACACAGCACCGCACTACATACACACACACACACACACACACACACACACAGAGACACACACACACACACGTCTTACCTGTCCGACGTCCGCGCGCTCTCTGTCACAGCCGGCCGCTGAATGATGACGTCATTCAGCGGCCTGCTGTGAGAGGAAGCGCCGGCGCCCCCTGGAGCCCGGAGCTGCAGCAGCGGAGGCACGGGAGAGGTAAGTATTGTGCCATCTGATGCCGGGGCCCTGAGCAAGCGGGGGGGCCCAGTGGCGGCGCTGACACCGCTCTCCTCCGCTAAAGGAGGGGGGGTGCCAGACGGCGAGTGGGCCCCCCCGCCTGCTCAGGGCCCCGGCACTCTCCCGGGTGTGCCGGGTGCTGACGCCGGCCCTGGGTGCTGATTCTGATAATTGTGAGGTGCATGTGTATTCAGCCGCCTGTACTGTAGTCTGAAACCCCTAAATAAAATCCTCAGTGATCAATTGCTTCCAGAAGTCACATAATCAGTACATGGCATCCACCTCCGTGTAACTTATTCTCAGTATAACTTTAGCTATTCTGTGAAGGTCTCAGAGCTTTGAGAACATTAGGGATCAAACAGCATCATGAAAAACAAGGAACCCATCAGACAGGTCAGGGATAAAGTTGTGTAGAAGACTAAAGCTGGGTTAGGTCATAAAAAAAATAGTCGAAGCTCTGAACAACTCACAGATCACTGTTTATTCCATCATTTAAAAATGGAAGGAGTATGGGACAACTTGAAAACATACCATGACATAGCCATGCACGTAAACTGACATCCCAAGCAAGGAGAGCACTAATTAGAGAAGCAGCCAATAGGCCCATAGTCACTCTGGAGGAGATCCACAGCTCAGGTGGAAGAATCTGTCCACAGGACAATTATCAGTCGCATACTCCACAAATCTGGCCTTTATGGAAGATTGCCAAGAAGAAAGCAATTTTTGAAAGCAAGCCATAAGAAGTCCAGTTGGCAGACTGCAAAAAGCCATCTGGGGACACAGCGGGTATGTGGAAGACGTTTCTCTGGTTAGATGAGACCAAAATAGAACTTTTTGGGCTAATTGCTATGTGTGGCGGAAAACTAACACTACACATCCCCCTGAAAACACCATCCCCACCGACAAACATAGTAGTGGCAGCATCATGCTGTGGGAAGACATTTCTTCAGCAGGGACAAGGAAGCTGGTCAGAGATGATGGAAAGATGAATGGAGCTAAATACAGCATAATCCTAAATGAAAACCTGTTAGAGCCTGCACAAGACTTGAGATTGAGTTGTAGGTTCACCTTCCAGCAGGACAACGACCCTAAAAATCCTGCCACAGCTGCAATGAAAGGTCTAGATCAGTGTCTCCCAAGCTCCAGTCCTCACGGCCTCCAACAGGTCAGATTTTTAGGATTTCCTTAGTATCGCACAGATGGTGGAAGTATTCTCAAGGCATCAGGAGTTCTTTCACCTATGCAATACCAAGGAAATCCTGAAAATGTGACCTGGAGTAGGGGGGAACTGGAGTATGAGAAAAACTGGTTTAGATGAGAGTATCGTAATGTGTAACGTGAAAAAAACTTTGAAAAGTTCACAGGGTATGATTACCTTTTCAAGACCCTGAATATCTACCAGTATAAATCAGTAATGTTACCAACATGTGCAGAATGCGAATCGTTCTGCACTTCAGAAATCACCTTCTTCCTGACCGAGCGAGGTGGTGGAGGGGACACAGGCTTCTCCGGACGGTTTCCTGCCTGCATAGAATTAATAATATAAAGCTTGGCTCAGTGGTTAGCACTACAGCGCTGGGGTCCTGGGTTCAAATCCCACCGAGGACAACATCTGCAAGGAGTTTGTATGTTCTCCCAGTGTTTGTGGGTTTCCTCCGGGTTCTCCAGTTTCCTCCCACATTCCAAAGACATACTGATAGGGAATCTAGATTGTGAGCCCCATCGGGGACAGCGACAATTAATGCCGCTATATAAATGAGTAAAATAAATAAATAATGTTTAGATAATGAAAACTCATTAATTACTTTCTGCACTGTGCATTTTTCCTCCTCTTCATTAGGAGACAGCCATAACCAGTGACTCCAGTCTCACTTTATGGTCTGTTGGAGTCTCAGGTGGTCTGAAATTTCCCTCCAATCTTGTCAAAGCCTCGGGCTTTTGCTTTCTCCCTCCTCCATGCTTTACACTGGTATGTACAACCGTATATACAGTGGGGAAAAAAATATTTAGTCAGCCACCAATTGTGCAAGTTCTCCCCCTATAAAGATGAGAGGCCTGTAATTGACATCATAGGTCGACCACAACTATGAGAGTCAAAATGAGAAAACAAATCCAGAAAATCACCTTGTCTGATTTGGTAAGATTTATTTTGCCAATTATGGTGGAAAATAAGTATTTGGTCATTAACAAAAGTTCATCTCAATATTTTGTTATATATCCTTTGTTGGCAGTGACAGAGGTGAAACGTTTTCTGTAATCTTCACAAGTTTGGCGCACACTGTTGGTGGTATGTTGGCCCATTCCTCCATGCAGATCTCCTCTAGAGCAGTGATGTTCTGGGCCTGTCACTGGGCAACACGGACTTTCAAATCCCTCCAAAGGTTTTCTATGGGGTTGAGATCTGGAGACTGGCTAGGCCACTCCAGGACCTTCATATGCTTCTTATGAAGCCACTCCTTCATTGCCCTGGCGGTGTGCTTGGGATCATTATCGTGCTGAAAGACCCATCCACGTTTCATCTTCAATGCCCTTTCTGATGGAAGGAGGTTTGCACTCAAAATCTCACGATACATGGCCCCATTCATTCTTTCATGTGCACGGTTCAGTCATCCTGGTCACTTTGCAGAGAAACAGCCCCAAAGCATGATGTTATCACCCCCATGCTTCACAGTAGGTATGGTGTTTTTTGGATGCAACTCAGCATTCTGTCTCCTCCAAACACGACAAGTTTTGTTTCTACCAAACAGTTCTACTTTGGTTTCATCAGACCATATGACTTCTCCCATACTCTTCTGGATAATCCAAATGCTCTCTAGAAACTTCAGACGGGCCCGGACATGTACTGGCTTAAGCAGGGGGACACGTCTGGCACTGCAGGATCTGAGTCCCTGGCGGTGTAGTTGTTACTGATGGTAGCCTTTGTTATGGTGGTCCAGATCTATGCAGGTCATTCACTAGATCCCCCGTGTGGTTCTGGGATTTTGCTCACCGTTCTTGTGATCATTTTGACCCCACGGGGTGAGATCTTTCGTGGAGCCCCAGATCGAGGGAGATTATCAGTGGTCTTGTATGTCTTCCATTTTCTTATTATTGCTCCCACAGTTGAGCTGCTTGCCTGTTGCAGATTCAGTCTTCCCAGCCTGGTGCAGGGCTACTATTTTGTTTCTGGTGTCCTTCCACAGCTCTTTGGTCTTCACCATAGTGGAGTTTGGAGTGTGACTGTTTGAGGTTGGGACAGGTGTCTTTTATACTGATAACAAGATCAACAGGAGCCATTACTACAGGTGATGAGTGGAGGACAGAGGAGCCTCTTACAGGAGAAGTTACAGGTCTGTGAGAGGCAGAAATCTTACATGTTTTAGGTGACCAAATACTTATTTTCCACCATAATTTGCAAAATTAATCTTACCAAATCAGACAAGGTGATTTTCTGGATCTGTTTTCTCATTTTGTCTCTCATAGTTGTGGTCTACCTATGATGTCAATTACAGGCCTCTCTCATCTTTGTAAGTGGGAGAACTTGTACAATTGGTGGCTGACTAAATACTTTTTTTCCCCCATTGTATGTCAGTATACCGCAGCTCCGGTGACATCACTGTCTATATACGGACAGATAACTGGAGCTGCCAGGACATGGTGACAAGACTCGGGCCAGACTGGCCTTCAATGAATGCACTTTGTGGTCGAGGGGAACTTACCAAGGACAGTATGAAGGAGAACGACTCCATATGAAAAGAATTGAATACTATATTTCTACAGTACATGCTAGGAAAACTCCCATCAGGCTGCAATTCACATTACAACCACCGGATGGCCACAAATAGACACATAGTATAAACATCGTCCGACAGAGTACAGCAATTTATTTATTTATTAATTTATTTACAGCTGTTTCTCCTGCGTCACTCATCTCAGGACATGTTTAGTCAAGAGAAAAGGTAAGAAAAGGCACATAGATGTTGTGGGGTCCTTGGATTCAGTCTGTCAAAGTAGGACAAGAGGATGTTTTTCTTTTTTCTGTTTGGGAAGACATTCAGGGTTTTCTTCTAGGTTGTGATAATTTGGTATCATGATATTTCTTTATTGTACTCGCTTATATAGCACCATTAATTCCTCAGCGTTTTACAGACATGATCACTGTCCCCATTGGGGCTGAATCTACATTCCCTATCAGTATGTCTTTGGATTGAGGGAGGAAATCGGCCGTACTCGGTGGAAACCCACGCAAACACCGGGAGAACATACAAACTCCTTGCAGATGTTGTCCTTGGTGGGATTTGAACCCAGGACTCCAGCACTGCAAGGCTGCAGTGCTAACCACTGAGCCACCATGCTGTCCATTAGTATTATTTAGAATGTATTATACCATTATATTTTGTAAGATAAAAACATAAGAGTAAGTTCTAAAAAAAAAAAAATCTGTTACCAAAGGGAAAACAAAACTACGCTGCTGTGGCTGTGCAACCTGTGGCGCTGATGCATCCTGTGCAAGCTGTCATCCTGCTGCTGGCTGTCATCCTGTGCGGGCTGTGCATCCTGCTGTGCGGGCTGTGCATCCTGCTGTGCGGGCTGTGCATCCTGCTGTGCGGGCTGTGCATCCTGCTGTGCGGGCTGTGCATCCTGCTGTGCTCTGGAAACCTTCTCCTTGATGGAGTGAGCGGGTGGCGGGGACGCAGGCTGCTCTGGACGCTTTGCTGCCTATATAAAAAATAATAATAGTAGCATAAGATTTATATTATTACGACTTTTTCGGCACTATGGATAGTGGGAGGGAGAACGTCCATATTGACCGGCGACTTCTGAAGTTGAGCTCCGCAATGAGTGAAAGTAAAAAAGTCCGGGAGTCTGAAAGATTGGTATGAATTATGGCTACTACAGATGTTTTCCCCCAACATTCTGGTTAAAAACTACAATTGATCACAAAGCAAACTCAAATTACCTTCACAGGCTGCAAATCACAGCACAACCACTGGGTGGCCACATAGAAAACACTTAAAGCATCAACATCTCCCAGCAGAGTATCAGAAATCATAGTTTTTTCTTTATGAATAACAGTAAAATTATTTTTTTAAAAAAAAGTACCATTAGTGACATGTGCAGAACACAAACTCACCGCCGGGTGTGCCGACCGTGTATCTTGGCATTCTTCGGAAACAACCCTCTCTCTTACTGAGCGAGAAAGTGGAGGGGACACAGGCTGCTCTGGATGGTTTGCTGCCTAAATAAAAAAAAAAGAATAGAAACATAATGCCTGTTCGCTCCTTCTGCAAAATGAGTTTTAGCTCTTCTTCATGAAAACACAGCTATAACCACTGACTCCAGCTGAGCTGCATTGTCTGTTGGAGTCTGAGGTGGTCTAAAGTTCATCTTTTATAACAGCTGAAGGCTCAGAGTTAGAAGAATGTTTGGGGCATATTTCTAAATGTAAACGGATGTTGAGGGATAGGAGGTAGACTTCGATATTAGGGTCGTTGTATGGTTCCCCTTTAATATAAAAATACAATCTGCTCACTATTTTAGGTATTTTCACAATCATTTTATTGTTTATTGGCAAAACTGAGACTTCTGTTGGTTAGCTTTGGAGATGGTTGACTTCATGGGACATGTCAGCCTGAGAAGAAGATCCTTCACTCCCCCATTGGACCAGTCCAATCTTATTTTAATAATGGCTAACAATCTTATCAAAAGTAGTTGTCCAGTTTGGAAAACCTCAGGGACTTCTGAGTTAATAATGGGTCATTCATGAAATCACCATCTCTTGGATCTAAAGAGCGTCCGTCTCTGGAGGACCTCTCATGTCCTGTGTTACGCAGACAACCTTTGAGTTTAGTGGACAGTGTGTAATACTTAGTTTCTCCTGGGGTGGTGCTGCAGGGAAATGAACCACTTCCAGGTTCTACCCTAGATTTAAGTCAATCACTGGAGGTCCTAGCAGGGAAACACTTTGCGATCCGTTAAATATGTAAGGAGGAAACCCTAAAACCACAAATAAGACGATACCAGACCTGGGATGGAAATGCGTCACTCTCGTCCTGGGCAGGATGACCTCTTCCGTTGCCAGCCCCTCGGTCCCCGCGTGTAGGACTATAAGTGCCAGTCTCTGGAACCTGATTAGGAAGATTGAACTTCGTATTACACAACTACTTCATACCCGGAGCGCACACTCTCACACAATACCTTTTTCATGTCTGTGCTGTATTTACAGATTTGTCAGGAAATATATATTTGCCATCACATGATGAGACACGGACCTTGTTAGCCAAGACATGATCTACCAGACTTGACCGCTTTTTAAGTTACTCCATGGCTCAGTTCAGATGATCAGGGGTCCATGACAGGTGCTTTCTGTGATGGACATGGTCCTACAAGGACATCACAACCAGTCTACACAGCTACAGAACTTCTCTGGGACCAGATGGGCTAGCCTTTGTTTCCTACATGCGTCAGTGAGCCTCGGGTGCCAATGACCCTGTCACCAGTTTTGGTACATACTAACCACGGTATATGCCGAAAATCCTAGAAGATCCTAGATCTTGTATTGTGCTGCTATGTACTAGGAACATCTCACAAGACCTATCATATATCAGAAAGATGCCAAAAGACCTGCCATGTACCAGAAACACCCTACACGATCTGCTGTATGCCAGGAACTCCCCACAAGACCCACTGTATACCGGGGACTCTCCACAAGACCCGTCATATACTGGGAACACCCTAAAAGACCTACAGTATACTTAGAACACCCCACAATACCTACTGTATAATGGGAACGCCGTACAAGACCTCCTGTAAACTGATAACACCTTACAAGACCTGCCATATTCCGGGAACACACCACAAGACCTGCCGTATGACAGAACACCCTACAACATCTGCCATACAGGAAAACTGTACGAGATCTATTGTATACCAGGAACACCCCAAAACATTTTATGTATACTGGGAACACCCATATCCCTTGCAGTATTGAATACCGTGAACACCCCACAACATTTAATGTATACCAAGAACACTTCACATCATTTTCCGTATACCAGGAACCTTCCATATACTGGGAAAATCCAACAAGACCTGCGGTATACAGGGAACACCCACAAGACCTGCCATATGCTGGCAGCATGCCACAAGACCTTCTGTGTAATGGCAACATCTTACAAGACCTGGCTCCTACCAGGAAAGACCCCACAAGACATAATGGAAGTTGGCAAAACTGAACAAAACCTACTGTGTACCAAAAAAATCCCACAAAACCTCTCATACAGTAGGAACAACTCACAAGAACTACAGTACACCAGGAACACCTCCATATTCCAGGAATACTTCAGAAGAACTGCCATCTGTGAGGAACACCCCATAAGACCCTCTGCATACCGTCTTTATTGACAGGTTACAGAGATAACATCACAATTGTAAAGTTAATGACCACTGCAGCCAATCACTTTGCTTAGCAGTCTCATTCTGACTGTCTTGGCGCCATAGCAGCAGAAAGACAGCGCTGACCTGCGCCGATGTAAGCCTATGGAATCATAGAATTCTAGAATGTGGGGGTTGGAAGGGACCTCCGAGGTCATCGTGTCCAACCCCCTGCTCAATGCAGGAGTCACTAAACCATCTCATCTGTGTGAAGACTTCCATTGAAGGAGAACTCACCACCTCTCATGGCCTCCTGTTCCACTCATTGATCACCCTCACTGAAAAAAGGTTCTAAAGTCACTAATGTGGCAAAGCAGTGTTGGCGTTTCCCCGTGGCACCAGAGCCTCGATGGGATTGCAGCCTTGGCACCACCTATACTCATGTTATTTTATAAAATGGGTACACAACTCTCAGTGAGATGTTCTTCCGTTAATGGGGTGTGGAGGAACCTACCTTCCGAAAATCCACATTATCATCCTTATAGGGTGTGGCCTGATATTGGGCTGTTTCTGGGACTGGGTTCTTGGACGTCTTATCATCCAATGTTCTTCTGTCTGACTCCATAGGTTCGGAAACACTGTGGGTAAGAGTGGCTCTTGTGGGAGCTGGTGGATCCCATGGAAGTGGATGAAGGCTTCTAAACTCATGGTTATATCCAGATGCTGAACTCATCTCCCTCTCAGGTTGCACTGTTTTTTTTGATGGACCTGGCTGTGTGTCCTGGGATAATGGGGGCATCGGTCCTGGGAGGCTGAAGGTGCATTGTTGATTTTCCTGTGATGGTTGCTGGTTGCGATTACTCAAAGATGGAGGAAGGGATTGACGAGAAGAGACTAGAGCTGCAAAAATAAGATAGATATATACAGTCATGTCCGAAAGTGTTGGCACCCTTGAAATTGTTCCAGAAAATGAAGTATTTATCCCAGAAAATTATTGAAATTCCACAAGTTTTGTTACACACATGTTTATTTTTGTGTGTGTATTGGGATAACACAAAAAAAGGCTGAAAAAAAGGCAAATTGGATAATTTCACACAAAACCTCAAAAATGGGCAGGACAAAATTGTTTGCACCTTTCAAAACTTGTGGACAAACAACTTTGTTTCAAGCATGTGATGCTCGTTCAAAGTCATCTGTGGCAAGTAACAGGTGTGGGCAGTATGGAAATCGCACCTGAAACCAGATAAAAAGGGGAGAAGTTAACTCAATTTTTTCATTGTGTGTCTGTGTGTGCCGCACTAAGCATGGAGAACAGTAAGAGGAGAAAAGAACTGTCTGAGGATTTGAGAACCTAAATTGTTGAAAAATATCAACAATCTGAAGGTTAAAAGTCCATCTCAAGAGATCGTGATGCTCCTTTGTACAACATAATCAAAAAGTTTACAACTTATGGCACTGTAGCTAATCTCCCTGGACGTTGACGGCAGAGAAAAATTAAGAAAGGTTGCAATGAGGGATAGTCTGCATGATGGATAAGCAGCCCCAATCAAGTTCCAAAGAAATTCAGCAGGCTCAAAGTGCATCAGTGTCAGCGCGAACTATCCGTCCTGCTATTATGGCAGGAGACCCCGGAAGACGCCACTGCTGACACAGAGACATAAAAAAGCTAAACTGCAGTTTGCTAAAATGTTCATGAGTAAGTCAAAATCCTTTCTGGGAAAGCGTCTTGTGGACAGATAAGACAAAGATAGAGATTTTTGGTAAAGCACATTATTGTACTGTTTACCAAAAACAGAATGAGACCTGTTATGTTTCGGTAGCTGAGGAGGACAAGGAACAACAGCAGGGCAGCTGAACACCTGAGATGTTGGTAACTGATGGGTTGCAGATTCCTAAACTAACGACACAACTAGAGGTAGCCGTGGAGCGTTCCTACGTTGATCCTAGACGCCTCATCACAGCCTGAGAGATAACTACACCTAAAGGCAGAAAGATGAAAGCTAACTGCCCCGGAGCAGATCCCCAAAGAAAATAGGAAGCCCCCAAACATATAATGGTGGTTAGACAAGATGAAAATACAAACATAGGCAGAAAATAGATTGAGCAAACGCTGGGGCCACAAGCTGACTAAATAGGATAGGACAGGAGAGATTACTTTCTGCAACCCAGAAAACCCTACAAAAATCCAACAATTCTGATTACAAAAATACTGAGATCACACGATCTCGCCACCCACTAAATCAGATCTCAGTGTGAACAAAAACCAAGCCAGCCGCTGAAAAAACAGGAAAAAGCAAATGAGAAAATAACAGTGGCTGCAGATAAACTGTGTGGAGCTCAGGCCCCAGGAGGGGACCCGGCTGACCTCCACAAAAGTGCAGAAAACAATGCAAAAAGCAAGCACAAAAAGAAAAGCAAAAAATATCTTATCTGAAAACAGAAGATGCAGGCAAGACTCCAGCAAACTTCCAAATGAACCAGGAACCACAATTGAGACAAGAACAATTGATCACCGGCAACCATCATGGGAGGGAACCTCCCTTATATCAGACAAATCCGTGATCCCAGATTGCCACTCCTCGCTGAAAGGTTCAGTACTGTCTGTAACCACCAGAGGGAGCCTCATAACAGAGACCTACAACAAAAAGAACACCGTACCTACAGTAAAATATAGTGTAAGTTCAAAGATGTTTTGGGATTGTTTTTCTGCATCTGGATGCCTTGATTTTGTGCAAGATCATGAAATATGAAGACTACCAAAAGATTTTGGGTCACAATGTAGTGTCTAGTATCAGCATGCTGGGTTTGCATCCTAGGTCATGGGTCTTCCAGCAGGGCAATGACCCAAGACATACTTCAAGAAGCCCCCCGAAATTGATGAAAACAAAGCACTGGAGAGTTCTGAAGTGACCAGCAATGAGTCCAGATCTAAATCCTATTGAGATCTTAAAATTGCTGTTGGGAGAAAACACCTTCAAATATGAGAGGTCTGGAGCAGTCTGTAAAAGAAAAATGGTCCAAAATCCCAGCTGAGAGGTGAACGAAGCTTGTTGTTGGTTATAGGAAGCGAATGATTGCAGTTATTCATTCCAAATGGTGTGCAACCAAATATTAAGTTGGGAGTGCCAACAATTTTGTCTGATCCATTTTTTTTCTGGTTGTGTGTGGACTTGTGTCCAATTTGCCTTTTTTTTCCTCTGCTTTTTTTGTGTTGTTTCAATATAGAATCGCCCCACTTCCTGCAGCAGCGACCCTGGGACCCCGCTCCACCAAAGCCGGTAAGCTACATTCAGATTATCGGATTATAAGACACACCCCCATTTGACCTCCAAGTCTTATGAACTGGAAAATAAGGTACTTCATTTTGTGGAGCAATTTCAAATGTTCCAACACTTTCGACCATGACTGTCTGCATAAACAGTACAGACCAAAAGTTTGGACACACCTTCTCATTCAATGATTTTTCTGTATTTTCATGACTATGAAAATTGTAGAATCACACTGAAGGCCTCAAAACTATGAATTAACACATGTGGAATTATACATTACACTTTACAAAAAAGTGTGAAACAACTGAAAATATGTCTTATATTCTAGGTTCTTCAAAGTAGCCACCTTTTGCTTTGATTACTGCTTTGCACGCAGAAAAGGTGAACGGCTGGACTCTACATGCCTGGTTCCCACCGTGAAGCATGGAGGAGGTGGTGTGATGTTGTGGGGGTGCTTTGCTGGTGACACTGTTGGGGATTTATTCAAAATTGAAGGCATACTGAACCAGCATGGCTACCACAGCAACGTGCAGCAGCATGCTATTCCATCCGGTTTGCGTTTAGTTGAACCATCACTTAATTTTCAACAGGACAATGACCCCAAACACACCTCCAGACTGTGTAAGGGCTATTTGACCAAGAAGGAGAGTGTTGGGGTGCTACACCAGATGACCTGGCCTCCACAGTCACCAGACCAGAACCCAATCGAGATGGTTTGGGGTGAGCTGGACCGCTCACCGCTTCAATTTTGAATAAATCCCCAACAGTGTCACCAGCAAAGCACCCCACACCATCACACCACCTCCTCCATGCTTCACGGTGGGAACCAGGCATGTAGAGTCCATCCGTTCACCTTTTCTGCATGCAAAGCAGAAATCAAAGCAAAAGGTGGCTACTTTGAAGAGCCTAGAATATAAGACATATTTTCAGTTGTTTCACACTTTTTTGTAAAGTGTAATGTATAATTCCACATGTGTTAATTCATAGTTTTGATGCCTTCAGTGTGATTCTACAATTTTCATAGTCATGAAAATACAGAAAAATCTTTGAATGAGAAGGTGTGTCCAAACTTTTGGTCTGTACTGTATATATATATATATATATATATATTATATATTATATATATATATATATTTATGAATTGCAGATTTGGGGCAGCATGTCAATCCTTTCAGCATTTTTGCTGCAGATTTCACCCATAGTAATAAGTGGGGAAAAATCTGCACCAAAAACGCAAGTAAGAACCAAGAGTTTTTTCTGCTGCATTTTTCTGTCAAGAGATGCAGAATTTCGCCGCCATCTTCACATGTCTTTATAGTTTTACTTACATCGGGGACGATAAGAAAAATATTCCGTTCTAAACTTTTCGGCCAGTTCTTCATATCCGCAGTACTGTAGGGCATTTATGAAATAGTTCACCCAGTTGTCACTTCTGCTCAGGTCTAGATAGAAATCCAGCACCGTGCTCCTATTGCCCTGATTTCTCACATAAGTGTTCAGTCTCTCCTGTAAAACATATATGCATCGTCCATTAACAGTGACCCGTCTAAGCATGTCCCCATGACAAAACTTCCAGGTTTTCTGCTCAGACAGCTTAGTATTGTCATAATGAATAACCAATATTTTTTTTTTTATTCCTTTTTTTTCCCTGCTACAAAAATTATAGCTTGATATTTATTGGTTACTTAGAGGCCCAGTGTCCCTGTCATGGGAATAAAAGAAGTCAAGGTTTTGTTTCTGCAACACAGATAACTTTAACCCCTTAGTGACAGAGCCAATTTGGTACTTAATGACCAAGTCAATTTTTACAATTCTGACCACTGTCCCTTTATGGGAATGCTTCAACGTATCCCACTGATTCTGAGACTGTTTTCTCGTGACACATTGTACTTTATGTTAGTGGTAAAATTTATTCGATATAACTTGCGTTTATTTATGAAAAAAAACAAAATTTGTCCAAAATTTTGACAATTTTGAAATTTTCAAACTTGTAATTTTTGTACCCTTAGAGATATGTCATATCACACAAAATAGTTAATAAATAACATTTCCCACATGTCAATTTTAATCAGCACAATTTTGGAAACATAATTTTTTTTTTCTTTTTAGGACGTTATAAGGGTTAGAAGTTGACCAGCGATTTCTAATTTTTCCAACAAAATTTACAAAACCATTTTTTAGGGACCACCTCACATTTGAAGTGAGTTTGGGGGGTCAATATAACAGAAAATACCCAAAAGTGACACCATTCTAAAAACTGCACCCCTTGAGGTGCGCAAAACCACATTCAAGAAGTTTATATTAACTCTTCAGGTGCTTCACGAGAACTAAAGCAATGTGGGAGGAAAAAATGAACATTTAACTTTTTTCACAAAAAATTTACTTTGGAACCAAATTTTATTTTCACAAGGGTATCAGGAGAAAATGGACCACAAAATTTGTTGTGCAAGTTCTCCTGAGTACGCCAATACCCTGTATGTGGGGGAAAGCTACTGGGTGCATGGCAGAGCTCAGAAGGGAGGGAGCACTGTTTGACTTTTTGAACGCAAAATTGTCTGGAATCAATGGTGGCGCCATTTCGTGTTTGGAGAGCCCCTGATGTACATAAACAGTGGAAACCCCTCGATTCAAACTCCAATCCTAACCCCAACACACCCCTAACCCTAATCCTAACCATAATGCTAACCACAAACCTAACCCTAAACACACCCAACCCTAATTCCAACCCTAACCATAATCCCAAGCATAACCACAACCCTAACCCTAACTTTAGCCCAATCCTAACCCTAGCCCAACCCTAACCCTAACTTTAGCCCAACCCTAACCCTAGTGGAAATAAATTTTTTTATTTTATTATTTTTCCCTAAGGGGGTGATAAAGGGGGGTTTGATTTACTATTTTTTCATTTTGATCACTGTGATAGCGTCTATCACAGTGATCAAAATGAACCAATAGGAAAAATTTCCTATTATTGACCGGAGCCGGCTGGCAGATGTCGGTGGGCGCACTGCACCTGCCATTTTCTTCCCGGAAGAAAATGCCGCTGGCCGGGACATCACAGGGTGGATGCAGGAGGATCCAGGGACATCGGAGGTACCGGGGGGGAACGGGGGACTCATTTCTCTCTCTAATGTACGATCACATCAGAGGAGAGAGAAATTAACCGAGACCCCGGAGAAATTCCGACGCTGGGGGGTTCTATACACTTATTATTCAGCGCCGTTAAAAAGCGGCACTGAGGCATAAGTACCCTTAACTGCCGCCGTTAGGCGTATCAGCGGTCGTTAAGGGGTTAAATGGTTGCTGTAATTTCAGACACCTTGATTGATAAATAAAATGCCGGCCACTAGGTGTCTCCTTTCTATGCAACCTGCTCTCTGCTGCCTGTTAAGTGTAATACTTCTCTAGCAGCAGAGACAGCCATGGCGGATTACAGGAAGTGGGGGCGCGTCTTTATCTCTCTACAGGAAGTGAAAGTGAGCCTTTGCGTCGCTATAGGAAGTGGGGGCAGGGCTAGGTCTCATAGTAATTGGGTGTAGGGCTAGGTTTCATAGTAAGTGTGGGCAGGACTAGGTCTCATAGTAAGTGGGGAAGGGCTAGATCTCATAATAAGTGAGGGAAGGGCTAGATCTCATAGTAAGTGGGGGCAGGGATAGGTCTCATAGTAAGTGGGGGCAGGGATAGGTCTCATAGTAAGTGGGGGCAGGGATAGGTCTCATAGTAAGTGGGGGAATGGCTAGATCTCATATTAAGTGGGGGAAGGGCTAGGTCTCATAGTAAGTGTGGGCAGGGCTAGGTCTCATAGTAAGTGTGGGCAGGGCTAGGTCTCATAGAAAGTGGGGGGAAGGGCTAGATCTCATAGTAAGAGAGGGAATGGCTAGATCTCATATTAAGTGGGGTAGGGCTAGATCTCATAGTAAGTGGGGGCAGGGCTAGGTCTCATAGTAAGTGGGGGAAAGACTAGATCTCATAGTAAGTGAGGGAAGGGCTAGGTCTCTCTACAGGATGAAGTAATAAAGAAAAAGGGTCAGCTCACCCCTCAGACATCCAGGAGCCCGAGCACGGAAGATCTGCAGTGCAGCAGGATTAGTAGTCAATAGAGAAGTGAAACCAGCTCTTGGTTCCTTAGAAATTCATCTTTTATTGGAGTAAAAAATGTTAAAATCCAACTTCATAATTACAGCATCGTGTCACCAACATCCCCAGGGATACATAAGCAGACGCGTTTGGAGCTTAAAGGCTCTTAATCATTGCGTGACATAAAACATTTTTTTATCAGCTTTATATACTAGAACCTGCCACAACAGAAAATTTTTAAAATATGCTATCGGACATTTCTTGCAACAAGCACAAAAAGCAAGTATATGTATTCTAATCAAATATAATAATACGTCAAATCTTGTTTAATATTCATACCCGTAGGGGCTCTGGTTTTCAAAGTATATATCCACCAAGACTCTATTTAATAATTTTCTTTGGTGGTCTCTCCCCCTTAGCAGATACAATAAATAGTACATGGTTGCATGTTAAGGGAAATTATAATTGCGGTCATCATACATGTTTATGTTGTAATCACATGTTGAACACTAAATAATTTTGTTCTAGCGCTACTGGTAAAAGTTATAAGATTAATTCATATGTTAAGTCTAATAATTCGTATGTAGTATACCTGTTAACTTGTTCAATCTGTGATGTACAATATGTAGGTTGCACTACTAATCCATTAAAAGTCAGAGTTAGACGTCATCTTTCTGATGCAACCAACAAAAAAACATCTAAATGTTCAGCAGCCTCGAGACACTTCTCAATCAATCACAATTGGGATACTGCTATGTGTAAAATAATTGGGATAGAAAAAGTGGCGACACGCTAAGCATGGGCAGGCCTTTATCTGTCTACAGTAAATGTGGGCAGACCTTTATCTCTCTACAGTAAGCATGGGCAGGCCTTTATCTCTCTACAGTAAGCGTTGGCAGGCCTTTCTCTCTACAGTAAGCATGGGCAGGCCTTTATCTCTCTACAGTAAATGTGGGCAGGGATTTATCTCTCTACAGAAAGCGTGGGCAGGCCTTTATCTCTCTACAGTAAGCGTGGGCAGGCCTTTATATCTCTACAGTAAATGTGGGCAGGCCTTTATCTCTCTACAGTAAGCATGGGCAGGCCTTTATCTCTCTACAGTAAATGTGGGCAGGCCTTTATCTCTCTACAGTAAGCATGGGCAGGCCTTTATCTCTCTACAGTAAATGTGGGCAGGCGTTTATCTCTCTACAGTAAGCATGGGCAGGCCTTTATCTCTCTACAGTAAGCATGGGCAGGCTTTTATCTCTCTACAGTAAGCGTGGGCAGGCCTTTATCTCTCTACAGTAATGGGCAGGCTTTATCTCTCTACGGTAAGCGTGGGCAGGCCTTTATCTCTCTACAGTAAAATGTAGGCAGGACTTTATCTTCTCTACAGTAAGGTGGGCGGCCTTTATCTCTCTACAGTAAGTGTGGGCAGGTCCTTTATCTCTTAAGTAACGTGGGCAGGTCTTTATCTCTACAGTAAATGTGGGCAGGCCTTTATCTCTCTAAAGTAAGTGTGGGCAAACCTTTATCTCTCTACACTAACATGGGCAGGTCTTTATTTCTACAGTAAGTGGGCAGGTCTTTATCTCTTAATAAGCGTGGGCCGCCTTTATCTTTACAGTAAGCTGGGTAGGCTTTATTTCTACAGTAAGTGTGGGCAGGCCTTTATGGCTCTAAATAAGCTGGCAGGCCTTTATTCTCTACAGTAAGCGTGGCGTAGTAATGCACTTTATCTCTCTACAGTAAGATGGGCAGGCCTTTATCTCTCTACAGTAAGCATTGGCAGGCCTTTATACTCTATCAGTAAGAGTGGGTATGCATTTATCTCTCTACAGTAAGCATGGGCAGGCCTTTATCTCTCTACAGTAAGCATGGGCAGGCCTTTATCTCTCTACAGTAAATGTGGGCAGGCCTTTATCTCTCTACAGTAAGCATGGGCAGGCCTTTATCTCTCTACAGTAAGCATGGGCAGGCCTTTATCTCTCTACAGTAAGCGTGGGCAGCCTTTATCTCTCTACAGTAAGCATGGGCAGGCCTTTATCTCTCTACAGTAATGTGGGCAGGCTTTATCTCCTACAGTAAGCTGGGCAGGCCTTTATCTCTCTACAGTAAGTGTGGGCAAGTCTTTATCTCTATAGTAACGTGGGCAGGTCTTTATCTCTACAGTAAGGTGGGCAGGCCTTTATCTCTCTACAGTAAGGTGGGCAAAGCCTTTATCTTTACAGTAACATGGGCAGGTCTTTATTTCTACAGTAAGGTGGGCAGGCCTTTATCTCTCTACAGTAAGCGTGGGCATGGCCTTTATCTTTACAGTAAGCTGGGTAGGTCTTTATTTCTACAGTAATGTGGGCAGGCCTTTATGCTCTACAGTAAGCGTGGGGCCTTTATCTCTCTACAGTAAGCGTGGGCAGCTTTATCTCTACAGTAAGTTGGGCAGGCCTTTATCTCTCTACAGTAAGCATGGGCAGGCCTTTATTCTCTACAGTAACGTGGGTATGCATTTATCTCTCTACAGTAAGCATGGGCAGGCCTTTATCTCTCTACAGTAAGCATGGGCAGGCCTTTATCTCTCTACAGTAAATGTGGGCAGGCGTTTATCTCTCTACAGTAAGCATGGGCAGGCTTTATCTCTCTACAGTAAGCGTGGGCAGGCCTTTATCTCTCTACAGTAAGCATGGGCAGGCCTTTATCTCTCTACAGTAAGCGTGGGAGC